>LPNX010400114.1:928609-1001573 GCA_001517045.1 Pseudotsuga menziesii
GGATCAACAACTGTCTCATGGAGATCACACAAACAGTCAGTTCCGGCAGATTCAACAACAGAAGCAGAATATGTGGCTGCAGTTGAAGCAACGAAAGAAATAGTATGGCTTAGGAAGATACTTGAAGATTTGCAAGAAAAACAAGAAAACTCCACTCCATTATTGGTCGACAATACTTCTGCAATCAAGCTAGCTAAGAATGCTATATTCCATGATCAAACCAAACACATCAACACAAAGTATCATTTGATTCGACATCATGTAGAGGCCAAGACAGTCCATCTTCGACATTGTTCCACAAATGATCAAGTTGCAGACATCTTCACCAAAGCGCTTGGACGAGAAAAGTTTGAAAGATTCAGAAACATGTTCGGACTTACGAACACCCCTTCAGATTAAGAGGGGGATTGTTAGAATATAATCCGTTGGGATTATATATTGTAAATAAATAAATAAATAGTTATGTAGGAAGCTGAACAGTTACATAGGAAGGTGAAAAGGTTGATGAAGCTCAACCACCACATGTAATATATAAATGTATGCATTAGCCATGAATAGAAATGAATTGGGAGTTATTACCTATCACCTAAGGCCTGAAAAAATATAAAATAATACCTTAGAGAACTCTTCCAGTCATGATTGGCTGGAGTGTTCCTTTTCGTAAATATTCTATCCGAACCGAAAAAGAGATAACCTACCGTCAGAGATACGTCTCTTCAAATACTTTTACGAGCATGAAGAAGGCAAGTACTCAACAATATTTTCACATTTTAAGAATCTGAAAAGATCTTAAAGATGAATCTGTTAACCTTTTTCATGTTTGAATCCAGAGCACGAAAAATTAATAAACTAAGCTCAAACCACTTTTCATGTTTTAACCAGAGCACGAAAAATGAAAAGAAAGCTCAACACCATCTTACTGTTTTTAACGAGCTCGAAGATCAATTGAAAGAATGCTCAAAGATTGGTTTCATTTTTATGCAAGCTTGAAACCAATGGGTAAACTATGCTTAAAAAAATCCCATTAACATGATATACAGAGGTTGGAAGCTTTCCCCAGCATGATTTCTAGTGAAGCTTACCCTTAGCATGGTTTCTAGCGAAGCCCACCCCTAGCATGGTTGCTAGGGGCTTGACATGCCCCCCAATCTTCATTTTGTATGACGATACTTCTTCCATACCCAACCTAAAAACCTAGTTACTAATGTGAAAATGTTCACCAAGGGGTAGGAAGAACGAGAATCAGGCAAGTGAAAAGAAGGTTCAAGTTCTAACACTAAACAGAAAACTTGACTCAAGGGAAGGGGATCTGTTTCATTTTTACACAAGCTTGAAATAGAAGGTAACTATGCTTGGAACATGGTTTCATTTTTATGCAAGCTTGAAACCAAAAGGTAAACTGTGCTTAAGTAAACCTACTCCATTTTTTAACTAGCTTGAAATAGAAAATGAACTATGCTCAGGAATGGTTTCATTTTTATTCAAGCTTGAAACCAAAAGGTAAACTATGCTTGAGGAGATTCATTTCATTTTTTAACGAGCTTGACATAGAATGGGAACTTTTCTCAGAGACATCTGATTCATTTTTTAACGAGCTTGACACAGAAAAAAGGAACTATGCTCACCAACTTGTTTCATTTTTTAACGATCTTGACACAAAATAAGAACTATGCTCGCGAACCTGCTCTTACCCAACATGATATCTAGAGGTTGGTATATTTCCCCCATTTCATAAAAGCTAGTGGCTTGGATCCATTATGATGTCCACAGACTAGAGCCATGCACCCCATTTTACCTATGATGGGAAGAAGCTAACCAGAAGAAGGGGAAGGAACCACAAGAACATGCGACACATTCAAGGCAGTCTGATTACTAGGAGTGATGCGATGGTCAGGTGTAATAAAGGAAAGTTGATCAATGGTCACAATATTTCCATCATGGGAAAAATGCATAACTCTAAAGAGTGTGGACACTACAGTTTTCATGGCGTAAACATAATCACATCCAAGGAGCAGATTTAAATCTAAAGGACCTTGGACCACCATAACATCAATACAGACAATTTTCCCTCCTAATGTAATAGGAAAATAAGGAAGGGTCCCTAAAGGTGCAGTAGGTATTCGATTAAAAGCCAGTATCTGATCGGTGGCTAGAACAAGCTAAGGAGAACCTAAAGCTTTCCAAGCAATTGAGGATAGAATACTAACAGAAGCCCCTTCATCTACAATAGTGTGAAGTATCCGCCTAGCAGTAACATTCACAACTATCTGAAAAGGAACACTCGAATGAAGACGAGACTCTATTAGGTTACTCCATTCAAAGGAAATAACCTCACTACTCGAAGAGGGTTCTGTTGAAACAGACAAAATTTCCTCTTGTCGAGAACAATCAGAACGAAGCATGAAAACTTCAGCAGGTTTTAGTTCATTCTCCACTGGAAGAGAAGAACAAGACGAAGATTTGGTCAAAGAGACTACTTCAGTCTTAACACTCTCTGATGAAAGAGCGGGATCGAGTGGAAATGACATCGACTCGACCACTTCACTCTCTAAAGGAAGAGTGGGATCAATTATAGATGAAATTGAATTGATCACTTGGTCAACCAGTGAGGAATCGAGGGATAACTTACTAGCACTTGTTGGAATCACCTATTGATGATCAGTAATATTTTCCAACCAACGCGAAGCTTCATCCATGCTTGGACAATGAAAAGTACGATGCATAGCCTTGCATATCAAACAAGGATACAAGACTTTACCCTTACAACCTTTTGCCAATGGGTCATTGGTTGAGGGAGTATCATCAACATGATGATCAGAGGTTGATGACACAAACGGTTTGGACCTTTTAGACCACTCTTCTTGTACATGGGAGAGGCCGGCACACTCCTTAAGAAGGTGGTCCTCCTTTCAAAGCTTACAAGGGAACTTGGGTTTTCCAAGTGTTCTCTTAGAACGGGCACCATCAAGAGCGGATGGTTGCTGCTTTTTCTCTTTCGTATCCTTCTTCTTCTTAGCCTTTCCTTTCTTCTTCTTCTTATCCATCTTACTACTAATCATAGAACTTTGGTCAAGCGAAGAAGAAGAAAGGGATGAAGTTACAACTGGTGGAGAAGGAATAGGATTAGGTTGAGGTCGATCCTCTCTCAGAGGAGAGGTGACATTTGAGACATTAGGTGTAACAGGAATTACCGGATTAAACAGCCAGACCGGTAATCCTATAGTTAACCCAGGAAGATTTAGAGTGGAAATAAAGGGAGGACCAATACCTTCACTTGGAGGGAATACAAAAGGTACACCTTGGAAAGGGATCTCTTGATTGGTAGTCCCAGATGGGGATGCCATCTCTAAAATCTCTAAAAACCCCCTAACTACCACGCACAAGCAAGTACTACTCAAACTAAAAGCAACAAGAAAACATGTGAAAGGAGTGGATAAGAGTTAGGAACCTCATAGGATAGGCCAAAAGGATAACTCATATGGTTTGAGGATTCCTAAAAGGGTCTCCCGATATACACTAGGTACGTGGGAGCTCAAATTGATAGTAGTGTTTTCTAATGCACAACCATTCACAAGGGGCCTTTCGATATACACTCAAGTACGTGAAGTACCTTTCTATATACCTCAAGGGTACGTGAAAGGTCGTTTGATATACCGACGGTATGTGGAAGAACCACACGAGTCCCAGGTTGTAGTGCGGACAAAGTAACGACAACTCCTACGTTTTACGATGCCCGAACACATCACTAACTTATCACTCAAATTGCTAAATTTTTTAACCTAGTACTACCGTTAATTTTATCTTGTGCATTTAGGTGGAACCATGGAGAGAAAACTTGAAATTAAAGAAGATGCACACTGATCTATATGATAATGCAAGTTTTCCTCTTCAATGGAATTCTACCTAAGAGAGGGAGAGAGATTTACTTTTGTTCCCAAAAATGCACACCCAAATGCAAATGCAATTCTACCTTTTCAAACAAAAAGTGAAATATCAATGCACCCCAAACAATCTTCAAAGCAAATAAAAAAGAGATCTAGAGAACATCAAACATAAATAAAAAAAAAATGTTTCCTATCTTTTCATGCTTGAAAAAGATGCATAAAAACTTAATGGAAAGATGATTTCACTAACGTTTCGAAACAAAACTAACTCTAATGCACTCAAAGCTGAAAACAAATATTTCTTCTTAATGAAAGTAAGATCTATAATTTCAAACAATCATGCACAAAACAAGAAGAAAATCGTTCAACAATGCTCGCGAATAAAGCAAAGGAGAGAGAAAACTAAAAATTCTCTTTGAAACCGATAAGGAAACAAAGAACCAATCTTTCCTACCAAGTACTGAAAAAATCAGCATGCAAAAGGAAACAAGAAACCCCCCAAGCAAAGAAAGACTCAAAACAACATGGATCACTCACGCATTCCAAGTCCAAAACAAACCAAAGCACACACAAGAAAATGAAATGTATATTTCCCAATTCTAACAACTAATATCTATAGAAAAGAGCAAGAGGTTTCAAGCAAAGAAAAGAACACAAAATCCAATGCAAGAAACATAAACTCTCTTTGAATGAAAAAAGAATACAACAATTAAAGCGACTGCAGAATATACAATTCATG
Source organism: Pseudotsuga menziesii (assembly GCA_001517045.1). Taxonomy (NCBI): domain Eukaryota; kingdom Viridiplantae; phylum Streptophyta; class Pinopsida; order Pinales; family Pinaceae; genus Pseudotsuga; species Pseudotsuga menziesii. Next base: position 933,233 of record LPNX010400114.1, read on the forward strand.
GCCCCTCCTTGAGGTAGAGCCGCTTCTTGCTCACTGGATTCAGGCGATGGCACCGCCTATTGCTAACTAGACTCAGGCGGTGGCACCACTGCTTGCCAAAGGCACATGCGCAGTTCTCTGTAATTACCCAGAACAGTAGGAGAGCAAAAAATCAAGTTAGAAATGCCAAAAATATTACAAAAACTGATGAATCAACCACAATATAGAGAACAGAAAGTCAAGGTGGCTCAGATCTGAAGAGATTTGAAGATTTCAAACTAAAACTTTCAATAGATCAGATGTATATCTAACTGCAAAGATAGGAGGCTGGAGCTTGGATTTGGACAAGAGTGTTTCAGAAACTGAGGAAGAACAAGATGAATCTATGCCCAACAGAGTCACCAAATTTGTTATCAGGAATATATCACCTTCTGCGGGTAGAAGTTGTTCCTCTGGTCTAAATGGTTCAGATCCAGAACAAATGAGTAAATAACTCAGTTGAAGACCTTCCCTGAATGTTATGGATGCCTGGAATGTAACTCTGATGAGGGACCTATATACCTGTAAGACACGTCAAACATACAAAGACATCAAAGCTACCAAAAAATCATCTACAGATCCATATTAGTGACTAAGGAATCCAATAACATATATGTGAGATTTATGCAACAAACATGTGGGAAGGAAATCAACTTTGCATTAGAAAATAAATGAAAGAGCTTACAACCATGTGCCTTAGTGTCGAAACACTCCTTCACAAGACTAGTACCTTGTCCCCGATAGCTCCAACTTGCTCCATAATTGCTCTCTAATGGATTAGGCCAAGGTATCAATTCAACAGCATAACTCTACTATTCTTCTATCCCCCTCAACCATGGAGTACGAGCTTGTATTTATAAGGCTCAAATGGATAGGATGGTTGAGAGATTGGTGGGTGAGGTGGCTACAAGATCCTACAAAGAGGGATCTCGACCTTAACCAACCTAGGTGAGTAGGGATAAGGTTAGACACGCTCTTGATCTAGAAGCCTCGATAAAACTCCTTTTTTTCACCTTTTACCAAGGGCACCACTTATACCCCTTTATGACAAAGCGATGATGGGTAGGAACCACGCCAACAACATAGGTGAAAGGTGGTGGCACCGCCTGGTTCTCACACAACTAGTGCGGTGCTGAACAAGGTACCGCTTATCTGCTTGAGGGTAGAAGCGATGCTGTAAATTTATATGTTGGAATCAACATCTAGAGCAGGATTCTCTTCAAGTTTGGGATTTAAGGGAAAATGTCTTGTGTTAGGGATCCTATCACATGATGGTGACAGATTTTGAGTGTAACATAACTCCCCCCCAAATTTACTTGTGTGTCATGTTTCAAGATCTGTGGATGCACCTAGGGGTATAGTGGTAGCAATATTGGATCCCTAGTGTCACACGCGTACCATCCCTGACCCTAGTTGTCGATTCCCCTAGTAAAAAAAGGATCATGTGGCATGTTGTGATTGACATTTGAGAGGTGATGATAGTTGTATATTTCACTCAATATTAATAGAAATATATATTTTCTACACTCTTAGAAACTCTCTTAGGCCATGTCACGGTGTGTTGGTTAACCTATCCAAGGCAACAACAATTTTACTTATGGAGGCTCCAACCAAAATACACGCTCGCTGGTCAACATTGGGCTACACCATTTACTACGTATGTTAATAAAGGGATCCATTTCCACCCCTATGGAATGATTTCATAAGAAGACTAAATATTTCTAGTGGGTTTTTTAATGTTGTAATTCCTTGAATCTACTAGAACAAAAACTAGTAAGTACTTTGATTATGGTATTCCCCAGATTGAGTTTCAATTAGATGTTGATACATTCGGCATTATGCTAGGGGCATGTTAGTGCAACATGGAGAAGGGAAGTTGGATCACCCAGAATATTTCAACAACAAAAACTTATTAAAATAAAAGTGCAAATACACAACTACTAGGAACGATGGGATAGCCATTGTCTCTTTTTGAAGAAGTTTAGATGCTACCTATTGGGAGGGAATTTTAAGTCCTTCATAGACTATTCAATTCTAAAGTATCTAGTAAACAAGAAGGTAGTGGAGAGAATAGTTTTTCGATGGATGATATTGTTCCAAGAGTTTGACTTTGAATTCATTGTGAATCCTATAAAATCAAAGGTTGGTATAGGCCACCTATTGAGGATTGAAACCAACAAAGAAAGAGGATTGTTGGACAATCAATTACCAAATTTAGATCTCTTTGGGATAGAGGTTATACTATATTACTTAAGTGACATAGCCACTTTCCTAACATTGGCATGGTGCAACAAGATTAATCAAAATTCCAAAAGAAAAATATGGTGGTTTGAGTAGAAGATGATCAAATAATAGTAGGGAAAATTTACAAGCTAGGAATTGACAAAATTATCAGGTGGTGTGCACTGGAAAATGAACACATTAATATCCTATGGGAATGTTGCAATGGTGCTGAAAGTAAGCATGTTAAGGGGGATACTACTCAAAGAATTGGGTGGTTGTTGTTGTTGGAAAACATGCCTACCAAAATTCCTTGCTTTTGGCATGCAAGACACTTTTACATAGCCACACACAAAAAAAAAAAAATTTAAAATCAAAACTTCTCGAATTTTAGGTTAGACCTTGGTCAACTTCCCAAGAAAATGAGATTTTTCTCACTTTTCTGGTTTACTAAGTTATCACAAGGTGCATGGAAAAGAGCATATGCAGCCAAGAAAACCCTTTCTAATTTGTTGAGATTGCATAGCCTGCACTAAAACAAGCATGCACAAAAGGTAGAAATTTGTGAATAAAACAAAAAAGAAATCTAAAACATGACACAATATGATAAAGATTTAAAATATAATCTAAAAATGCAAACAATTTATCCCTAGATTGGGTAAAATGGTCGTATATTGGGAAAAAAAAAGCCTTTTCAAGTGGAAAAAAATCATTTCAAACTTAAAGGAACATTCTAGACGTAATGAAACACCTCTTTCATCCGCAAAATTCAAAGAAATAATAGACTCCATAAATCATTTGATGTATGCAGTTATACTAATTTAAGATCTCGATCAACATGTGAACTGATCTTCATAAGCACTATGATACCATGTTTGAATAAAACATAATATTTCCAAATAGATCAAATACCTTAAGAAACCACTGACACAAACATATCACATATCAAAACATCGATGTGCTAACCTAGTTAAAACCCTTGGAGAGGGAAACAGTCCACGACCCCAACCAACTAGTTATTTGAGGCAATATATCAATGCAAAGGAAAAAATAATTTACATATGAGTTTCATACAATTGGTCTTCAAGAAAATGAACCTCCATGCTCCTTAAATAGAGATCATAGACAAACTGGATGTTAAGCCACAAATCAATAGTTGTTAAGATATAGGTGAAGATGAATCATCCAAGCACTTTATGTCTAAAATATTATGACCATCAAATTATATAAGTAGAAATGCATACAAAGGAAAATGGCTTTACCTAAAGACACATTAGACCAAGTTGATCTTAACTCTCAAATGTCTAAAGATCCTAACAACATGCACAACTTTAAATGCATTTATCTTTTCTCATGTATTGAATAAACTATTTTCCTTAATATGAGATATGCATTTACATGCAATAATAATTTATCCATTGATATTATCTCCTTAATTGTTTCTCAAGCTAAGCATTATGTACATCCATAAATATTCTTTCTCTATGTATTTTTTATTATTTTTTATACTAAGGGTATTCCAAACATTCTATGTTTTGGAAACTTTTTTGCTATCATCAAAACTTGATGATGTAATCTTTAGTCAAATCATAAGTTGAAATTTCATTTTTGACTGCATAAGTGGGTTAAACACCCTCAAATACCCTTGTTGCACCCATATTGTGTATTCTTAACATATTATATTTGCAATTCTAGCAATTCATATAAAATTTTAACCAAACTTCAGTTAAAAATGATTGGAAAAAATGACTAAAAAGGGTCCAAATCATAACAAGTTTAGACTACTGTAATTTTGTGTGCCCTTTAAGTATTTTTTTCTTTGTTAGGGAAATGGTAAGTACTACCTTGTTTAGAAACTAATGTATATTGACGAATAATATAACATTGTGGACCCCTCAATTATACGTGATCCACTCCCACAACATCACAAATTCTCTAAGTAAAAGTGAATTATCATTTACAACCCATTCATGAAAATGAGTGCTATAAGTAGGTAAAAGCAAGGATGCTACTCATCCTCTCCCAATAGTATCAAGTACACCTTTCATACAATTCCATCATCCATGTGTAGGCTAATTAGAAATAATTTTTCCTAACTCTACACAACTGAGACCAGCATGTCAAAAAACTCATAAAAATTAGTTAACATATCAATGCATAATACACAAAAATTAATATTAACTAGACTCAATATAAAATCCACACAATTTAATGTGATTTAGTGTTCTTATGCATATATGACCTTCTTGTCACACTCATCAAACCACATTGTAATATTTCATGACATAATTTAACATTTGAGCTTTTAATAATGAAAAGTAAATTAGATCATGCATGTAAATTTACTAAAAACAAATTCAATCAATCAATTTTTCTTAATTTATGACTAAAATATGTCCATTTATTTAGTTATGTGATAATTGTTTCTCAAGTTAGATCTAGGAGCTAGAACAATTTCACCATCAAAGTGTTTGACAAAATATGCAAGAGAAAAACAAAGAGACAGAAATAGCTAGAATAGCACATGTGAAAGGTGCTAATATCAAACCATTATATTACAGCACATCTTGTAGATGTTATGGTACATACTTATAATACATTGGAGACAATTCATGAGGCTCTAGAAGCCAATTGGAGTTGTACATGTGTCATGGTGATATTTGACCTCAATCCCCCCTAGGTGGACCAATGGAGCTCCAACTCGGCCCAAACAGTCACGAACCAATGTGTGAACATTGATGAAGTGTGTTGGGGCATTAAAGACTCCAAGGCATGCGTGGGTGAGAAGATATAAGTGAGTGGGAGGCTCAAGGTGGCAATAAATTCTCTTAGGAGAGCTAAAATAGGAAAAATACACCACTGGCGCCCTTAGTCAAACCTGGATCCCCCAAATCAAGGAGGTAGCGCCCCAAGGCATTAATAAGGGTGCACATGGGCCAATTTGACCAAACTAGAGCATTGTTGTAAGTGTGAACATATCAAAATAACCAGATATCTTGTTGAATTAACTCTCCTAAGTCTAAACCATAGGATATGATTGCATGACGGAAAATGAAGTTAGCCTAAGGTATAAACTATGTACTAAGGATTTATTACTACTCCAGCACCCCCCCTTAATCCAGAATTAGTACATCACATGATTTATTAAGGCCTTGTCGACTAAGGCACAAATCACCTTTTACAACAAAACTTTTATTGATCCATGTAACAGAGGTAAGGAGGAAAACCTCATGGGACAAAACCTCCCCTCAAAAAATGGATTATGACATAGAAACAAAAACTGTATACACTACAAACTAAATGAATATGTCTGGAGGAATCTTCTTCTTGGGAAGAAGTGGAATGTGCTCAACCAAATCATGAACAACTGCATGATGAATCCTCAGACCATGTAGAACAACTGAAATGCACTGATAGGAGAGCGAATAGTTCTCTTCAAACTTGAAGCTCGAACCAAATAGGACGCCATGCTCGAAAGAGACTTGCACTGATTGAGAATATGTGACCCCAAACGAGTCCTAAGGATCTTGAAGCATCAACTTTGAATGAAGGTTGGAATCAGCTCCAAGAAGTTGTAAGAAGAGTCCCAAATGTGCCATTGTGATGGAAAAGGATTCTCTATATTCATGTGAACTTGAAGGAACTCTACTAGTGATGGTGGAGGAATACATGGGAAAAATAGTGTGAAGCAATGAGAGATCTTCACTTTACATCCAAACCTCTCCATATTTTGAACCAATACTCTCATGTGAAGAAAACTCATCTTCTAGAGAAGGCTCACTATGAACATCAACTAGCAATACATCTTCACCATTCGTAACAGAAGACATAGAGGAGAAGGGAAAAGAATGGATAGACTCTTCAGCAAGAGTGACGGCAGCAACTCGTATGCTATATTCAAGAAAAATAACTTCTTGACAAGGAGAGGAAGCCACAGAGGAAGAAACTTGAGTTGGATCATTTGTTGAATCTCTGGCTACTTCTTCTTCTTCATTTCGAACAACTTCTTGAGAATTGCATGAGGCAGAGATCATAGGAGGGAGAACACATAAGGAGGTTCATATTAGCTTGCTCTTCATATAGCTCTTATCTTATTGCTGCATGCCAAGAGCTTCATCTAGATTTCTCCATAGATTTAATGGGTGCTCAACAGAACCAAGGAGATAGTGCATGGTAGGAGGTATGGCATGACACATAGTTCCATAGGCTCTACCATTGTCATTAATCCAATTAGACTTCTCTTGGAAGGACTTTGGCTCTCTTACGACACCAATTGAGACATCATAGAGACATTGCCTCTTGAGATATGCACACATCTTCGACTTCCATTCAGAATAGTTGAATGGGGAAAGGAGAGGAACAATTTTCAAATCCATGAAGTTGTTGTAAGAACCTGTAATGAAAAACACTCAGATAAACTGGAAATATGCCCTAAATAGCAACTCAAACCTCACTAGATTTGTTTGCAGCTCCAACTAGCTATGATACCATGTGATAATCGCTTCTCAAGTTCGATCTAGGAGCTATAACAATTTCACCATCAAAGTGTTTGACAAAATATGCAAGAGAAAAACAAAGAGACATAAATAGCTAGAATAACACATGTGAAAGGTGCTAATATCAAACCATTATATTACAACACATCTTGTAGATGTTATGGTACATACTTATAATACATTGGAGACAATTTGTGAGGCTCTGGAATCCAATTGGAGTTGTACATGTGTCATGGTGAGATTTGACCTCAATCCCCCCTAGGTGGACCAATGGAGCTCCAAATCAACCCAAACATCCACGAAATAAAGTGTGAACATTGGTGAAGTGTGCTGGAGAATTAAAGACTCCAAGGCATGCGTGGGTGAGAAGATAGAGGTGAGTGGGAGGCTCAAGGTGGCAATAAATGCTCCTAGGAGGGCCAAAATAGGAAAAATACACCACTAGCGCCCTTAGTCAAACTTGGATCCCAAAAATCAAGGAGGTAGTACCCAAGGCATTAATGAGGGTGCACATGGGCTAGGTTGACCAAAATAGAGTGTTGTTGTAGGTGTGAACAAACCAAAATAACCAGATATCTTGTTGAATTAACTCTCTTAAGTATAAACCATAGGATATCATTGCATGAAGGAAAATGAAGTTATCCTAAGGTCTAAACCATGTACTAAGGATGTATTATTGCTCCAACAGGTTGGATCAATATTTAAACAAGAATATTTCCCTTAAGTAATAAGTACCAATTTGTAATCATGTCCGGCAAAGAGGGAACTACACAAACCTTCTTGTATATGCATTGTGTCCTAAGACACTTGTTCAATGCTAAGGTTTTTATTACTTAATGCATATTATCCACCCACCTATGTGTCACAAATGACAAGTAATTAAAAAAAAACCAATCTTAAACCTTTTTTTTATTACAAGTAATTATTTATTTGGTTGGATCAATCTTTAAACAAGAATATTTCCCTTAAATAATAAGTACCAATTTGTAATCATGTCCGGAAAAGAGGGAATTGCACAAGCCTTCTTGTATATGTGTTGTGGCCCAAGACACTTGTTCAATGCTAAGTTTTTTTATTACTTATTGCATATTATCCACCCACCTATGTGTCACTAAATGACAAGTAATTAAAAAAAAACCAAAACAAGAATTCTTCATCACATGAAACTACCTCCCCTATTTTTCCTCTTAAATGTTACCTTGATCTCATTACCCTTTCCTCTCTCACTGGTTGCACATGAATTCATTATTTTCTATTCAAATACAATTTAATTTTCTTCTACTTCATTCACTCACTCCCAAAATTCTTGCTATTTTTACTCCTAGATGTTTCTTGGGATCATATTTCTTATCCTTATGATGGGGTCGCATGTGAGTGAGTTATTTCTAACTAGCATACCCCCAAAGCAGGGGAAATGAAACATCGAAGAGAACTTCCATATGTTTCAAAGAAAGAGAGAAATTTGTGTGTAGATAATATAACTTTATGTGATGAAAGAAAGTCTAGAAAAATAAGTGAAAATAAGTTACATCAAACTTTTAAATCGCCACATAAGTGAAAATAAGTTTCCTACAAAAGGAGTTTTCGAATTTTTAGGTAGCTTTAGAGAAATTGGAAACCCCTGGATGTGGAGGAACTATACCTTTGAAACTGAGACCTGGCCTAGACGTGGAGAGACTCCCGTGGACGTGGAGAGACTATACCTTTGAAATTGAAACTTGAACTATGTGAGACATCCAAATTTCTGCACATCATAATTTGCACAAGCGACACCATTTTTCCTGTCGATCATTCACACGGGTCCTCTTACAATCTCATGTATTGAAGATCATTGAATGGCCAAATAAGGTTGACAAGTGAAGAAAATATTTGGTTTCAAGTTTTTAATATCCCAAGTCCATCTTCATATTGAATATCGATAGTATATATTCAGGATGTCCATTAGTAGCTTGTTGCTTAGTTTTCATAACGTAATGGATGTAGAATCCAACCCCCTTTCACGCACATATTGTAGCTCAGAGGGCACAAGTTTTGATACACGTAACAATTCCATTGAATTTTTATAAGGGTGGTTTTCCCAAGGCTTATTGGTAGCCCTAGTATCCCCATCATAACTTCGTTAGCTTCAGTCTTTTCCACTTATAAAAATACTTCTATAAAATAAAGGAGATCCAAATACCATCAATTATACTTTAAGCTTTTAACTCTCATTTATTATTATCTTTGAAAAAATTAAAATATAAATCCCTTGTCTTTTTCTTGAAACAAAATTTCAATTAGTTTATGAAAAAAAAAATATTAACCCGTGTCTTTTTTAAATAAATATTAAATTAAGTAAGAACCTAGAGATTTAATAAAATAATAAAAACAATCCATGTTTGCTCAAATAATTTTGATTTGGAATTATAAAAAGCAAGTTCTATATACAGAATAAATCTATGTCATCGCCCCATGCAACATTGTGTGAACATGAATATCAGCGTAAGTTTAGGTCGTGCCGAGTAATTATCTCCCCATCCACTGTAGGTATGACGATATTTTATTTCACCTTTAAATAAAATGCAATCGAAAGCTATGCGTAAATTATTAACCCAGGGCTACAAAGGCTTATGAGCTACCTGACAAAGTATATGCAAGACACTGTGATTTGAAATGGTTTAACACAGAGGAGGACGATGAATTACAAAACTAAATTTGAGATGCAACTGTTGGTGAACAGGCTCCTAAGAAGATCATAACTTACAGGAATAATCATGTAATCAAACCAAAATCTATGACTATCAAACTTGACAACCCTCTGCCATGCTATGATGATCTGCTATTCTACGAAAAGAAATTCATGCCTGAATCTGATTAAATACATTGGAAATTTCATATGAAAGCAATTTAATAACAGCAGCTACAGTACAGGAATTGGAAAGGGATAATGTAATTCAACAACTTGCTTCTATCATTATAAGCTAGCAACAGAATCTCAATAAAAATTCTAATGCAATCGTTCACCACAAAAGTAATCCTTATTCGATGTTCATAATCCACACATTCCCCTATGTTCACTAGTAATGATAATGAAAATTATACTATCCAATCGCGTCACTACTCAAGCATTCCATTCAACTATGATCAGTACACCAATTTCGAGTCTGAACAATCAAATCAATCATCAACTACATAAGACATGAATTTTATCAAGATCAACTATGTGCATAAAGAAAATAAATTCTAACTACAACAACACCTATCACAGGGGACCCTGCCTTTGGCGACAGGCGCTGAACAAGCCACTCACTCACACGAAATTGATTAACACATACAAAATCAGGATGATATAGGATTTTTATATAAAAAGGTCTGATCACAACAGTGTTCAATAGATCTATGCAAAATGATGGCTAAGCTATCATGGCAGGGATTCCAAGTTCTTATACATCAGCACTTATGAGAGAATTACGAAAGATCGTATAGTTACAAAAAATTTCCAAATAAAGCTCATCTGCTGATTCTAAGAGGAACTCACGAGCCACCCCAGGAGCTAATACCGTGGAGAGTGGAGATGACTCCAGGAATATGTCAAAGCAGTCAACACCGTCTTTGGATAACCTAGCAAATCAAAGTAATGAGTTGGACACAAAATATTCGATCCCCTGATTGATTACATCGTTGTGTATGTGCTGGGAAGATGACCAAAATGATGTAAAATAATGAGCAGAAGCATAATATATAAAGTAGATACCAGTCTGGTATAACTTGAGACTGATATATGAGTTGTCCAGCTTCCATAATTCCTTCATTCTGCAACCTGAAAGTAAAATGATATTGAACCTAAAAACACCACTTCTTTAGTAGGCAATCATGGCATCATAACTCGATCTAAATCATCAGCAATTGACAAATAACAAGGAAAACGAAATCAATCCTTACCAAAGCCAAAAATTCGCCAAATGTAATGAAGAGAGAAAATAGTGATATAGGATTAAATCGAAAAGTTCATAAACAAGGCAAAATATTAGAACAAAAATGGTCATATACACAACCCTTCAAGGTCGAGAGGAGGGAGGCTAGTTTGTTGTTCGACTTCACCCTTCCTTCGAAAGAGCCCAATCCATAAAGTGGTTCTTTGGGTATACTATTACCCATATAAAAAGAAACGAGCCCATAGAATCAAACTTATTTATTTGCGCCAAAGTTTATATGATAAATGGGGAAAATGGATGAGAAACCCATGAAGAAGGGGGAGGGAGTGCCAATGAGCGAAGCGGATCACTGGGTACAGAATCTCCATTTGAGATATCCCCACCCACTTTAAAATAAATAAATTTGAAAGAAGTATCATTCAAATGCACGGAACTTAGAAGCATAAAGCGAGTTATTTCCAAGATACACCATTGTAAGCCAAATTATGTCTTGGATACACCATTGTAGCCCAAATGTCATATACTATCTGACACACATATTATTCATGCAAACGTCCAAGCGTCCCAAGTACATGCTGGCTAAACAAAAACAGATCAGCATTAAAGAAAGACATGACATAAGAGTTATTTAACGTTGATGGATGATATTCATTAATTCATTGCGGGAAATGCAATGCTAGTTGCGTCCTTTTCCAAGTTTAATCTTCAAGTTGTTGCTTTCTTTTATATTTTGACAGCCAAAGTATTCAAACAAACACAAAATAACTTCTATCAAATATTTGTTGTCGCTACAATTTGGAAATTACTGGGTTAGGTTCGAGTTTCTTTCCAATCTAGGGTTTTTATAATTCAATATCAATTCAATTTCGAAGTTTTTATATATTTTGACAGCCAAAGTATTCAAACAAACACAAAATAACTTCTATCAAATATTTGTTGTCGCTACAATTTGGAAATTATTGGGTTAGGTTCGAGTTGCTTTCCAATCCAGGGTTTTTACAATTCAATATCAATTCGATTTCGAAGTTTTAGAATGTGTTGTTTTTTACGTTAACCAACTCAAAAACTCATGAAATTTGTACCCATGGAGTCTATTTTCCTAATGGGTAGGTTTTCCGTCATTTTGAAAAGCTAGCACACCATGAATATGCTCTCTCTGAGCTGATTTGCAGTTTTCTCATAAACTTTGTGTAGTTGCATCAATTCACTATGGATGTGGATTTATTATCCTTCATTCTCCACGAAAACAGTAACTAATTACATCTATGTATTTTTAACAAATGTATAGCTTTGAAGTAGTTCTCTTAAAGAAATTCTCCATGAGTTTGCCTATGGAGAAATCCTGTCCAAGGGAAATTTCAGCTGGTAGATATGAGGATGGGAGCATCACCAGATGTAGCCACAAGTAAAGGACCCACCAAGCACAACTATGCCACCACCACCATTAGTCCTGCCCTGATAGCCATTATTGTAGTTCTAGGAAGCGCTTTACTGGTGGTAAGTTACTACAATATTTTTGCCAAAGTATTGCAAAGCTTCTCGATGGATACCTTTTTCAGGAGGAGACGTAGGATTTTGGACTTTGAAGAGAATATACAAGTCGATGCTTATTCACTGGAAGGATTCCAAGACCCAGAACGCTAGCAGATAATTACTCAATCATATAGCCTGGATGAAGTTGTGATCAGATCCATTCCTTTGTGTAGATTCACTAAATCAGAGAAGCTCATAGACAGCATGGAGCATGCAGTTTTTCTGGTTGAGTTTCAGGAGAATGAGGCTATCAGGATTCTTCCTAAATGCAACCATGCATTCCATATTAACTGCATTGATGTTTGGCTAAGGTCGCATGCAAATTGTCCTTTATGTAGAGCCAATATTGTGTATTTAGAAATCCCCTTTGTCCCTGCCATGGCGTCCCGAATATGTCCTAGTCTGGAACATGGGATGGTTGGGGTTGTGCAGGACAGTTTTAAGTCCAGAGGACTCAGGTGCCACTGGAGCTAGAAATAGTGCAGAATGGGATTTTCACGAGTGTGGGGATACAAGACTGCAAGGCATGGGCTTAGATAGGATGGGCTTAATGCTAGGAGTATAGGAGTATAATATTAGAAGTAGGGGGAGATGAAACTATCGCAGGTGCTAAGGGAAACCCAATAATGGAAAACAACCCATTATCTGAATTATTTCCCACTTTATCAAGATCATATTCATTTGGATAGTCAAGGAATGAGCATTACAACTTTATATCTAGAGATTCTGGAACCCATCTTTTGGATTCTCTGCCTATTCTCTACCTGCTAAAGATAGTACTGCAAGTAGGGGGAGATGAAACTATGGCAGGTGCTAAGGGAGACATAATAATGGAAAACAACCCATTATCTGAATTATTTCCCACTTTATCAAGATCATATTCATTTGGATCTTCGGGGAATGAGGATTACAACTTTACATCTAGAGATTCTAGAACCCATCTTTTGGATTCTCTGCCTGCTAAATATAGTACTGCATCGCCATGGAGATACATGAGGGATTTCAGATGGATCAAGAGGTTCAGTTCACCATTCAATTTGAAGAGCTTACTTTCATTATCGTTTCAAGCATCTACATAGTATGCATCGTTCTTTTCAGGCATCTACATAGTATGCATCACGATGGATTGGATCGACGAGTTAAATGATTGGGTACATTCTCTGAAGCTATTGATCAGGGGATCGGATCTGGCTAACAAGACGCCCTTATACTAATAAGACTAAATAATAATACTTTAAACTAAACATAATATAAATCCTACTTGAACTTACTGGTGGAAGTGCGGACAAATTTGTTACAGAAGCATTGAATATAAATCAGATTCTTGTCTCAGGTGCTTATATTCCTCTAATTGTATCCTTTTAAAAGTTTAACAAAATGTCCCCTTGTCTGCCCATATTTATGAATATGGAAAGTTGTAGACCTCTTCAATTGCCGCTCCCAACGCAGTTCAGGAGCACACACCATTGGAATCCAGCATACAATTTATATAATAAAGGATAAAGCGAAGATTGCTTTGACGCTTGCTGGATATACGTATGGATAGAACTAACAAGAATGGCACCCAAAATATCCATTCAGTGACCCACCAGACCGAGTTGACTGAGAGGAGTTCAATTAGGATTGAGAACTGCACTAAAATATAAGCGATGTCCAGCCATCTGTGTAACAGCCTGCACAGAAGAGTTAGAAACGAGAGAGTAATAAGAACCTCAGAGCGCAGCAATAAATGTTGTGGCTGCAAGGCACATCAATGATTGGATTTAATCTAGTTTTTCATCCAACAGTTAATGTGCTTCGCAGCCACAACATTTATTGCTGAGCTGCTGGGTGCTTATTGCTCTCCCTAAAAACTAATTGTATGCACGAAGCAATGTCTAGTTTTTCATCCAATCATTGATGTGCCTTGCAGCCACAACATTTATTGCTGAGCTGCTGGGTGCTTATTGCTCTCCCTAAAAACTAACTGTATGCACAAAGCAATGTCACAAAAGAACAGAAGCCATTTAATTCGCTCTGGGGTGCTTCTCATCCCCCAAGGGTATGTATCTGCATGCATTAAAGGCTTGTCCCACCTCTTTATTTATTGCATAGAAATATTGTATCTTACTAAGGGAAAAAGTATAAGTGGACACCCACCACTACTGGTCATAGCTTGATTTCAGAGTCTTTAGAATTCGAATGAGGGTTGAGAGTCCGATGCGAGCACGGATCAAGACTCCAGATCAATTATATAGAGAATATCTACCCAATTGAAGTCCTGAACTTTAGATCTTACTTTCTTTAACTTAAGTGTTTACCCATTGCTACCAAGCCCCCACCTTTCTATTGACCAACCGATAAGACGGTGGAATTGAAGCAATCTGTTCACTATTTGAAGAAATGCATCGCAGATATGGAAGCAGGCATTGCTCCCTTTCTAAAATAGGTCACAAAAACAGCAGGATAGCTCCCAGCCGTAGACGAAACTATTGGGGTATGTTTCCACTTCCTGTTGTCTGTCGTCAGATGGTTGGATGCAAGGGACACCTGCCCGTACGTACAGCTTGAACAAGATCGCGGAAGACGGGAATCCGAGGGGTGGCAGTGCACAACACAGCTTGAACAACAAGATCGCAGGAAGACAGGGAATCCGAGGGGTGGCACAGCAGCAGCTAACGGGAGAAAAGACAGAGAAAAGCTGATGGGAGAAAAGACAGAAATAAATACAAACAATGATTTTTTTTAGAATTTTTTTTTAAATTTAATAAATATAGGGGCCGGGGCGGCTTCTCATTCGCCATGGAAAGACAAAGAAAAAATAAGTCGCCATGGAAAGACAAAGAAAAAATAAGTAGAGTAGTCTCCTTAATAACACCTTCGGTGTAATTATTTTAAAAATATATTTTTCTAACTGTATTCTCATTTTTTATTTATAAAATTAAATTATTTTTTAATATAAAATATGAATTATATATATTTTTTAAAATTTTTCTTTATATTAAATAAAATGCATATGCTTTGAATATATTTTTCTCAGGTATGCTCACTGCTCAGTAATGTTATTTGATATGAAAGTACCCTACTTTTACATGCCCTTCGAGTATTTACTTTTTATTGGTGGATAAATGGTATAATGATTGAGAACAAGTTAATTCGACTCTTTCCTAACTTTTTGAGAGACTCTTAGACCCTAAGGAATAAATATGATAACTTATTGCACACTCTTTGGGTAATCCTCATGAGTGATTGAATCTGTGGCTTACTCACGATAATGTACAACCTTTGGGTAAAACCAACACTTTATTTTTAACTCGTTATATGAAAGGAGTGCTAGTAGGCAAAAGTAAGAACAATTCTCCTTAAATTCCATTGGTACACTTGTACATATTTCACACAACGTCGTTGTGCATGTGTATAATGATTGACAAGAATTTTTTGTCTTTGCACCACATCAAATAATCTAATAATCGTATATATAATAAATGTATAATAAATGTACGCATGGAAATTTCAATGCCCCAACAAGTCTTTATAATATGATGCAATCTAGTGCCTATTTGCACCTGTGTCTTTTCTTGTCACACATGAAAACCCATTAAAGCATTTTAAAGTCTTAGCACATTATAGCCAATGCATAAAAATTAAACTTTCCATATCATGATCCACATCTATCCATATCTCATCTCATAACATATCACAACTTGAATTGGACTGTAAACATAAGTAACTCATGCAAGATTTAGTGAAAAGTACTTTATTTTTTATAACACCCATTTTGGTGTTAGAGTTATAATTTATCTCAAAAAAAAATGCACACACAAACCTATGTGGTCCATTGGATGTATCTTGGGTGGTTAGAAGGAATGATTGTTACGCTCCCCACCCATGTTTAATTCTTGTAAGTAGGATGTCGTATTGGTCTTGGGCCCTAAAAAAGATGGTTTGCCCTAGGTGTCATCCTAGAAATGAGGTGAAGTATCTGGTGGGTTTCCCAAAACATAATTCCAATTTGTATTTGTCCATTGAATATAGCTTGGGTGGTTGGGAGGAATGATTGTTACTCTCTCTACCCAAAATCAATTCGCATAAGTGACATGTTAAGATCTTAATGAGTCTATTGTTGTACTTGCATTGAGACCTAAAAAATCTTGTTTACCTCGGGTACCATCCTCAAAATGAGGAGAAGTACCTAACGAGTTTCCTAGGACATGTATTTCGTAAAGAAAACAAATCTACCCTCATATGATAATACATTTAATTGTGAAATTGCTTGGGTGAACTATTTCAATGTAATTTTCCATCCCCAGTGTAATTTTCCATTCCCATTTCATTGTTCCTATGTTGATGATATAATATATGTGATGAAAACCTTGCCATGGTTACGTTGTTATTACAAATAAAATGACATTTTTAGGTTACATGTACCTCACTATTGTCGCTTAATTTTAGAAAATATTAATAGATGGAAAAAGAAGTTTTCCATGTTTACATTGCTATGACAAGTCTAATGACCTTTGGTACATTACATATAGTTTAAATGAACACCCAAAATGAGAGGTCATGCTATTACACATCAAAGTGATCTCGTAGGTAGGGAAAATAATTGTGGTGATACAATTTATATGAGTATATACAACCTTGGAGTGATACAGTTTAATTGAACATACAACCTTATGTTTTAAGAAAGCATTTGTTTATGTCCATTTTCACTATAAATACAAGTTTTTCTGTAACACCCTGGTTTTGACCCCATTTGCATTAAATGTATATGAGGTATATATTGTAATTAATCATGGTGTGGAGCTAAAGGAAAAAGCCCCACCATCGATTTAACATTTTATGTTCCGGCAATTAAAAATCGTTGCCGATGGTGTTTCGTGCTAGTCAGCACATTATAATTTTGGCATCATGTAAATATGCAATTTAATTAAAAACCCCAACCAACTATGTCTATACAACATTAAAAGAGATGGGGACATGATTTTCCTAAGGATAAGGAGGGGGAAATATTCAGCCTTTGGGGCCAATGTGGAAAAGCCAAATGTCAAGGGGAGACCCATTAAACAGTCAACTACCTTTCTTGTCTCATTCACCCAATCATTTAATTCTACCAGAAATTGGTTGAAGTAGTTATTGCATGGGGATGGGAAGAGTATGGGCAGGAAATTCAAATTTGGGAAAAACCCATTTTGGGGGGAAATCAATTTTGACTTTTGGGGCAAGTAAACACCCAAAATGCATGCCCATTTGACCACACATCCACGTTCTTCATTTTTCCTCATGCAGGGAAGCTTGGGAGTTGTTTTACCTCCACGGTTTTGCCTGTGGTATGTTCTCCTTCACGATTTGGGCTCCTAGGTGTTTTTCCTCATCATCATTCACCCACATTGGGGCTCTCTCAAGCGGTTGGGAATTTTTTGTGTGTGAAATTCGTTTTGGGTTGCTATGTGTGTGTTTTTCCCTCACGTGGGGCAGTCATTTCTTCATTCTCCGGGGCTGTGGATTCATTTTTGGTAATGATATGTGGTTGGGTTTCTTTCCCCAACGTTTTTGTTGCATTTTCCCCACTAATTGCCAAGCTAAAAATCGTTTTTGAATTGCCCAGTGATTGGGAGGAGAGACCACGTTCTCTTGGGTGTGGTTGAGTTCGTTTTTTGCCATGTTAGGGCCAAAACGTCCCTGGGAAATCGAATTTGTTGTTAGGGGTTGTTCTTACCCTCCTTGGCAATTAATTTTGAGGCCGAACTGTTTTCCTCAACCCATAAATTTTGTATATTGTTGGGTATGTAGTTGGTCCTTGGACTATGTAGGAGTGGAAATGAGTCTACTTGACAAACCTAGTTTTTTGCAGGAGCCTCGTAGACAGAGTTAGAGGGATGACTCTCTTCTCTACACCCCCCTGAATAGCACTGGAAGGGAAGTCATGGCCTGAGGGACTGTGCAACAGAGAAGGGAATGATTCCTTGTGTTGGGTGTGTGTGGATGTCTTAGGAGTCAAGCTAGTTCTAGTGTAGGCATCCTTAGCTCTTCAATGAGCCCACTAGCTTAGCAGATAGTGCTTCCATCTCCTGATAACCTGATAAACCTAACCGTGTTGGCTTGATTGAGTTTTGACATATCTTTGGCTATGTGTGAGCCTGCTTAGTTTCCTTACTCCTTGTGGGAATCATGCCCAACTCGGGGGTGGCAGTGTTGCTGAGAGATTGATGAGCACACTGGCCTATGGTTGGGTGGAACGTTGCAGCGACATAGCTGGTTGCGGGACGAGCTTCTCAATAAGATAAGTATTATTGTCTATTTCATCTCTGCAATTGTAGTTGTTGTTTAATGAAAATGATGAACATGCTAAATGCTTGAATGGAATGTAGTTTGCTAAAAATTATGCATCTGTGCATGTTATTACTTGAATGCATTTCATTTTATGTTCATGGGGCTAGTTTCCTGGGTAGATAGTAGCATCGATAGCATCCTCTTCGCCGGTCGAAGGGTTGGGGACATTACACTTTCACCATGTGTTCTTCCTAAATATGAACTACCATGGTGTGTCATTGTAATCCCATTGGAAATTATATTTCCCGAGGCTCTCGTTGCTTGTCTTTCCTAAGACACTTGATACAACCTGCTTTGATTGATGCATAATCAAGAAAATTGGAATCAAGAAAATCCTCATGAAGCGTAGCATTTTGGGCTATAAAGAAGTGTGTCAAGAAGCTCAAGTGTTAAAGTATTAATTATGTTAATTAATTATCATTAATGTACATTTGAATAGATATTTTTATATGCTAACAATAACAATTATTGGTTTAAATCTATCAATTGAAACACACTAACTTACGCCAAATAAATACCATACAACACTATGAAAATGCATCCTTGAATTTCCTAGCTAAAATTCCCTTTAGAAATGAAATAATATCTAAATTTTCAAGAAATATATAATTTTGGAGCAAATAAGGTTGTGCACCTCCATGTAGCACTTACACCTTAGTTATTTGATGGTGTGACATTATAGCATACTTCCAGTGGCTTTCGTTTTGGTACACCTTTCATTAAAATTATTTATTTTTAGAATATGGTTCCTTTCATTAAAGGGGATGAAACTACACCACAAAAGACAATATACAAATTAAGTCAACGGTTATTCATTATTTTTTGAACTTTGTCACTGAGAACAAGACGTATGCAACACATGCTCCTAGCATATCTCATGATTATGACTATCCCGGGTGTATATTCTCTTAGAACTAGACAAATTTGCAGTTATGTAAACTTGACTATATTTGTTATTATTGCAAATTTTCTTTGATATCTTAGTAGTAGCATGATTACCTTAATTTTGAAATTCGTCTCACAATTTTAAGCATTACGCAATATCACGAGCTGGGGATACAAATTTAAGTGAGATGCTTTATGCAAGCCAATAATGGAGTTATCCAATGTGTCAATTATTTTCCACATGTTTCTTATAGCTTTCATAATATGTGTCAATTATTTTCCACATGTTTCTTATAGCTTTCATAATAGCATAGAAAAATGCATTTAATGGTGCAGAACTAAATAAGACTAGGGTTTTTATGCATATGCAAACAAGGGGGCCCACTATAGACTAGATTGTTAGTATATTTAATCCCTGAAAGAAGAAGGTCTCACCAAAAGCACTTCCTAGACCTGTTAATGATAAGGAGGGATAACTGTAATGATAGATTGGGGTGCAACTTATCCATTTGCAACATGCATTCAACCTACATTCATCCATGTTCACAATGCAACCGGTACAAAGAAAAGAACAAAGACAACATTCATAGCATACACATAATTTTTTGGGACCTAATAATATTCATTGTTATTAATCCATAGATGTTAAATACAAACCATACAACTATCTCTACAACCTTAATATGTGGTCTACGGAATGACCTATCACTGATCTAGATATATAGACAAAACCCACAATCCCATGACCTAGATACAAAAGCCCAAAACTAATGGTAGGTTGAGGTACTATCTTTGACTTCTTGCTTGGTTGATTCCTTCATTGCTCAATCTTCGACCTCATTAATCTCCTCTCTATTCTTATCTTGTGTTCTATTCTATCTTGGTACCTTCGTGCCTTACACTTTTATAGTCGTGGGAGTGGACCCGGTATGGTTACAATCCAAAAATTATTTGTGACTTCCATATTATTTTCCATGTGGTATTATGCTATTATGTTCCATCCAAAAACAAAGGAGCCGACAATCCCCAACCACAATCACTGATTCACCCTCAGGTTAACTCTGCTGCATTCCTAAAGCTTGCATATCTTATGGTCCCGACTCTTCAAACGAAGGAGCCAACTCTAGTACATTGGTAATTATGCGGCTCCTTAAATCTTCAAATTCTTCAACTTTGGTCTTCCATTTTCCCATTAAAATGTTAGATCTAGCTACGAAAGATTGGGATTTCTCAGTGTCGGGTGTAGTGGTATTTTGTTCTTGCAATTATGTCCACTCTACGTCTGTAAACGGATCCACTTATTGTAATCGAATGTATGTTGTTTGTGTTGCAAGATTTAACTCACAAAGAGTCTTCTTGGTAGATAGGAGTCTATCACGTAGTTGATTAAGTTCATCATCGTCCTGTTGTGCCTCCTCATACTTTCGTTGTTGTTCCAATGGATTTGTGAGAGTATTGGATTCATCATTGAGTTTCCTTATCTTCTCATGCAAGACTTATATTGGGCATTATTTATTTGTCATTACTCTAACCCAATCGTTCAATGTATAAAATATTTCTTGGCTTTTTTAAGTGTCTATTGCAGGTAGTTGTGACTGTTGGAGACTTCTTGGGTCAATAAGTCACCTATACCATCAATTGCAGTTGTTGCTCATCTCCATGCATTCATATTATGGCCACCTCTTTATGCATTTCTACCTTATCTGCCTCTAATCGTTTCCATGACTCACAAAGTATTTTAAGGCTCGTTCCAGGCGTAGTAGCTGATATCTCTTTCGGTTCCTTAGGGACAAAATGGTGAAATCTAGGCCACATTTACTTCATCTAGTCATAGAGAGTTGTAGCAGTGCGTTCTTCCATGACATGAGCCTAAAGCTCTTGATTCATTTATTCTATTGCATCTACCAAATAGATCTTGGTGTCCTTGTAAGCTTGAAGGTTTGTATGGTCTTTTTCTACCCAAATTAATATTTTTTCTACTTCTATTGTGGTGCTCCTGATATGTTCCTGGAGGTTAGGAAGAAAGGAAACACCTTTTCCTTGAAATATTTTGGTTCTAATATGTTCAAATAACCAAAAACCGATTCCCATACTTAGGATAAAATAATTAATATTTTTTATTAATTTCCTCGGTCCTACACTAGCTAGTTGGCATGTACTTACACCATTTGGTCAAAACTTTCCAAAAATGCCTCCAGGATCGGATTCATAAGATTATGGATAAGATTTTGATAACTATGCATAATTCCCAGTTTAGTAAGTGTGCATTCTTGCCTTATCCTGAGTTTGACTGCTTTTAAGGAAAAAGGTGAAAACTAGTCACATGGAAACTACCTTGTCTTTTGCACAATTCATCCTCCATGTTTTTCTCTCATGAAATCGTGAGTATATTTACCTGCCATCACTTATCAGCTGATACACTTCATTCAGCAAATTCATGACCTCCTTGACTGGTCTGGAAAGTGTTTTATCCACCTAGGGCAATTTTTTACTTTTAGTAAGCCTGCTTTTGTGAGGATTCAACTTGCCTCCTTAGGCATTCGAATATATGATGTAATTATATACTTGGAGATCCTATTAATTTATAAGGTTGTATGATGTAAATTTATGCAATGAAATTTTGCGATATGCACCAATTTCAATCTCCAATTTGAGTGGATCTATGCATGTTTTTCAAGCAATTTTATGAGTTCAATTGATCTAAGCTTGGGATTAATTTTCACATGGTATTAGAGATACTTTATTTTTATTTATTTTTTAGGATACACATCACTCTCCCATGGAGCGCATTCAGTATGTTCAGGCACAGTTGCTGAAGAAATGGATCAATCTCACCATATCATCTTAACTTCATTCAACTACTTTGAATAGAAGGCACAAATGAAGATTTTCATGAGTAAAGGACTCCTCAAAGTGACCATGGAACTGAGGTTGATCAAAATGCAACATAAAATAAGATCAAGTGGCACAACAGGTGAGATGAGGCATGTGGTGTCTTGTGTCTCAGCATTTCCAGGGACCTTATTTTCCATCTAGATGGATTGAGATCATCAAATGAAGTATGAGAGAAAATCCAAACCTTATTTGGCAAGCCAGGTAAAATGAGGGGACATTCACTGGAGAAGGAGATTGTCTCATTAAGTCCAAGCAATTTTCAGTCCTTGCAAGTCTACTTCTCCAAGTTCAAAGCTTGTATTCTTCAGTTAAAGCAATGTGGTATTGAAAAGAAAGATGAAAAACTAGTCTTGGCTATCCTTTCGAAGCTTGGCCCTAACTATTCAATTTTTGTATCGACCTTCCATGCCACAAAATTAACAGTTCAAAACAGGGAGATTCCTTCACTTGCATAGTTCATGGAATCCTTAACCCAGGAGCAATATAAGTTGGTCATGATGGGAACCATCAAGCCTTCCAAAGATCAAGCTTTGGTTGTTGGAGATTCAAAGGTGGATTCGAAAGGTAAGAAGAATTCAAAGACAAATCCAAGTCTCATTAGGAGCATTCAAGCTCAAATAAGAATTCCCAGAAGAATAAATATAAAGGTGAAATGAGTAAGTGCACATACTATGGGAAGGGCTATCATCCTAAGAGCTCTTACATGAAGAAACAATTTGATATGTTTCTCAACTCCTTGAAAAACACAACATATCTCTTCCTGAAGGTGCAAAGAAGAAGGAGAGTGCATCAAATTTTGGATACAAGGAGAGATTTCATGCACTGGTATCAAGCACTGTAAGGTATTCTTCCTTTATCATTGATTCTGGAGCTTCAAGACATATGGTTTCAACAAGGGAGACATTCTCCTCTCTTGATGATTCGAATGATCTTGACCATGGTTCCTTCAATAATGTTTTGTATGTTCCAGGTCTTGTTGCTAATCTCTTTTCAGTTTATCAGCTAAACCATATTGTGTCTCCTAAGAAGGCTCTCTTCTCTCCCAATGACGTTGAAATCACTGAAATTTTGAATGGTAGAGTCATAGCAAAAGGTTTTGTTGATCATAGCTCTAAAGTGTACAAGTTCTCACACTTCCTTCCCTTCTCAAACCCCTCTGCTCTCCTCACCCATGCTAATGAATTTAGCAAGTTGTGGCATGAAAGGTTTGGCCATCTAAACTACAAGTACCTATCTGATTTTTGTGACAAAGACATGGTCATAGGTTTTCCCAAAATCAAGTTTTCTAAATATGCACGTTAAGGATGCATTCTAGGAAAACACCCAGAGCACAAGTATGAGAGAGTCAATCATGAGAAAACCTCTGCACCCTTTGAACTTATTCATAGTGACATTGTTGGTCCTTTCCCTCATATGTCAACGAGTCAATCCAAATATGTATTAACCTTTATTGATGACTTTTCCAGATACTGTTGGGTCTTCTTCCTCAAGTACAAGTCATAAGTTTAGGTTTTAAAGCCTTGGTTGAGAACCAGTCTAGAAGAAAGCTCAAAGTCGCTAGATCTAATAATGGTGGTGAATATGTCAAATCTAAGTTTATTCAATATTGTGAATATGCAGGTATTCATATGCAACACTCTATTCCTTACACACCTCAGCAAAATGGTGTTGTTGAGAGGAAGAATAGATCACTCAAGGAGATGGCCACTTGCATGATCGATTCTAAAGCTTTGCCACCAAATTTTTGGGATGAAGCAATCAACTGTGCATTCTATATCAAGAATAGGGTGCCTCACAAATATCTTTATGGAATAAATCCTTTCAAATCTTGGAGTGTACACAAGCCTGATATGTCTCATTTTAGGATATTTGGCTCTAAAGCTTGGGCTAGAATTCCACCAGAAAAGACGAAGGATTTGGAATCCCAAAGTCAAGAGTGCTTATTTGTTGGGTATTCAAAATATTCAAAATGTTATAATTTGATCAAAATGAGAACTCAAAAATCATTCATTGAAAGGAGTGTTCAGTTTGAAGAAGATCCCATGCATGTAGCAGAAATTGGAGAATCCTCTTCACCACCACCACCACTACTTGTAAGTGAAGAATCTAATAAGATTTATGATTCTGATATTTTTTATAATTAATATTTAATTTCATATTCTAACACTCCTACAATACTAAAGTGGGAATAAAATACCATTCCATCACATCAGGAACTAGTTGGGAATCTTAGTGATCCTTGAAGAATAAGATCTCAATTCGAGTCTGTCCTTTCTGTCAAGGACCCATGCTTTGCTGAGAAGTATTATTTGATGGTTGTATTGGATCCACAAAAATATGAATAAGCATCATAAAATACAATATGGAAAACAACCATGAAATAATAATATCATTCGCTCCTGAAGAATGAAACATGGGAACTAGTCAATCTTCCACCAGGGAGAAAGCTAGTCAAGTGCAAATGGGTATTCAAGAAAAAGTTTGTTGCTGGTGGATATACTCTGAAGTATAAGTCAATTTTAGTGGACAAGATATTCTCCCAACTCTAATTTATTGATTATAATGAGACCTTTGCACTAGTGGCAAATATGGATTCCATAAGACTAGTTTTGTCCATTGCAGCTTCCAAGCAATGGGAGGTATATCGCATGGATGTGAAGAGCAAATTTATACATGGAGATCTAAAAGAAGAGATATATATGGAGCATACAAAAGGTTTTTTTACTAATCCATCTCTTGTGTGCAAGTTGAATAAATCACAAATGATCTAAAACAAGCTCACAGAGCTTGGTATGCCAAGATTAATGGTTTTCTTCTATTATTGAACTTTAGTAGATGAAAGTTTGATCCAAATGTCTATTTGAAGTTGATTCATGGTTCAATAATTATTATTGTTTTGTATGTGGATTACATTTTTATCATAGGAAGTTCCATGAAAGCAATTGCTTCCTTGAAGGATGCATTGAACCATGCCTTCTCCATGACTGATTTGGGACTGCCAAGCCAATTTTTGGGGATTGAGGTTTCTCAATCAGATATTGGAATCAAAGTAAATCAGTATAAGTATGATTCATACCTTCTAATAAATTTCAACATGAATGATTTCAATCCAATCAAGACTCCTTTTCTTTCAGAAGTTAAGCTTGAACAAGTGAAATCAACTCCTTTGGTAAACAAAACAATGTATAGGAAGCTAGTTGGTTGTCTACTCTATTTGACTCACACTCAAATTGATATTTCTTATGCAGAAAGTGTGGAATATAGATACATGGATAATCCACATGACATCCATTGGAGGGAAGCAAAGAGAATCTTGCACTTAGTGCAAGAAACAAAGACTCATGGGATTCTCTATACTGCAAAATATGAGCTAGAGTTGGTTGGTTTTACTAACTTTGATTGGGTAGGTGATAACACTGATAGAAAATAACCTTATGGATATGTTTTTATGCTTGTATATGGACCAATCATATGGTCAAGTAAAAATCAAATTGCCATTTCACTTTCTTCTACAGAGGCATAATACAGAGGAGTTGTGAATGTAGATACTCAATGTTTGTGGTTGCAGGGAATACTTGGAGATTTTGGGATCGAATTTGACACGTCAACGGTCATTTATTGTGACAACCAAAGTAATATTTGAATCTCAATACCCAGTACATAGGCCTTGAACCAAACACATAGAGATCCATATGCACTACATCATAGGACTTGTGCATGATGGGATCATTGCTCTGCACTATTGTGCATCATCTGAGCAAGTTGCAGACATCTTCACCAAATAATTATGAAAGAATACCTTCAGCAATCTCAAATCCCTGATTTGGATATTTTATCATATGGTGAATAATGATTGAAGACAATATTTCACAAAATTTTGTCCATGTCCATGTTTAAGGGAGGATTTTCCCCTTGTGGTTTTGCCTCTTTCTTTGTTTTGTATGGACAAGCAGTATGTAAAGGGTGACTAATATTAAGTTTTAAATGGTTATACAATATATAATAACATTTAGCATCATAACATCATAACCATATACAAAAGGATCATTGAAATACATACAAGCACAGACACACAAAAGAACACAAATATTGATCTTGGGAAACCCTCAAGTGGAAGAAAACCCGAAAAAACTTCCTCGATATAGAATTAAACCAAGTACAATATAATACCCAAATAATTTAGATTTATAAGAACCCAAGAATAATATTGGATTGCTTCCTCTCTCCTAGATGGACTACTCTTTCTCTCTCTAATGCAACTTCTGAGTTTTTTTTTTCTTTTCAGCTTGTCCAAATGAGGGAGGCGCCTCTCCTATTTATAATAATCAATGGAGAAGTCTAATAACCCAACTAGGCCGACCTATCCTCCCAATCATGGCCAACTTGCCTTGGGAGACTAAAAAATACATTTTAATAATACTTTTGTGGGTAGGACTAGACCGACTTACAATGGAGGTTTTACCTCAAGACTTTACATGAACAATTACATCAATGGAATCCCTAATCAAAGGAACAACATCTCCGAAAGGGGTAGTAACAATAATAATACAAAATAGAATATCTTCCACAGTTACATTTATTTAACAACTAATCCTTGTTTATAGGCCCTATATTTCTTATTTATTTCTGATATTTCACATAAGTCNCTTGCACCATTTGGTCAAAACTTTCCAAAAATGCCTCTAGGAGCACCTTCATAATATTTTGGATAAAATTCTGATAACTCTACAAACTGCCCAGTTTAGTAAGTGTGCATCCCTACCTTATCTTGAGTTTGATTGCTTTTAATCAGTTTTTAAGGCAAAAGGTGAAAGCTAGTCACATGGAAACTGCCTTGTTTTTTGCACAACTCATCCTCCATATTTTTCTCTCCTGAAAGCATGAGCAAATTCACTTTCCATCACTTATTATCCGATACACTTCATTCATCCAATTTGTGACCTCTTTGACTGGTTTGGAAAGTGTTTTATCCACCTAGGGGAGATTTTCTACTTTTAGCAAGCCTACTTTTGTGAGGATTCAACTTGCCTCCTTAGGCATTCGAATCTATGATGTAATTATATATTTGGATAGCCTATTACTTTATAAGGTTGAATGATGTAAACTTATGCAATGTAAGTTTGTGTTATGCACCAATTTCAGCCTCCAATTTGAGTGGATCTATGCATGTTTTTCAAGCAATTTTGGGAGTTCAATTGATATAAGCTTGGGATTAATTTTCACATAATCCTCATGGGAGCATGAAGGTGTGATCCCTATCTATGCCAAACAAAATTTTGGTGATGTGGTTGTTAAGTAGTTTTTGTGGAATATAGACAACATCATCGAACGACAAGTCATTGTACTACTCGTCAAATTTGTTGTCATTGAATGCCACATTGGTGTCATCTCAGCAAATATTCCATGCATCGAAGCATTCTGATTCAACTTGTATGTATGCAGGTGGTTGCAATTCATGTCCCCTCAATGGTTTCCATTTCCACATGGAAAATTCCACTAGAAAATATCAAAAAATGAAGTATCCTTAAGAGTTGTGCGCATCTGCATAGGCTTAGAATAATTCATCCATGAGGTGCTTGCAGCAATTCAGTTGGATGCACTGGATGCAGAAATTTTCCAATAAGATTGTATCTAAGGTGCACTCTCCCTTGGTCTACTTCCTCATTAATTTGTTTCCGACGATCTGGAAATCAATATTTACCCGCGGGTTAGTAATTTCCAAGACCACTACACTTTTTTCCATGCTCTCGGTTTGATACTGATCATACATGCTCGACTCTATATGAGTTTTTCTCCACTTGTGTTACCCCTAGAAATTTGTAGAGATTCCCTCACTAGTTATGGATAGTTGCATCAATTGGTGGATATTTTCAAAATGCATTAGGTGCTAGTGCTCGAGCCATAAGGAATGGTCATGTACCCTATTAATTTTTAGCACTTCTCTTGTGATTTCGAATAATGGTAACTCTTTCAGGTTTATCAGAGTGGAGTTTCACACTGGTTAAGAGTTGGATTTTAGGTTGGCACTACATCCCCACTCTTGAATGGTACATAGTCCATGTAGCATTAGGTATCATATCGAGGTTGAGGTCCGCATCTAAAAAGTCATAGTCGACCAGTCTGGTCTAGTTTACTTTTCCCTGTAAATATATAAGAACTTTGATCCTAGGGTCGATTGTCTCTATGTGTAATGGTTCCTTTTGCTTGGCTTGGGACATGTTTACTGAGGCTTATGTTGTTTCTACTTTCCCCATGTTTGGTACTGGGGATTGGGGGATAGCTATGTGCTCACACTGTTAGGGTTTTGGCAAAGGCTCCAATTAAAAGGTGCAAAGTGACTAACATAGAAGGACTTAGTTGGTTTGAATGTTCAAAACATGCTAGTAGAAGGATGAGACAGTTCATTAATGGCAGATGTAGTGGGGATTTGAAATGATAAAAATTTGATGTGAATATTTGGGTGGTGATGTCACACGGGACAATGGTTAATGCAGTCTAATTAGAATTTAACATATCTTTAATACGCTACAATGGGGTTGGTTTACATAATGCGGTTTCTAAGTGATGAAAAAAATTAAATATATTGGGTTTCCCAACCACAATGGTCTGATATAGATAACTCAAAACTTGTAAAAATGCCACAAAAAACAAAAATGACTTAAGTAAAAGTAAACGGACGCAACAAGTCAAAACCAAAATTGCAACACTAACTCCTACTCTAGCTCACTAACTTTGATAGGAGTGTTAACTTATTATATTACTGAGGGAATTAATGAATCTAACATGTGAATTAATTGTTGTGGTGTCCGGAAAGGAGGCGCCGAACTTGGTGAGAACCTAGAAGGAGTTTTAGGATCTGAAGTACAGCTGTCAGATCTCGGTTGAAAGATATTTTTAGGTGATACAAGGCTTGCAGAAATTTGGCTACTCTTTAATGCACACCCAGGTGTGGTGTGGGGTAGGGTTGTGAGTGCCATGATTGTATTAAGCCCAATCGGACACCAATGGAACCAAAATAAGATACTTATGCAAGATAAGTATTTGGTTCACTTGGCAACTTCTTGTTGATTTCATGTCGATATACATATATACATGTGATTCACTATGATTTTGGAAAATATTGTGAATACTAATATGGGAATTGATTCATTGATAGGGGCTTGAGCATAGGTATTGATGGATTTCCAAAGACATTGGAGGCATTCCAAGCTACGGAGAAGGATTCTCCAGGACCGGAAAAAGATTTGGTGGTGTGTGCTGATGCATGCAATCAAGGACTTGGAGGAGTCTATACACAAGACAACCACGTAGTGGGACCAAGGAGGGGTTCCATATCGTACCATTGGACAAGTGAAATATGCAGAAAGAGCACCATGATCCTGATGAGGCTACATGGGAGCTAGAGTATGCCATGCGATTGGCACACCCATTTTTGCTTAATCTTGCAGAGCACTGGGTAGCGCCAGTATAACATTTTGTTTAGTTTTGATGAGCACTGAGGATAGTACTGTTGAAGGGGGGGGGATTATAATACCCCTGTTTCAACCCCAATTGCATTAAATTGTAAATGTTGTAAATAGCATTAATAAATCTTGGTGTGTAGCTCAAGGAAAAGGCCTCGCCATGGATTTAGTGTTCTACGTTTCGGAAATTGAAATCGATGCTGATGGTTATCATGCTAGTCGATGGCACAATATAATTTTCTGCATCATGTAAATATGCAATTAATAAAATACCCACATCTAGCTATGTCAATGCAACATTAAAGAGATGGGGGAATGATTTCACAAGGAATCAGGGGGGGTATTCAAACCCTTGAGCCAATGGGGAAAATCCAAATGTCTATGGGAGAACCCATCAAGCTACCAACCACCTTTCTTGTATTATTCACCATCCACTTAATTTTCTCCAAGAGTTAGTTGTCCAGTTATTGCCTTGGAGCTCGGGAGGCATGGGTAGCTATCAAATCTGGCATGGTCGTCAGTATTTGACCTCACACATGCCCAAAGGGGATATTTTTGTCCATCACCCTAGTGCGTAGGAATTCCCCATTACTCTCACGCAGCTGATTGTTCTAGGCTCCTCAGTCCTCCATCCTCTGTTTTCTCCTGCACGATTTTGCAGTTGTTTTCATTCTCCCATGGCTGGAGAATCGTTTTGGAAATGCCCAGCAGATTGAAGAGGGAACCATGATTTCAGAGTGCTTGCTAAGTCATCTTCACCCACATTCTGTGAAGTTGATTTTGGTCATAGGACTGTTTTTCCTCGATTTCCATTGTTGTTTTGGCACCCATGATGTTTTCCTTCAATCCTAGAACTTGTAATTGTTGTGTAGTCATTCTTCGTTGGTGTGAACGATTTGGGTGTGAACAAAGGTCGTTTTTGCCTTTGGAAGTTCATCCAGCGTTTTCTGAACAATTTGGGTCACTTGGGCTATTTTCCCATTTTCCATTTCGATTTTGGGTTCCCCGGACATTTTTGGTTCATACCAGCACTTGCGTTTTGCGATGTAGTGCATCCCGGTGTGGGCTTGGCTGAGTAAGTCCAAGAATCCATCCGTTAGTGGCCTGACTGTGGATGTTTGTCCTTGTTGTGTGTAAGTCCGTGTCCCCTAGTTCATTGTGGAAATCATGCTCAGCTTGGGGGTGGCAGTGATGCTGAGAGATTAAGGATCACACTAGCCTATGGCTGGGTGGAACGTTGTAGTGACATGGCTAGTGGCGAGGAAGCTTCTTCTTAAGATAAGTATTCTTGTGCATTTAACCTATGCAATGTATTTTCTTTGTAAATTATTCATGAACATGTGGAATGCTTGAACATGATGAATGTTGCTTGTTTTATGAGTTATGAATGGCATGAATGTGTTGAATGAATGTTTATTGATTCCACTGTGGATTGCATTATGCATCTGTAAATGTTTTATGTTCAATGCATTTTGTTGTTATGTGCATGGGTCTTGGATTACCTAATTAAATGATAGAAGTTCCTATAGGTCATGTCCTCTCGACTGGGAGGGGACGTAACAGTGTGGTATCAGAGCTCATGTTGCAACATTGGGCCTCAATGGGCCATGAAAAGCAGCTGACAGATGAAGAAAAAACCCCTTTGCAGAGAAGTTGACAACAGAAAAATTTTGAATTTTTGTAAGTGTTAGAGAGTATTCTCCTTGTCGATCGAGATGACTGAAGCCGCAACGATAGTGTCGGCTGCGTTGGCTGGAAGGAAGTCGACGATGCCACAGCCATGTATCGGCGTGAAGGGAAAAGCCGAGCCGATACGTCGGTTGAAGGCAGCCGATGGGGATTGCCATGCCGTGCTAGGAAGGTTGGCTGCCATGCACCGATAGTGGCGGCAAGAAATCCAGAAGGGAGGTGACGAGCTGACAAGCCGATGGAGTTGGTAAGAAAGGTGGAAATTTCACTGACGATGAAGAAAGAAGAAGAAAAATTATTATAATGTTTTCCAAGTATGGGAAATCGGTAGCAAGACAAGGATTTCGCCGAAACGTCGGCTGTGCTGTCGGGTTCGTCACCGACACAGCGGACGAAACCATCAAATTTCGTCAATGACAGGGAAGCCGGGGAAAAAAAATTAAGAAAGTTTCTAAGTATTTGATTGTGGCAGGCTCAAGTGGAGGAAGTTGAGCCGACAAACACATCGGCCCAGCAGGGCTGATGCATGGCGGCAGGAGAAGAGGAAGTGAGTCATTGCATGTCGACAAAAAGGGAAGAAGTGAGCTGCTACATAACAATGAAAGAAGATGAATAAGAGAATTTTATGAGAAATTTTCCAAGTATGGAAAAATCAGAGAAAAGTATGAAATTCTTCTGCAACGGCGGATGGAAGTCAAAAAAAATTTCGATGCAGTGGAGTAAAGTCTAAAGTTTTCGGCAACGGTGGAAGAAAACTTGGAAAGTTCTCCGATGCGGCGGAAAGACCAATCGGATGGAAATTGAAATTTTTTCCGACATGGTATAAATACTTGATCGGACGAAAGTCTGAAACTTTTCCGCTACGACAGAACACTCGATCGGATGAAACTTCAGAAATTTTCGACACAGTGGAACGAGAGGTTGGAAGGAATCGGGCGAAGTCGTCGATGCATGTCGGGAAAATTTGGAGAAATTTTTCGATACGTCGGATGAAACTTCGGAAGTTTTCTGACGAAGCGAAAGGAGACGTCAGAAGAAAAGTAAAATTCTTTCCACAACAGTGGAAGGTTTGGCAATATTTTTCTGATTAGAAGAAATTTTGGAAATTTTCCGATACGTTGAAAAATTCGGTGAGTTTACCAATCGGGTGAAAATGGCAAAGTTCACCGATACATCGAAAGGAAAAGATAAATTGAGCTGACGTGTCAGAAAACTTTTGGTGAGTTCGTCGATCATAGGAGAATGGAAAATTAGCTGAAATAGGGAATTTTGACAGGTTTTTTTTAGTGTATTTTCAAGGTGCCAGAAAGATGAAAACTGACAGTGGGTTTGTGCGCTAGATTGTGCAAAAATGAAAGAGTTACAAAAAAACGAGGACGCTTCCCTCGACCCGCCCTACAATGGCACAGGGAAGCCACAACGGGGCAACCCCCTTGACCCCCATCGTCCCCTGAGATAGTTGTTATTGCAGAAAGGAAACTACATCAAGAAGGAGTGATAATTAGCAGAATTGCTAAACTTGGCCAACTTGATGAAATGCACATTGACTGTTCATGAAGCAATTGGTAAGTAATTGTTTGATTTTATGAGATTGACTAACAAATGTTGTTGTTAACAAATTTTGCAGATTCATAATGCAGATTGAAAAGTTGATCTTGGTCTAACCAAGAGGGTCAAAGAAGATCAACGCCAAGAATATTAATAGCATGGATGATGCATAGGATCCCTGTGGACACGAGAAAGATTCTATGGGGGAAACGCCAAGAGGCACAAAAGAGGGCAGAAAGCCAATCCAATGCTGGAGATGTGGAGGACCACATTTGCATCGAATTTTTCCACATGGGGAAGGGTATGTACGGCTAGTTTACAATGTCCAAGGTCATGAAATGAAGCTGTTGGGAAGTGGGAATAAGAGAGTTCCCCAGATGCTGCAGCTACCATAAGAATATTGCGGGCAGAGTTGCAGGATTGCAAAGAAGGAAATATAAGGTTGGTCAAGGCTTTGGTAGAGCAAAACTAGTTGACTACAACCATGCTATAGAATTTTCCAGATCTCCAAAGGCAGATAAACTCTGGGAATCTGTTAGCAAAGATAGAAGGGAGTAGGATAAATTCCCACGAGAAGAATGAGAATATTAACCCAAGGAAGAAAGGTTTTAAACCTTCTCACCACCTGAAGCAACAAAGGCGACCATGAAGCAACAAAGGCGACCATCACAAGTTGTGATTGATCCGGCCAGAGTGATGAGGGAAAAGCTAAAGGAACCACTCAAATGTTGGGGATGTGAAGGACCCCACCTGCACAGGAATTGTCCACTTGAGAATAGGAATGTGGGTCAAGTCCCTAGCACCCAATAAGCAGGGATCATTCCTAAAATTTATGCAGTGTTAGAATACCACCAGGAAGGTCATAACTCAACTGTGGTGGAAGTTGAGGGTGAGATTGTTGAACAGGCTGTTTCTGTTTTGATTGACCCTGGATCGACTCATAGCTATATTAATCCTAGAATTTTTGAGATGTACACTTTGAAGAAATCAAAGCATAGAATCTCATGGTTAGTTCAACTAGCCACTGGAATCAAGAAGAAGGTTAGTGAGGTGGTAATGGAATGTCCATTGGTCATGGATGGGTTAGTCACCTATGTAGATATGAATGTTCTGCCACTTTGGATCATATGATATCCTCATTGGAATGGATTGGTTGGAAGCACATAGAGCAAATGTTGATTTTTACAACAAGACTTTTGAGTGCTTGGATGAAGAAGGAAACATAAAAGTTGTGAAAGGATTTCCAAAAGTGATATCTGGAAGGAAGTCTTCAGCAATGCAGCTGAAAAAGCTCTATGGGAAAGGTTGCAGAGTGTATGCAGCTCATGTTTTGGAGGAAGCAGAGTATGATACTCCTAGGTTGGAGGGATTTCATATGCTACAAGAATTCGTCGAATGTTCTTCCTGATGAAATTCCAAGGCTTCCTCCAAAGAGTGACATTAAGTTTACCTTTCAGCTTGTTCCTGGAGCAGCACCATTGTTCCAGACACCCTGTAGGATGAGCATACCAGAAATGCTAAAGTTGATGGCTGCAAGAGTTGTTGGAAAACAAGTACCTCAGGTCGAGTGTGTTTCCTTGGGGAACACCATCCCTGTTTGTGAAAAAGAAAGATGGTACACTCTGGTTGTGTATTGATTATAGACAGTTGAGGAAGGTCACTGTGAAGGACAAGTATCCTTTGCCTAGAATTGATGACCTCTTTGATCAAATGAGAGGAGAAAATATATTTTCCAAGATTGAATTGGGATCTGATTACCATCAAGTAAGGATCAAGGATGAAGATGTTCATAAGACAACCTTCAGAGCAAGGTATGGATCTTATGAGTTGGTAGTGGTACCATTTCACAAATGCACTAGCTACATTCATGTCCCTCATGAATAATGTTTTTAGTAATTTTTCTAGACATGTTAGTTCTTTTCCTCCTTGATGGCATTCTTACTTATTCTAAGAATGAGGAAGAACATGTGGAACATTTGAGGTTGATTTTGAAATTGCTCAGGAAGCATCAGTAGTATGCAAAGTTGAGAAACTACGACTTCTACGAAGATGGAATTCATTATTCAGGTCACATTATCTTAGATAAAGGAATATCTATAGACCCTGAAAAGATTGAGGCCATGCGAAGTTGGCCTACTCCAAGAAAGTTAACAGATGTAAAATATTTTGTGGGACTTGCAGGATACTACAGGAGGTTCACTGAATGATATTTTGCAGGAAAAATTGAGTCTATGTATGGGCTGAGGAATCCCGCATGTGAACTTGTGGTTCCATGAGGAAATGGCCCTTCTTGAAGACTACAGGAAGAATGACTAGAGCAGAGAAGTCTGGTTGCACCCACTGAAAGCAAGGCAGGAAACTGCCATGTGCTATGAGAAGGATCTCATGACTGAAATCTAACTTTTGAACATAATAGATTTTGAACTTCATATTTTAAATTTTGTTGTTAATCGAATATTATTAACTACTTGGCTTATCTAAAATGGTGTCAAGATGACATGTTGTATGTGAATGTCCAGGTTTTGGGCAACATGTTTAAGTTAGGGATGAGTACTCGCCACTTGCAAAATCCAAACAATATGAGGATGACCTCATGGTTGCAGAAATCTAATTTTCTGTGGGAAGCAAATTTGTGAATTCAAATTTTGATTTAACTATCAATGTTTTTGATCATTTGATAATTGGAAATTTATCGAGGCATGAAATGGATTTGAGAATCTATGATTAAATTTTTATGATGACATCTCATATGAACTGCATGCTTATATGTAATGCAAGTGAGATGATGAGAACATGTACTGGTTGTACATGGCTCCTCGAAAGGATGTACTTGGATACATAGTTTCTCGGAGGGATGTGTTTGGAATAGGCTTGAGCACCTACGGTTGAAGTTTTTCTATAATGACATCCCATATGAACTGCATGCTTGTATGTAACGTAGGTGAGATGATGGTGGTCCTCCCCTAGATTACATAGCTATCTGGAGGATGTGTTTGAGAAAGATGACTCATATGGAAGGATATACGAGGGTAAATAGCTTCACCCCCCTACCAACTAGGCACCGGTATGCATCACTGGGGACGCCCAAGGTGTAAGACATCCGGTTATACTTCGTTCCGCATGCATTCATGCCATAAGGGGAATTTCACGAGAGTGGGGGCTCCATGAAGAGAATAACCCCTAGGTATTATGATGTTTGGAAAGTAAGCGTCTGAGCATTGGTAAGCACTTGGAGGAGGTGCTAGGCGCTTAATCCAAGAGATGTCATTAAGCACCCAAGGAGGTGTTAGGATCTGAAGTGGGGCTAACCAGATCTTGGTTGAGAGATTCTACACAGATAAGTATTTGATTACTTGACAAATCCTTGTTGATTTTATGGAATTATACATATGCATATGATGCGGTCTAGATTTTGGTAAATCTTGTTAAAGGTTGCATCTTATAGAAATGAATTTGACAAGTGAGTTGATTCATTTTGCTACCTAAAAAGGAAGCACCTAAGCTTGGCGATCACTAGAGGAGGTGCTAGGCTCTTTAGCCGAAGTTTCACCCAAAGAGGTGTTAGGATCTGGAGCAGAGCCACCTAATATCGGTTGAGAGATGCTAAACAGATAATGTCATAGCATTGGTAAGCACTGAGAGGAAGTGATGAGCCTTCAGTAGAGCTTCCATTAAGCACCCAAAGAGGTGTTGGGCTCTAGAGCAGGGATACCAAATCTTGGTTGAGATATGTTATACAGATAAGTATTTGGTTTACTTATCAAACTTTTGTTGTTGTTGATTTTCTGTAAATATACATGAGCATATGATGCAACCATGGTTTTGAAAATCTTGTTATAGATTGCACCTTATAGGAATGAATCTGACATGTGAATTAATTGCTGTGGTGTCCAGAAAGGAGGCGCCAAGCTTGGTGAGAACCTAGAAGGAGTTTTAGGCTCTGAAGCAGAGCTGTCATATCCCGGCTGAAAGATATTTTCAGGTGATTCGACGCTTGCAGAAATTTGGCTACCCTTTAATGCACACCCAAGTGTGGGGTGGGGTAGGGTTGTGAGTGCCATGATTGTATTAAGCCTAGTCAGATGCCTATGGAACCAAAAGAAGATACTTATGCAAGATAGGTATTTGGTTCACTTGGAAACTTCTTGTTGATTTCATGTCGATATACATATACATGTGATTCATCTATGATTTTGGAAAATCTTGTGAATACTAATATGGGAATTGATTCATTACTTGGGGCTTGAACATAGGTATTGCTGGATTTCCAAATACATTGGAGGCGTTCCAAGCTGCAGAGAAGGATTCTCTAGGACCGAAAAAATATATGGTGGTGTGTACTGATGCATGCAATCAAGGACTTGGAGGAGTCCGTACACAAGACACCCGCGTAGTGGGACCAAGGAAGGGTTCTAGATCATACCATTGGACAAGTGAAATATGTAGAAGGAGCACCATGATCCCAATGAGGCTACATGGGAGCTAGAGGATGCCATGCGATTGGCACACCCATTTTTTTTCAATCTTGCAAAGCACTGGGTAGCTCCAGTATAACATTTTGTTTAGTTTTGATGAGAACTAAGGATAGTGTTGTTGAAGGGGGAGGGGATTGTAATACCCCAATTTCAACCCCAATTGCATTAATTATAAATGATGTAAATAGCATTAATAAATCATGGTGTGGAGCTCAAAGAAAAGGCCCGCCATGGATTTATCTTTCTACATTTCAGCAATTAAAATCGATGCCGATGGTTATTGTGCTAGCCAATGGCACAATATAATTGTATACATCATGTAAACATGCAATTAATAAAATACCCACAACTAGCTATGTCAATGCAACATTAAAGAGATGGGGGCATGATTTCACAAGGAATAAGGGGGGTGATATTCAAACCCTTGAGCCAATGGGGAAAATCCAAATGTCCATGGGAAAACCCATCAAGATACCAACCACCTTTCTTATCTTATTCACCATCCACTTAATTTTCTCCAAGAGTTAGTTGGCCAATTATTGCCTTGGAGCTCGGGAGGCATGGGCAGCAGGGTCGTCAGTCTTTGACCTCACACATGCCCAAAGGGGAGATTTTTGTCCATCAAACTGGCGTGTAGGCATTCCCCATTACTCTCACGTAGCTGATTGTTCTTCTCCTCATTCCTCCATCCTCTGTTTTCACCTGCATGATTTTGCAATTGTTTTCATTCTCCCATATCTGGGGAATCGTTTTGGCAATGCCCAACAGATTGAAGAGGGAACCACGATTTTTGAGTGGTTGTTGAACCGTCTTCACCCAAGTGAAGCTATTGAACATTCTGTGAAGTCGATTTTGGTCATAGGGTTGAGATATGTTATACAGATAAGTATTTGGTTTACTTATCAAACTTTTGTTGTCGTTGATTTTCTGTAAATATACATGAGCATATGATGCAACCATGGTTTTGAAAATCTTGTTATAGATTGCACCTTATAGGAATGAATCTGACATGTGAATTAATTGTTGTGGTGTCTGGAAAGGAGGCGCCAAGCTTGGTGAGAACCTAGAAGGAGTTTAGGCTCTGAAGCAGAGCTGTCATATCCCGGCTGAAAGATATTTTCAGGTGATTTGACGCTTGTGGAAATTTGGCTACCCTTTAATGCACACCCAAGTGTGGGGTGGGCCAGGGTTGTGAGTGCCATGATTGTATTAAGCCTAGTCGGACGCCTGTGGAACCAAAAGAAGATACTTATGCAAGATAGGTATTTGGTTCACTTGGAAACTTCTTGTTGATTTCATGTCGATATACATATACATCTGATTCATCTATGATTTTGGAAATCTTGTGAATACTAATATGGGAATTGATTCATTACTTGGGGTTTGAGCATAGGTATTGTTGGATTTCCAAATACATTGGAGCCATTCCAAGCTACGGAGAAGGATTCTCTAGGACCAGAAAATGATTTGGTGGTGTGTACTGATGCATGCAATCAAGGACTTGGAGGAGTCCGTATGCAAGACAACCACGTAGTGGAACCAAGGAGGGGTTCCAGATCATACCATTGGACAAGTGAAATATGTGGAAGGAGCACCAC
The DNA here is from genome assembly GCA_001517045.1 of Pseudotsuga menziesii. NCBI lineage: Eukaryota > Viridiplantae > Streptophyta > Pinopsida > Pinales > Pinaceae > Pseudotsuga > Pseudotsuga menziesii. The sequence goes on from LPNX010400114.1 coordinate 972,279, forward strand.
GATCCCGATGAGGCTACATGGGAGCTAGAGGATGCCATGCGATTGGCACACCCATTTTTGTTCAATCTTGCAAAGCACTCGGTAGTGCCAGTATAACATTTTGTTAAGTTTTGATGAGAACTGAGGATAGTGTTGTTGAAGGGGGAGGGGATTGTAATACCCCAATTTCAATCCCAATTGCATTAAATTATAAATGATGTAAATAGCATTAATAAATCATGGTGTGGAGCTTAAGGCAAAGGCCTGCCATGGATTTATATTTCTACTTTTCAGCAATTAAAATCGATGCCGATGGTTATCATGCTAGCCGATGGCACAATATAATTGTATACATCATGTAAATATGCAATTAATAAAATACCCACAACTAGCTATGTCAATGCAACATTAAAGAGATGGGGGCATGATTTCACAAGGAATAAGGGGGGCGATATTCAAACCCTTGAGACAATGGGGAAAATCCAAATGTCCATGGGAGAACCCATCAAGATACCAACCACATTTCTTGTCTTATTCACCATCCACTTAATTTTCTCCAAGAGTTAATTGGCCAGTTATTGCCTTGGAGCTCGGGAGGCATGGGCAGCCGTCAAATCCGGTAGGGTCATTAGTCTTTGACCTCACGCATGCCCAAAGGGGATATTTTTGTCCATCAACCTGGCGTGTAGGCATTCCCCATTACTCTCATGTAGCTGATTGTTCTTCTCCTCAGTCCTCCATCCTCTGTTTTCACCTGCACAATTTTGCAGTTATTTTCATTCTCCCATGGCTGGAGAATCGTTTTGGCAATGCCCACTAGATTGAAGAGGGAACCATGATTTTTGAGTGGTTGTTGAATCGTCTTCACCCACGTGAAGCTATTGAACGTTCTGTGAAGTCGATTTTGGTCATAGGATTTTTCTTCCCCGATTTCCATTGTTGTTTTCCCCCCCATGATCTTTTCCTCCAATCCCAGAACTTGTAATTGTTGTGTAGGCATTCTTCATTGGTCGAAATGATTTGGGTGTGAACATAGGTCGTTTTTTCCTTTGGAAGGCCATCCAACATTTTCTGAATGATTTGGGTCACTTGGGTTGTTTTCCCCATTTTCCATTTTGATTTTGGGTTCCCAGGACATTTTTGGTTCATACCAGCACTTGCATTTTGCTGTGTAGTGCATCCCAGTGTGGGCTTGGATGAGAAACTCCAAGAATCCATCCGTTAGTGGCATGACTATGGGTGTTTGGCCTTGTTGTGTGTAATTCTGTGTCCCCTAGTTCCTTGTGGAAATCATGCCCAACTCGGGGGTGGCAGTGATGCTGAGAGATTAAGGAGCACACTGGCCTATGGTTGGGTGGAACGTTGCATCGACATAGCTAGTTGCGGGGAAGCTTCTTCTTAAGATAAATATTCTTGTGCATTGAACCTATGCAATGTATTTTCTTTGTAAATTATTCATGAACATGTGGAATGCTTGAACATGATGAATGTTGCTTGTTTTATGAGTTATGAACGACATGAATGTGTATTGCTTCCATTGTATATTGCATTATGCATATGTAAATGTTTTATGTTCAATGCATTTTGTTGTTATGTTCATGGGTCTTGGATTTCCCGATTAAATGATAGCGGTGCCGATCGGTCGTGTCCTCTTGGGTGGGATGGGATGTGACAATTAGACTATTGTTTCTATAGAACAACCCCATACTATAATTTCTTCATCCCATTTTTTCAAATAGTCAGTTACAGTAATGGTGTAGCCATATTTTGAGTGTTTCGTAAGAGTGTTAATGGGTCAAATAAAATCAATCTCCCATTTATCTAATGGACACAAAGTGTAGAATCAATGTAGTGGGATTTCATCTTACTGATAAGGTTTCCTATCTCATTAGAAAACATCACATGCTCAAGCACAAGTTTTCGCATCCCTAAAAATAGGTTTCCACCATAATCCTACTTGTAGAATCTTCCTTCCATTTTATTTTCTGCCAACATGGCCTTCGGCAACACCTATGTGGCATTCCCATAATATATCTGTTCATTCATGATATAGGATGCAACAACATAAAATTTCATTAGTACTAATCATGTACATTTGTCTTGCGATCAACTGATGTTTTGCAACTCTTACTACCATATGACGATTTTGTGTTGTGGTATAGTCTTTTGGTGCCTTTCCTATTGTTAGAAAAAATGAAATCACTTCTAAGTGATCTAGAATGGCCTTAACTCTAAACAAAGCTACATCAGGTAACTACTCATTAGCGGGACATGATTGTACTTTCTAGTCATGACATATGATCGGGTCCATGATTATACTTTCCCGGCTTAACAATTACTTCAAATGAGAATTTTTGAAATAAGAGAAAACAACTACAAATCATCCCTTATTACATAGATTCACTAGGTATTTTAGAAAGAAATAATCTATGAAAAAACTTAAAGTGTCCTCCCAGCAAGTAGTGGTGGAACTTGTGCAAGGTATAAATCATCACCAATCCTTCTCTTTCTATTGTTGTGTAGTTGAGCTCGTCTTGAGATGGTTTTCTTCTAGCAAAGTAAATGGGATGGTCAATTTTACCTTCGCTTGGTTGAGATAACATAGTTACAAGGGAAATATCTAACGCATTAACACGTATGTGGAATTCTTTTACCCATTCGGGAAATGTAAGGATGAGTCATTGACCATTTTCCCTTCAATATTTCAAAATACCTTTCATAGTATTCGTTCTAGTTGAACGCTTCCGTCTTATTCAAGACTTGTTCTAAAGGAGTTGTAATAGTGGCATAATTGCATATAAACCATCAGTAATATTATGTATGACCCAAAGTGGATAGCATTTTAATTCACAAAATTTGGGAACAAAACATCCACGATGACAACAATATGTGTGGACCATCACGAAAAATAATATGACCCAATAAGTTTCCAAAAGGAATCCAAAAAATATATTTCCACATATTCAAAGAAATTTGTGTCTTGCAACAACAATCTAGAATTAATAGGAGAACCACATGGTATTTGAGTGAGCTATAAATTTTCCATTCATCCAAGTACATCTCCAAAAACTTGTGAAGGAATTATTTGAAAGTCATTATTACAATCCTTGAAAAGAATACAAGTGCATTCTTCATCCCAAAAGGAATGACATTATAAGCAAAATATGTGACTGTTGTAATATTATCTTCTTCTTGTATTCTTCCACAATAAATACCTAGTGATATACAAAGAATCCATTGTAAAAGAGTAAGCCTCATTCCTGGCTACTTGATCCAATACCTCATAGCTAAAAGGTGTCAGAAATGGGTCATGAATACATTTGGAATTCAAACTTTGATAATCAACTCAGACTCTTATATCCTGAATGTCTTTCTTACTATAAATTACAATTGGGCTAATCTAGTTAGATTCATCCACAGGGAAAATTAAATCAGTGTTTAGAATGAGGTCAATTTCTTTCTTAATTTTTTATTTAACTTAGGTTTTAATCGATACAAGAAATGCTTCATAGGTTTTCCATCAGGTTTCAACACAATCTTCATTTCTCCCAGATCACCCTAGATTCCTTTGAGCTCTGTAAAACCTTTCGAGGATAAATCTTCATATTCTTTTAGGAGTGATATGGTTTCTAACTCTGTATGCTCATCCCAATAATATTGTATGGATTCCATATTCAGTTTGTCTTATGTACCAATATTGACTTTCCAAAATATCATAGGATACATATACAAACCCCCATCCTCCTTGGACTTTCATTGTTTCACCTCATGGGATCCTTAGTATTGTTGAATTTTAAATGGTGCAAGTTTTTCAAATTATTAGGTTATGGATTCTCCTTATCAACCTTTGCGTAGAAGAGAGAGAAATTTATCTCCAGAACAGAAACAAGTGCACTAGGAAATTCTTGATGGAGAAGACAAGTGTATGGGTTTCCCACATTCTATAGTTTTCTAGTGAATAGTTTTCTTGGATCATTTTCAAAGAATCCATGATAGGATCGAATATCGCAACAAACAAAAAGTCTTAGAAAATGTGTGTGCTTAATTTCCTCAAACAACTAGTTTACCTCTATGTTTCTTTATGCAAGTACCAAGATTTATAGATGGGTCCCATTTCGTGGAAAAATGGGTGGACCCAAAATTATGGATGTAATCGATTCGTGTTCATTGTTACTTGCATTAGTTCATGTGAATATATAAAAATGGTTTGACCATATAGATTTTTTTGAATTGGTTGGCATGCTTGGAATGTTTCAAATGAAGTATTAAAGCTCTCTGAGTTGCACTCCAATTAGGTATATCATCCTTCTGTTTCGCCCACCATATTTTGGGAATACCTTTGAACGTTGTATCCATGGCATGCATTTGGTGATTGTTTGAACTATGGTATTAATTTTCTATAGGAACCCATCTAATTTGTTAACAACATCATATATTGGAGGATATGGAACTTCTAATACAATCCATAAGAATAACTTTATCATTACACAATGTTGGGAATATAGATCATGCTTCCCATTATACCAATCATCTAATTCTTCTTCAAAATCACTATCAAAAGAGTGAACACGTCTCCAACTCACAGATCCGTCTATTATGGGATTCACATAACCCTCCCTTCTTCCTATTGTCAAAGAATAAATGTTATATAGAATATCCCTCTCCATGTTCTTGTGTACTAGTTTATTTTACCTTAGTCCCTGGGGAAGGTCTAGAGGTTGCATAACCTTCATAGCATCAACTTCAAAGGTCATAGTTCCATTATTCAGGTCGACCACACCATATTTTTCGTAAGCAAATTATATTCCCAGTAAAGTTGGATATGGATCAGTTCCTATCATGATCTCGATTACTTATAAATCAGTGAAAGTATTTACACCTACTAAGTTTGCTTCTACATTCTCCAACTATCCAATAGGGAATATGTGATATTTGTTTTGTATTTTGACTGAATGGGAGATTAAACAAGGGAAGCACAACCCATGTCTTCCTAGTATCTCAACATCAGATGATTCGAGATGTGTTTTTTCTATGAATTTTAAATTGAATTGCATAAAAGAATATGAATGAGGCTCATAAGCACATAATAAGTACATATATATAAAATATAAAGAACACATAGAAATATGAGACACCATATGATAATGGAGTCCATTCACAAAAGGAATTATGTCTCTGGGCCCACTTCTCAAAAGGAGAGGTCATTTTATAATCTCAGCAGTAATGATGGCAAAAAAACATGGCGATATTACATTGATACCTTAGTGGATGAAAATGAAGAGGAACCATTGCTTGAATCCACAAATGGGTTGCATTAGCAGCTTCGAAATGTGAAGATGATGAAAAACAAGTATAAGTACCCCCACCTTCTTCTTACAAAAGCTACAACAACACCTTCCTTTCTTTTCTGAATAATAGCTATAAGGAGGATGAATACTCAAACTCTCCTTAAACTCTCACAAAGACTATCTCCCAAACTCACTCCACCATGGAGTTCTTCACAAAAGGAATAGATAGTTATCTCAACCAAAATATGGACTCTCTCCACCGAAAATGGATTCCTTCACAATGGCAAAGGGAGGGTTTATATGGTTGAAGAAACCCCCTTTGGCATGTTTCACATGAGCTTCTAATAATGAATTGTAAGCCCACTTTCCCCATTCTTTGGTCTTCTCCAACTACATGGTAGTTAACATTTAAAATTAATCCAACCATTGGTTGGTTATAATTTAAACACATTCCATTTATAACATAATATTAAACCATATTTTTGTTGGGCATCCAACCCACATAATAACTCATAACTTATGTTTTAAATGCGTCATGTGCTTTAATTTATCATGCGCTCCATGTGGGTATGGACCCGCATCTTCCCTTGGAACTTGATGATGATGTGGTAGTGGTGTGGGGGTAGTTTTTTTCTCCCATGCCAATATTCAACATTAAATGAAAATCCACCCATGTTCATATCACGTTTCAATGTCATGGTGTAGCAGTGAAGTCTTTGGAGTATAGTTGGGGAGGTCATGGGGTTTGTTCTTTGGCCTCCATAAAATTTTATAAACCACTTAATTATAATTGGTAATTAGGAATGACATGTGGCGGCCCCATATTGGTCCACATAATGACAACTAGATTCCATGTGTTCATAAATAATTGGGCCACATCATATGCTAACTGTACATATGAATGCCACTTATCACTTTAATAGTTTTCCACGTCAGTTCCATATAAACCACTCAATTATAATTTGACCAACTAGGAATGACATGTGGCGGCCCCAGATTGGTCCACGTAATGTCAACTAGATTCCATGTGTCCATAAATAATTGGGCCACATTATGCCAACTAGATTCCATGTGTCCATAAATAATTTGACCAATTAGGAATGACATGTGGCGGCCCCAGATTGGTCCACATAATGCCAACTAGATTCCATGTCTCCATAAATAATTGGGCCACATCATATGCTAACTATACATATGAATGCCACTTATCACTTTAATAGTTTTCCATGAATAATTGGGCCACATCATATGCTAACTGTACATATGAATGCCACTTATCACTTTAATATTTTTCCACGTCAGTTCCATACAGTCCGCGTTGCACCCTTGCAATGGTGCCATGTGGCATTTTTGGTGCCACTTTCTGCAGTAAATTCCATGTTTTGTCGAAACTTCATATTGTCGTAATTTCCTCTGTCTGAGGCGAAATGAGCATTTCCAAAATCGGCTCAACGAGCTCTTTGTAACCATGCCATTCTTACTTAGAGATGTTGAGTTTTAAATTCAAACCTTCTGAGTTTAAAATTATAACCTTTTGGGTCTCCAAAATCCTTAACAATCATCAGATAAGTGAGAGGATTGATCCCTCACTGCCTTCTTGATCCATATGAATTTGTAACGTTCTTGGAATGCCTAGTGTTCCTGTTTGAACCTTATGGATTAAATGGATTATTTTTTGCATATGCAATCCCCTTACAAAATCCATGAACAAACTATTTCAAGGATGAGAGAAAATAGGAAGTGGTGGGAACAACCCCAATTTTTTATTAGTGGGATTAAAAATCACGTCATGCACCCATTAACATGCATGATCCCCATCCAAATCAAGTGTAATGCAATCCCAAAATGCTCAATTACATGAGAAGCATAAGCTTGTACATTAACAAAGGGAATAATACAAAGAATACCCAAGAGGTTGACTAGCTTTCCTTGCAAGCCAAATTTTTTTGATGCACTTGTCTCATCCATATATTATTTCACAATTTTCATTGTCATATGACCCCGTCGACAAATTTATGAAGATGTGCCATGTGTGTTGTCATAGTCTGGTTGGTGTTGTGTCTTGGAATTTTGTCATTTATCACCACATGTGTCATCATGTCATGATATCTATACTATTGTGTTCATCTCGTCATGTTGGTCATGTTTGTATTTTGTTTAACAAAATTCATCATTGTTTGACCCTTTCAAAAACCTGTAAAAGTTTCGGCAAGTAGGATTCTTTTGCTTCTTATCAACAAAAATTGTTGATTTTCATCATTTGATAAATTCATCGATTTCATTCGTTCATCATTATCATTACTACAACTATGTCTAGAAACTGAAAAATTGCCATTGGGTACCTCCTTGCTAAAAAACATCCAATGTCCTCCATCTTCTAACCTCTCACCCCCCTCTTCATTTTGATTTCTCTCTCGCCCTTTTCCTCATTTCTTTTAAAAATAAAATAAAAACTTCCTAATACTTCTTCTTCATTTAAAATTCTCTCTCACCCCTTTCCTCATCTTTAAAAAATAAAATAAAAACTTCCTAATACCTCGCCTTAATCCCTTTTACCCCTTCCAATCCCTAGTGTGCTTCATTAAACCATTCTATAAACATAAATTCCCACCCTTATTTATTCCCATATTATTCATATAAATGATATATATATAAAAGAAATGGCCTTTTCCCTAAGTTTCCTAGTCGGATTTCTAATATGTAAGGAAGTGCACATTCTCAAAGCCTATTCATTGTAAATATATAATATAAAAAAAAAAAAAAACATTATTTAAAAGGGACACTTTTTCACAGGAATGAGAGAANCATGGGATGCTAGGCAATGAACGCACGCAACCAGGCAGCCAATGGAAGAAGAGGGAGGTGTAACTCACTCATCGTGGAATAAGGTCGGTAAGAAAATAAAACACAACATGCAATGACAGAGGATATAAGAAAGAGAATATGCATGGTGGTATGCAAACCACAAATTTAAAGGATCATGGGAATAAAAAATGCAACAAGAGAATGATACACACAGCTATCAGCGAGGCACAGCTGGGGCATACATGGAGCGAGATGGAAAAAAAATGTTAACTAGGTAATACATATCATTGGAAGAAACAAAGAATAAAGAAGGTGTCAATGTATTTAGGAAGAGACCATAGGAGGATGTGTAATGGGATACTACATGCAATCAAGTGCAGCAAGAACATGCCACGTAAAACAAAAATGCAATGCCACAAATAATGAGAACCCGCGAATAAAAATGGGTTGTCCATTCACAGGTAGATCACATGGTACAAAGAATAAACACATACAGTAAGGTAGACGCACTCGAAGGCATCTGGACACTTGTGGTGGAAGAATATCAGGCGCACAAAGACGAATTGGTAACACTCATACAACAAACAAGAAAGATATGCAGAAGGGTTGTCATTGCAATCAATAATGTAGGCTGGCCTTAAACATTTAAACAAAATAAAACCCTAGGTTATATGGTGGCTTCTTAGTCTATAAAGTGTGATAGAAAACTAAGGTTAACGACTTTATTGAGGAAAATCCAAGGCAGGATCACTGAGATCAAGAGCATAACTGTATAGTGAAGCCATGTTTCCATATTCACACTCCCAACACCATCATGAAATGAAGGATATGATCATAGATACATCCTAGTGATCGAACGAAGAATGCATAGTTCCTCACCACAGAAGCAAAGTGAATGAGTAGTATTGCTCCATGTAAAGGAAAATTTCATTACCCAGGACCTTATTCATGGAACTATGACAAACCCACCTACTTTATTCTATGTACATGCCCAACTTACTATGATACTTTTATACATAACAATAGAAACCACAAGTAGGTTGGTCAAGGTGGAAGGATATGCTAACTCTTAGTTGAAACATGTGCACTTACAGGTAGGGGTCGTGCACGCAAGTCTTATATGAGATATGGTAGAATGCATGAAGTGACAGTAAGAACCCCATTCCACCTTGATAACTCAGTAGAGGATAAATGTATTTGAAATTCTTTGTGGGAGTCTCAACTAATGTACATTGATTAACATCATATATCTTGAAGCATGCAGTAAGATGTTTACCACGCACATTGATGATCTGCAGATAACAATGGTGAAGGTGACAACATGGATAGTAGTCTCTCAATCCTTGGGTTTCCCCTTTAAACCTGTGTTGGTTTTAGTCTCCAAAATTTAAAGGATGGAAGGTAATCTCACATATAATGTTTTGAACTTATAACCGGTACCCACATGATAGTTTTTTTAGCATTGTTTGTACTATCAACGTTTTCCAGGTCTGGTCTTTTAGAAACCAATAAAAAAACCAAGCCGGGGGGTAGTCCCTAATATATAGCCATCAATTAGAGTTGATTTACGTATGCGAAGTGATTTAACACCATTGCTTCTTTCCAACTGAAGGAAACATTCAAATTGATGCAAGGTAATTTGAATGTTTAGTGTGATTTTTGTCTTTTCGGAGGTCATGCTTCTAATCATGTTAGCTGAAACTTTTCATCTTCCATGTCTAAAGGTGAGTGTTGGTTACTAGTGGCTCACCCTCTTTCAAATGCACAAAATTCCAAATGATGCAAAAACCTTCCAACTTTCGAGCCATCCAAAACACTTTTCCTACCCAGCACGCAACCTTTAAAACCATGACATAATTGTTGAACCTATGATCTCACACCGGAGACAAGAGGCAGGTACTACTAGGTTCCACTATTGTTAGTTTCCCTTTCATATTTAGTTGTCCATGATCCTAATAGGAGATGAATGCAGACAATACTACATTTCAGTTTCGTCCATTGAGGTGAAGATAGAGTGTCCTTGCATCGGACGTATGTTCTATTTACCTGCATGTGTTTCATTATTTCTTGTATATTTTGTTACTGATGTTTTCATGCGCACAGGTTACTGTTAGCACACTCTAAGTAGGGAGTACTCGCGTTGTCTCGATTTCACCTAGATGATCCTAAGGCATTGAGATTTGCATAGGGTCTCGTAAACATCCTTTTCTCGGGGGTTGAACTAGGCATGGCCTGTTGTGCTTAATGACTGTCAAAATTCCATTTTTTTAATAAAATCTGATTTAGGATTATCTCCAATTTTCCTCCACTTTTTATCATTTAAACTTGTTTTTTATAATTATGAAAACTATGCATTATGTATAAAAGGACTGTAAATACTTTTATCGATTTTGTTTACTGATTTGTACATTATTTTTCAATTTTACTAATTGTACATAATATGATTTTTAGTCTCTAGTCATTAGGATTTTTGAAGCTGTGTTTTTCAAACTAAAGGAGTGGTCATGCACCTTTTTTTAATCTTTTATTTTATGCAATCAATAAAATTTATCGAGTTAAATTTCATTAAATTTACAATATGCAAAGTTTAATATTTATTTAATTGATATTTTATGTGTTTACATACTTTGGTTTTAAATGCCTTTAAAAAAATTAGATTTGAATGAAATAAATTATTTCTCTTTTTCTACTAATAGTTTCTTTTTAAATATGTTTAGATGTAAGAGAAATGCAAATTATTGTTGCAAGTCTATCATAGTGACTAAAATTCTAAGTCCTTTATCATAGTTCAGTCATTTCATTAATTATGGAAAGTAGACTTTAAATGCAATTAAAAAATGCAAATAACAATTAAACAAGACGCAAAGATTAGGAACCCAAAACTTTCCTTCTTTTGGCATTACTCCCACTTGAACTAGGAACCCTTCTTTCCTTCTAGTTTACCAATGAAATAGACCTTTGGCTCTGGTACCAAAGGTTATAAGAACAGAATCGTGGAGCAATGCCAATTAACCAACATACAAATATTAAAACACAAACACATTACAAGAGAGACACCAATATAGTGTGGTTCACCCCAGATGGGCTACATCCACACATAAATTTCTATTCCTTTATTATTATATCGTCCAATAAAAAATGAAGGGATACAACCTGCAGCAAACCCACTGCACTTCCTATTGATTCTCTCATGGTCTCTCTCACACAATCACATAGATTGTTTTACAATGTTGCAATACAATACACATCCATATTAAAATTCTTTCCTTTTATAGGGGAATTACTATGGGAAAATACCACGGGTCACCCAATACCATGGGCCCGTAAATTGTTGTCCAACAAAAGTCCCAAAAAAATATTTCAGGGGCTCCGCCCCTGCACCCCCCTATTAGTACGAGTGTACAGTAAAACTGGGTACAAACATGGCTTAACAATAACATCTATGAGTCTGGAAGATCGGGCTCCACAACCAACAATCTCCCACTTGGAGACTGGTCACAACAACTCCACTACTGGTGCACTTGCTAGACTATGCTCTGAACCTTGGACTTGGAAAATTTCTCTTCTTCACCTTTATGCTTGAAGGCCAACTGAAACCGTGTAGGAACTCGGTTTCTCTTTGGTTACTACCTTTATCAATATGTCTGCAGGATTATAGCTAGTATGTATCTTTTCCAACTTTAATATTTCATCTTCTAGAACAGATCTTATGAAATGGTACTTGGGATGTATATTTTTAGTCTTCGAATAAAAGGCCGAGTTCTTTGAAAGATGAATGGTGCTTTGGCTGTCACTGTACAAACCTACTATTATCCTTCTTCTTACCCAATTTCTCCATGAACCTCTACAACCAAATCATATCTTTACTAGACTCTGTAGTAGCAACATACTCTGCTTTTGTTGTTGAAAGTGCAACAAACTTTTGTATTTTTGAAATTCAGCTTACTGTTGTTCCACCTACAGTAAAAACATACCTTATGGTGCTCCTCATGTTTTCTTTATCACCTTCCATATATGCATCAACATATCCCTGTAAAACAGTGTCTGAACCTCCAAAACATAATGCATGAGAATTGGTACCTCTAAAATACCTAAGAATGCATTGTATTGCCCTCCAATTCTCTTTACCTATATTGTTCATATACTTGCTCACTACTCCCACTGCATGTGAAATATCTGGCCTTGTGCACACCATGGCTTACATCAAGCTTCCAAATGTTGATGAATAGGGAACCTTGGACATGTATTATATCTCCTAATGTGTCTTGGGACACATCTCCTTACTTAGTTTGAAATTCCTGGCCAAAGGTGTACTAATTGGTTTTGAATTCTTCATTCTAAACCTTCCTACCACCTTTTCTATGTATTCACCACGAGACAATGTCAATTTGCAATTTTTCCTATCTCTTTTTATTCTCATACCAAGGATTCGCTTTGCAGCACACAAAACCTTCATTGGAAATGATTTATCTATTTTCCTTTTGAGCACATTTATATCTTGCATGTTAGACCCTGCAACAAGCATGTTATCCACATAGCATAACAATATAATATATCTTTCATTATCTAGCCTCTTGAAATAAACACAGTGGTCAGAATGACATCTGTTATAACCTTGTTCTGTCATAAACATATCAAATTTCAAATACTTCTTCCTTGGAGCTTACTTCATGACATACAAGCTCTTCTTTAAACTACAAACCAAATTCTCCTTCCCTTTGACCTCATACCCCTGTGGCTGCTGCATTTAAACATCTTCCTCCAAATCCCCATGGAGAACAACTGTTTTTACAACTAATTATTCAAGATGAAAATATTCTACCGCCACTAGACTTAAAATAGTCCTAATTGAATTCACTTTAACAACAGGAGAAAATATTTCATCAAAGTCTATACCTTTATTTTGTACAAACCCCTTTACAAAGACTATAGCCTTGTACCGCTTCTTGCTTCCTTCTTCTTCCTTCAACCTGTAAACCCATTTATTCTACAATGCTCTTTTTCCTATAGGAAACTCAACCAGATCCCAAGTCTGGTTTCTTACCAATGATTCAATCTCCTCATTCATACCTTGCTCCCACTTCTTTCTAGTTTCTACTTGCATTACCTCTTCATAACATCCTAGTTCACCAGAATTAGTCATCAATAAATAATACAATGAAGCAGAGAAATTAGAATCGTTCAGAGGGCCTACATAACCTAGTATATCTTCTTACATTTTTCAGGAGTTTGAGGTATCTGTTGTTGCTCTTGATTTTTGGTACCTTTGGAAATTCATTTTCTTTGATTTCATCAAGCACTGTGTGCTTTTTGTTTTCCTTCTCCTCCTTCTTTCCCTGCAAATTATCTTTGTACATAACCTTTTCATTGAATACTACATCTCCACTCCTAATGATTTTGTGATTTTCATAATCCCATAAGCAATAACCAAAAGCATCAACCTTGTATCTAATAAAGGTGCATTTCTTGGATTTAGCCTCAAGCTTTGTTCTAATTTCTTTATCAATATAGACAAATGCTCCACAACCAAAAGTTATCAGAAATGAGTAGTTTACCTTTTTACCTGTCCATCCCTCCTATGGAATCCCACCATCTAAAGTGCTTGAAGGCCCCCTGTTTATTAAATAAACATAAATATTTATAGCATCATCCCAAAATTGTAAGGGAAACCCTGCATGCAATCCCATACACCTTGCATTCTCCATGATCATCCTATTCATCCTTTCTGACACACCATTTTCTTGTGGTTTTCTTGGGATTGTTATCTCTCTACAAAACCCATGGTATGAACAGTAACTATCAAACTCCTTGTTGCAGTATTCACCTCCATTATCAAATATGATACATTTTAACCTTTTTCCTCTATCATTATCAACCAAAGATTTCCACTTCTCAAAAGTAACAAACACATCAAATTTTCAGTCTAATGCAATAAACCCAAGTTTTCCTATTTGCATCATCAATATAAGTAACATCATAATGAGATCCACCAAGAGATTGTACTTGAGCCGATCCCCATACATCTGTATGCACAAGCTCTAACTTTTCGCTCTTCTTCTATTTCCCAACCTTGAGAAATCTAACTCTCTTATGTTTTCCATAAACATAGTTCCCACATAATTCCAAAGCTTCATATCTAGAAGCAATTTCCTTGAGTGAATAATTTGCATCCCATTCTCACTCATGTGGCAAAGCCTATGATGCCACAATGTTGCACCTATTTCTATGGAATCTACATAGATAGAATAATCAATATTACGAGGACACGAATACAACGTACCTATATTATCTCCTTTCGCTATTACCTGTGATCCTTTAGTGATCTTCTACCACGGTTTTCCAAATGTAGAAAAACAACCGCTATCTCCTAACTACCTTGTTGACATCACCTTTATTTTTATAGCAGGAATATGCCTTACATCTTTTAGCAGCCATTCATTTCCATTATTTAACTTAATTCGTACCTTACCCATTCCAACAATTTTACATGGTTCATCATCCCCCAATAAAACATGTCCAAAATCACCTGGAACATAATCATGAAAGAATTTCCTATGGGGTGTAGCATGACATGAAGCCCTTAAATATACTACCCAATAATCACTTGTATTATCTAATCCAAGAATCAAAGCATATTGTAACACATCACCTGCTACATTTTCTTCCTGAGTAGTCTCCTGCTACATGTCTCCTTTCTTCTTTGGAACTCTGCAGTCTTTCTTCATATGTCCTCTCTTACCACAGTTACAACACTCTATATTTCCAATTTTGGACTTGGATCTTCTCTTTCTAGACTTGTTGTGATTACCTGGGCTCCTTCCTCTCTCCCTTTGTCTTCCCCTACTCTCCATGGTCAATGCATTACCTAATGTCTCACCTATGTTTTTTATTCAAATTTTCTCACTAAGAATAACACCAATAGCATCATCAAATTTAAGAGTGTTTGAACCAAATATAGTTACTTACAACCATGACCAAGCCATTCCAGCTTTCTGGAAACAAGCACAAGATTATAATATCCCTAACCTCATCATCAAAGTTCACTTATACAAAACTTAGTTAATTATTAATCGTATTAAATGAATTTAAATGATTAGCAACAGATCCACCTTCTGACGTCTTCATATTAAATAAACACTTCATTAAAAATACCTTGTTGGAATCAAAGGGTTTTCCATAGAGCTTAGCCAATGCTATCATCACACCCTCCATTGTCGTTTCTTTAGAAATATTGAAAGCCATCGACAAATCCCGGTAGAGCCGCATTGTTCCCAATGTCTTTCTGTCAAGAACCTCCCATTATTCATCATTTATAGTCGTTGGCTTTTTTTTCTACCAAACGGTAGGTATAGATCCTTCTAGTACATATATTCCTCCATTTTCAACTTCCATAACTAGTAGTTTTGGCCATTAAATTTCTTGACCCTAAACTTTCCTTCTTCTTCCATTTCTCCCACTCGAACCAAGAACCCTTCTTTCATGTGAATTTACCATCCAAATAGACCTTTGGCTTTGATACTAATTGTTATAAAAATAGGATCACAGAGCAATAACAATTATACAAGATGCAAATATTAAAACATCAACACGTTACAAGAGAGACACCAATATAATGGGGTTCAGACAAGATGGGCTACGTCCACACAGAAATTGCCATTCCTTTATTATTATACCATCCAACAAAAAATGAAGGGATACAACCTGCAACAAACCCACTACATTTCCTCTTCACTCTCTCATAGTCTCTCTCACACTCACAATACTTTTTTAGAATGCTACAGTACAATACACAGTCGTAATACAATGCTTTCCTTTTATAAGGGAATTATCATGGGAAAATACCATGGATCACCCAATACCATGGGCCCGTAAATTTTTGGCCAACAAACATCCCAAAAATTTCTTTTGGGGGATTCACCCCCGAACCCCCCAAATGGGGGGGATGGTCCCCCAAGGAACCCTGTGGGGGGATGATGTCCCCCCGCAACCCCCTATTGGGACGAGTGTATAGTAAAACTAGGGTACAAACATGACTAAACAATAACATCTATGAATTTGGAAGATCAGGCTCCACAACCAACACCCTCTTCATAAGACAATCGTTAACCTATTGTTCAAGATATTCATGAAATGTTTCCTTCCAATGATGATATTTTTAAAATCAATTTCAAGCAATTCCCTAGGATTTCAATCCGTAAGAGGAGGTCATGTCACCTCTTCTTAACCCGCAAAGTGAATCCTTAATTCAAGCAAGGCATATGATTTGCAATACAATGTCTTTTTTTAGAGGAGGTCCTACTTGAAGATGAGTCATATAATTTTCAAGATGACACCTTATCCGATAATCAAATATCTCTTGAAAAATTTTCTTTCAACAATCATCAAATGGAAGGGAACCATCATTGTGAGGAGGTAGTTTATCATGATGATATTTATTCCAACCCTCCTCTTTTCAGTTACAAAATTCTAGAATCGGGTGACATTGCAACTAATGTTTTTATCAAATCCTTTTCCATATCATTGATTCATGATTTGACCAATGAAGATGATCCATCAAGTTTTTAGTTGCGGGTAAGAATGATGCCTTTCATGGACCTGTATTTGATTCAGTGTATTCTATCTTGGAAGAGCTCCTTCATACTATTCATCATGATTTTTGCGATGCTCTTATCGATGACACATACCAATTCAATAATGAGTCTCAAATCATTAAGGCCACTAATATGAATGATCAAATTATTCATGAGAATAAGATCTCATTCCTATCCGACCCTCATCTTATTTATGAGAATTTTTTTGACGATTTCATTGATGTCGTTCATCATGAAGAGTTTGTGATCATGGATGAGCATGTTATTAATGATCATATTATGTCCAATATTTATGTCTCATTCAAATCCAATTTTCCTCCAAATCACAAGAACTTTGTTGATGATGAATGCCAATTTGATGATGAAAGTACTCACTCCCATCCTTTTGATAGTTATATTATATTTAAGGGTGATTCTATATTTCAATCTAAAATGCATCCCATTCACGAGGATTATCTCAAACCTCTTCCAAAAGGGTGCGACACTCTAAAATATGAACTCATGGTCAAACAAGTTTTCAATGCAGTCGATCCTATCATTTACCCATCACCTCAAGTTGGCATGCAAACTATTGATCAAGTAGATTTAAAACCTCCTCACCATCAGCACATCATCAATGAAATTCTTAATCATGAAATCAATGTTTTTCATCAAAATTATTTACAACCAATATATGATGATTATCCTAATTCAATCAACGACGAGTGCGTTGGAATAATTTATCCATCTAGACCATAGCCATGCATAAATATTTTATCTCCCTAGCACCTAGACTATGATGTTAACCCCCTAGTGCTTAATTTTTTTCATTATTCACCCTCATTATCCAATTATGCACCACATTCCTACATTCTAGGAGCTAATGTGCCCTCATGCATGATTTTAGGAGCTCTAGAGTCAGTTTCCTAGATTTAAGGGTTTTTTCTTCAGGCACCACTAATTAATTGATCTAAGTTTCCTTGATTTTATGAGATTGAGTTAAAAATGAATCCCGATGACCATTATCAATCACATCATGCACCTCCTTGATATCCTCTCCCTAATTCCTAGCTTACTGTCTCATGCATGCTCCAACCACTTTTAGTTAACTGGCCTTCCATCATGAGTTGCCACTATTCTAATGTATAGAGATGGATTCTCATCTATCTAATATTGCCACATTTCTGGATTTAAACTAATTTTATCTAGATGGATATCAGTGGCCACCCACCTATTCCATTGGCTCAAAACAATTGTACATTGTGGCAGTTTCCTAGTTATTTTTCTATGGTTTTTTTGGTCTCAAACTTTCGAGGTCATTTTGAGGCCCTAAACGACGTTTTTTGGCGATTCGTGGGGGGAAGAGGAGGGAATTATTGTACTCAACATGAATTTGAACCCACTTGAAATATTTAAAGCTCATATAGACCTTTCCAATGGGCTATCGAGCGTGCAAATCGAAGATCGTATTCAAAAGTTATGACCCCTGGAAGTTGGTTGTTCAATTAACCACCTTGGGGCTGCAAAATTTATAATGGTTCATTTTCTAGGGTTATGTTTTGGACCTCTCGGGTTCTCTCCCTCATTATTATTATAAATAGGCCCCTTTAGCCTCATTTTGTATTCATATTTGCATGGATGAGCATAGCAGCCACATCTCTTCTCAGAGATAGTTACCACCATTCTAGTTGTGTATTTACAGTCTATTCTATTTCCACTATTTAATAGAATATGTGTTTATTGTATCTCTGGTTTCATTGCAAAATGCCTATGTTTATGATTATGTATCTTTTCTTTCATTTTGTTCACACATAAATATGGAACAATGTTTTCAACTGCCCCTTTAGGCTTGTGAATTTATCCTTTGGAGATGTATTATAAATGTACACTTAATGTTGAATAATATATTCATGGAAGTTATTCCAATTGTTCTTCATTCTCTTGTGTTGTAACATAGTTTTTCCTCTCTATTTTTCTGTACAATTTATGTGAGGGTTATGTTGTCACAAGATCTTCCTGTAAAAATATCACATGGTATCAGATCCTAGTCAGGAATTCAATACCTCTCGGATACTTCCATTGTAGCACTAGAAGTAGTGGAGAAACCACATAATTAATAAGGATATTCCCTCCAATTAATTTGGTTCATTTAAATTGGTATTCTTATGTGTGACGCGCTCTTGAATGTGCACAGTGTCGAAGTAGAGTTTGATTGAGCTTACAAAAATTTCCTTCTGAATTGTATTTGTGCAGGTTTCATTTCATCTCACTAGGAGCACAACATCAAGCATGGATCTATCTAAGGCAATGACTACAACTTCCTTCAATTATCTTGAATGGAAAGAAAAAATTGATGTTATATTGCACAATATAGGTCTCTACAGAGTTACAATGGATTTAGAGAATGAGTCGAATGCAATAGTTGAGAAAGCAAAGTGGAATAACAGGAAGGATGGAGCATATGGTGTTCTTTGTCTCTCTATTTCTCTAGAGATTCTATTTCATCTTGATGGTTTTTCAATCCCAAATGAAGTGTGGACCAACCTTGAGTCCCTCTTTGGAAAGCACAATAATCTCAAAGGACATCAATTGGAGAATGAGTTGTTCTCATTAAGTCCAAGACGTTTTGAAACCATTGATGAAACCATAACCTATTTCAAGTCAATAGTGCTTCAACTCAAGCAGTGTGGGATTAAGAAGAAAGATGATAAATCAGTTCTTTCCATCCTATCTAAACTGGGTCTGGAATACTTATTTTTTGGGTCTACATTCCATGCTACTAAGCTTGCAGTTCAAAATCGGAGGATGCCATCCTTGGATGCATTCATATATTCTATCACTAAAGAGCAAGAAAATTTAGTTCAAATGGGGACTCTTAAATCCTCCAAGGACCATGATCTTTCATCTTGTAGAAGAAATAATTCCAATCCTAAAGGGAAGAAAATATTATAGGATAATAAGCCAAAGTCATATGATGAAGATGAAGGTTCCAATTCTACTAATGAAAGTTCAAATTACAAGAAGAAGAGAAAGAAGAAAGGGAGCTCAAAGTATTTCTATTGAAGCAAAGGTTTTCACTCTAAAAAATGTTTTTTAATAATAAAATGGACATCATGAATCATTTTATCAAAATCCATAACATTGATGTTCCTAATTTTGCAAGAAAGAAAGAACCGAAAAAGCTTGTTGATCCATAGGAGCATTGTCATAGTGTGCACCATCAAGGTAATGAGTGGTGGGCCTTGGATGATACAATTAAATAATTTTCTAATGTCTCTTATTTTTATACCCCTTATCATATTTAATAATCATAAATATATTTTCCTCTTTTGGATAAGTCTCCTATCAATTATCTAGAGCCATCTCTCAATACTTGTGTTTTTTCACTAGTTTCTGACTTGCCTCCATCCAACTCCTTCCAAATTCATTAAGATTCTTCCTATTTTGATTTGGAATAATATTTTCAGGATTATATGTAGGTTATGACACCCTTTTCCCATCCATTTGATGAACAAAAGACACTACAACCCCCAAGTTCTCCAATTGGTAAACCTCACAATTTCCTAGTTTTTTATACTGTGTCACTGGTTCATGTTATTCTTATGTCTTTGTTGTCCTTCATTTGTTTGTATTCCATGTCATTGGATATATTTAGGATTCTTTATTATACACTTGGACCTAATTTTACCACCATTGGTTCAAATTTGAGGTCCTTATATTCTCCATATTTTCTCAATTGTCAAAGTGATCTAGTTGCACAATATTTTCCTACTATGACCCTACCTGATTTTGGAGCCACTATACCTTGGTTTTTTTACAGCTCCATACGAATCCTATTTTGATATTTTAGATCCTCAAGAGCTCTATTGCAGACTTATTAAGGTGCTACATCATTTTTGAAAGAAGGTTTATGGTTTGGATCACCATTATGCAGTTGCAAAAGACATAGATCCTGTTGAGTTCAGTGATGTATTTTGGTTAGGAGATGATAGAACATATCTATTTTCCATCGTTGAATTTGTATTCAAATCTGATTATGTATGTGTTCACATCAAGAATCATTCAAATAATGCTCCACCATCACCATATGATGATTTTTTAGGATCCTCTCTACATTTTTTTTATATACATTGCATTGGAAAACTGGTACATGTGTTTTGTCTACACTGCATTGGAAAAATAGTACATGTTTTTTGTTTACACTGCATTAGAAAACTAGAACATGATCAAGGAATTTAAAACACATTCACCAATTTTCTCACCAAGAAGTAGTAATTTCATCTCATTCAAGTGAAAAACAAGACAGAGTGAATATATTTCTTGTTCATTTGTGTTCCATGTCCTTTCTTGAGGGAGGATTTCTCCCATGTGGTTTTCCCTCTTTCCTCGTTTTAGATGGACAAATAAAATTGTAAATGTTTACCTTATCCTTTATTTTTGGGCCCTAATTTTTTAATTTTCCTCACATAATTCATGCTTAACGTGGGGTGTTGGAATAACTTATCCATCAAGAACATAGCCATGCATCAATATTTGTTGCAATGCATCAATATTTGATCTCCCTAGCACCTAGACTATGATGTTGACCCCCTAGTGCTTAATTTTTGTCATTATTCACCCTCATTATCCACTCATGTGCCACATCCATACCTTCTAGGAGCTAATACACCCTCATGCATGATTTTAGGAGCTATAGAGTTGGTTTCCTAGATTTAAGGTGCTTTCTTTTAGTCACCACTAGTTAATTGACCTGCTTTCCTTGATTTCATAATATTGAGTTAACAATGAGCCTTGATGACCACTATCAGTCACATCATGTTCCTCCTTGATATCCTCTCCCTAATTTCTATCCTAGTTTCCCCCTCATGCTCTGACCACTTTCAATTAGCTAGCCTTCCATCATGAGTTGCCACTAGTCTATGTCTAGAGATGGATTGATGATGATGATGATGATGATGATGGTTAACGTCCCCTCATACCAAACTTTGGTCTATCGAACCCAAACAAACAAACTATTTAGTTTGTTTTAAAATTGTATTTCTATGCTTAAAAATCTTGGAGAGAAGCGTCTCGAGCTCACTATAATTTTGGCAAGTTAAAAGGCTAGGAAGGTCGGGATTGCAACACATATTATAAAATTGAGATATAATGTGGATGTACGTAGGTCATTCTAAGAGGAAGTGTTTTTCATCCTCAATGTTCATATTCTTACAGAGATGGTAGATCCTTTCTACCCATGGTGTTTTAGGAACTTCCCAACGACCAATTTCACTATGAAGCTCATGAGAGTTCATTCTTATATTGGTTATATTAAATTTTTTCTTTGAGCTAGTTAAAACTGAGAGATACTTTTGATCTTCTAGAGTAGGTTTGATGACCTCCTTATAATATCTTAATTTTCTTTAATCCTCTAAATCTTTTTCACACCACATTTTATCCTTAAACTTAGAAGTGACAATATTTTTAATTTTATTTATATTTTGCAATGCAAAATTTTTCATCGATCTCCCAATGGCTTAACCAAGCTCTGGTATCTTTATATCAACCTCGCTTGAGCCTTAGGTGGTTTTGGCTGGAATTTAAAGCTAATTTAGGAATTCTATGGTCTCCCATGTTATTGATTTTTTTCTTGTACAACATGATCCTATTCATAGCTAGGCTCTCGATAGGGGAAAGACCCACTTTTATAAGGAGAATATGGTGGGGTGTATTGATTTTAATTTTGAGGTTATACATTATAAAACGCTTCTGGATTTCCTCAATCTTTCTCCAGGATTCTCTAGAGATGTTGCAACCCCAAGCCTCACACCCATATAAGATAGCAGGAGTGACTAAAGTTTCAAAGAGGAGCTTCTTTTTATCCCTCATCACAAGGTTTGTTGCTTTACAATTATTTCAAGACCAAAATAAGCTTTCCACCCTCCATTAATCCTTTTCTTAATGCTATAGTTCTATTTGAGCTTGTGATGAATATCAATTCCTAGGTATTTGTAAGAAGACACTTCCTCCAAGTTGCTATTGTCATACACAAAATTACTATAAGTGTCCTTCTTGGATTTAATAATCATAATTTTTGTTTTGTCATTGTTAACAGTCATACCCATGGTAGAGCGAAAATACTTAAGAAGTATTAGTTGCTTATCAAGATCAGATGGACACATTGCCAGAAGAACAATATCTTCAGCATAGAGAAGAAGGATGATGACTATTCCAGTTAAGATTGTGCCAGCACAACTTGCTTCCTCTAATGAACCTTCTAGCTTATCTATGTAAATGCCAAAAAGGGTGGGGGAGAGGGGGAAACCTTGTTTAACTCTGATATTACACTTAATATCTTTCGACCACCCCTCTTTGGTCTTAAACTTAGCAATGGCATTCTTGTATAACCTTATTGCAGCGAATCTCAACTCAAAAGGAACCTTTAGCTCTTCTAATATATTCCAAAGGTTATTTCTAGGTACCGTATCGAAAGCCTTTCTAAAGTCCATAAAGCAACAAAAGAGATTGGATTTATCATTATGACACTCCTCCACAATTATCCTAAGAGTAACGAGATGGTCTGTTGTTGAGTGTTTCCTTCTAAAACTCGCTTGGCCTTTAGCCTGCTTACCCTCACTTTCAATCCAAGTGCTGATCTTATTTTCCAAAATAATACCATACAACTTGGCTAATAGAGGGCTAATCATAGTTATTCGGTAATTATAGGGGTTGTTTGTATCCTCACTTTTAAAAATAGGGATAATGAGGCTTTGAGTCCAAGTTTTAGGGAACCCTTGCTTGAACGCTTGATTCAAAAGCTTGTGGATGTGAGGGTTGAGGACATCACCTCCAATTTTTAAGATTTATGCCCGGTAACCTTCAATATACTTAGCTTTTCCATTTTCCAGACACTTAACCCCAAAATCTGTCTTCTAATGAGAAAACTTCTTCCGTTGTGAGCAGGGTTTCAAAGTTATCTATGCCATTTGTGGATTCATAAATATTTTTAAGATAGGAATTCTAGTTGTGTAAAGAAATTCTATTATTATCTTTAGTTTTTCTAGTTAGAATTTGCCTCCAAAAGTTTTTAGGAGCCTCCTTAGAGAGGTGTAAGAGATTTTCTTGTCTTTTACAAATATATTGCATTTTTTTCCTTTTAGTTAGGGATTTGTATATTTTTATCTTGTCAGTTTTAAGAGACTCATCAAGATCTTCCTTAATTTCTTTCCTCGCACTTTTACAATCTTTATCATACCAAGGGTTGGTTTTGCTATTTATTTTATAACTTGAAACTTCACTTGAGAAATTTTTAATAGAATATGAGAGGGTTATGGTAAAATTATGATAGAGATCTTCTATGTTGTCTATACTTGATAAAGGAAGCAAATTAATTTTTAATTCATTTAGAAAAAGATCATTTTTATTTCTATCAAAGATCATTTTTTTTGGCTATGAGGATTATCTTCTATAGGATCTCTATGCATGAAAAAATTGAGAGTTACAATTAAAGGTCTATGATCTGAGTCAGGCTCGTGGTCGTTTAAGATGTCAAAATTTATTATTTTGTTGTATAAAGGGATATCGGAAATAACATAGTCAACCACGCTACTACCAACCCCATGGATACAGGTCATCTGGCTAGAATTGGGCCACTTCTTTAGACCGTTGCAAATTATGAGATCTTGAGCACTACAAAGCTTGACTAGCTTAGACCCAAACAAATTATCCCATAGATCTTCAGAGCTTCTTTTGTACCTTCCAGCTAGAGTAAGGTCTTCATCTAACCAAAGAGCATTAGGGTTGGAATAATTGCTTAGAAGAATAGCTTGGTTGCTTGAAGTTCGAGCATTAAAGTCACCCATTAATAGGATATTTCCTTCATTCCTTAGGCTAGAAATATCATTCTCTAAACCATTGTAAGGACATTTTTTATCTATTTTTTTTTTTTTATAGAAGTTAGAATTAATAGGGGCAAAATAACAGATTGCTATGTATTTTTTTTTTATCATTAATGTCCGTAATCTCTATCCAAATATATTGGTTGTAAGGGTCTTTTTTATAAATCCTACCATGGGGGGAGATGTTATTCCTAATGTAACAAGACATACCCCCAATGCCTCTACAGTAGGATCGCGTGTTCCACGTTTACCATAGTACATAGCCATCTATGTTAGGGACCTTAGATTATTCGTGCTCCCAAGTTTCAACTAACAATATAATTTCAACTTCATTCGAGATCCAACTTAGCTTAGGGCCTTTGTTCCATGGAAATCCCCGATAGTTCCAAGAAAGAATCCGGAGCATGTTGAATTTCTATTTGTTACTATCTTTTTGTTTCTATCTCGAATAATGACTTTTCTATTTCTGATTATTGCCCATTTTCCTTCCTTCCTAGTTTCTTTTACCTTTTGAACCTCCTTTCTTAATTCTGCTTGATCTTCTGGAATGAGATCTTCATTAATAAATATTCTCATTCCTTTTAGACTTGAGGTTTTGCTAAGTATGTCATACTAATTGTCAGTAGAGCTCACCTTTATCTGGATCAGCCTTCCTTTATTCTCGGTTAATTTTCCCAACCTTGTTGCTTCTATGAGACATGTTGTTTCAATTTGTAATCTATTATGTAATTATGTTTGGACTATGGCTAATGTATCCTCGTCTACCTCCTCTTTCACACTAAAGATTACAAGGTTCAAATCCCTTTTGTTACGCTCGTGGTCTAATTCTATCAATTTTTTCATTTCCTCTTTAATGGGTTTGATATCTAAGTTACCTTCCACACTATTTAGAGTGAGATTGTTATTAACTTTTCTTCTAGTGCTTTAATCATGTCCTTCATTTTAAGACTTTCTAAAGTATCATCATCTCCTTGTTGGGATGTTTGGATATTATCTTGGCTTTGTTTTTCTATTACATGTAATCTAATCTCCATTGTCTCCATGTTATTCTCCAATAGTTTTATTTTATTTTCTATTTGTTTTTGGATCTTGTCTTCAAAAGATGTAAAAAAAATTTCAAGCATGGCTTCTAACTCTGTTTATAGCTTAGCTTCTCTTTCTTCTCAACGTTTCTCTAATGACTCTATATATTCATAAAATCTCTATAGAGTAACTATGCTAGGTCTACCTTTGACAATATTTGGTAGATGCAGTGAATTATTCATACTTGTGAACAAAAAGAAATATATGAGTAGTAGATATGTATTAGAAAAAAGAGGAATGTGTGCACCTGATATAACCGTTCCGGATCGCCTTCCAACCCTGGTTCATATCGATGTGGATCCAATGGCTGGCATAACCATGAGAGTTTCTTTCTGATCTACTTCAAATATGTAAATCTTAGTGATGTTTCTTGCCCCTTCAGAAAGCATGCAGATCACCTTCAGATTGGTTGAGGGAGGCCACCTACAAAGATCAATTGCAGAGGGAGGTTAATCATTTAAATCACCCAAAAAATTAGATCACACCTGAAGCAAGATGAGAGGTAATTGGCGTTAAACCCTTCAGTAATTGGATTTAACCTTATAATGCCCCTTCAGATCTCATGCAATAGATTCACGGGGTCGATGGTCACAGATCTAACAATGAATAATCAGCACCAAATCTCTAGCAATGATCAAAGATTGATATCACATCGCAACTAGCATGCAATAGATAAGATCAATTTCAGATGTTGGTTGTCACCCACAGAGATCAATCGCAGAGGGAGGTCAATCAATAAAATCACCCACAAAATCATATCAGACCCGCAGCGATGAGAGGTAAAAATAAAAAAATCGGGTGAACAATGCATGCAACATCTCGCATTCAGTGGATCGGTGTTAAACAGCTTGCATTTAGGACATTCTCACCCACATAGAATCAATTAATCGCAGAGATTGTCGTCACCCATAGAGATCAATCGCACAGATCGGTAGCATCACATATCAATATCAATGAATCACAGATTGTCGTCACCCACAGAGATCGCCGTAAATATGGGAAGAATGGAGATCGTCATCTCCCATGAAGAGATTGCATGCAGATAGGGATCAACTTTAGAGATCAATTAATCACATATCATCCATTGTCTTCTCTATTTTTCTATACAATTTTTGTGAGGATTATTTTGTCACAAGTTTCGCCTATCAAAATATCAGAAGGTCATGTGTCTTCACGGAAATTAATAATGAAAAAATCAATGAGGCTTTAATCAATGGAAATTCAATGTATTTCATTGATCATGAACGCTTTATTCTAAATCAATCTGGCATGGTCAATGAGGTGAACAAGGGAAATCCTATATTTGTGCTCAGAGAATATATTTGGGATTCCTGTGAGATCGTTTCTTTAGTCATTGTACTACTAACTGATTTTATTGGTGCTTATATTTATTTGGTTCAATGAGTAGTAACATTTCTTTTTTGAATTTCATGATCGCATCTAGTTATATTTTTTATGTTCATAGTGAATTTTTTCGTAATAAGGATGCAGGTGATCGTATATGTAACATTTTTTTATGTATTTTTGTACAACAAATAGAATCCAACATGATTTTATTTTTCTCTTTTTGTAGGAGTAAGATTGTATTTAGTCATAGGGAATTTTGTTTTTTAGTTATGCATTTGATTTTACTTTCTCATACCAATTTAGCAAACTTTATTTTCCTAGTTTAGCAGTTTCATTTTCTTAGATAGTTGTTTTCGTCATTTTCCTTTTGGAGTTCCCAAATAAGTTCTTTTAGAATTTGGTGTCTCTAAGTGCAATTTCAACAATGCTCTTTCATCGGATTGTTTCGTTAATAAACTCTTACATGATGGCGATCAATCTTGTTGTTAGCACTCCAAGAAACTACTCAGTGGTTATGGCTGAGTATGCTTGGTAACTTAAGAATTCATTTACTTTCAATAAATGGATCGAGAGGATACAAGAATGGCACAAATGAAAGACTGCTAACCCAAATAATTTAATAAGCCAGTGTTCTAGAAACTGCACATCAGATGATCAATAATAAAACAGACATATAGAATAATGCTCAGCCAACCAAATACATCAAATCTGCAGGGTTTATAAAACCAAGTACATACATCATGCATGGCTATACTAAGCATCAAGAAGTTCCTCCATCAAATAGTGAGCATAAGCTAAACAATCCAACAGAGTGCAGAATAACAATGGGTAACAAAATCTGAGTACAACAACAAGAGACAACTGTGATTTTTTATTTGACTAGCAAGCAGACACAGGCCCAAGTCTCTAAGCTCGATCCTTTACAAAATTTTGGTTCTTCGGCTTTATAGCCTTTACACAGTAGTCTTCAGATCCTAAAAGCGTGGATCTGATTTAATTAACTAAAACTAACTGAACAACAATATTTAAAAGACTTGAACTAGTCTCTGAAATCAAGGAGATAACATTAAGTAATTCCTCTTCGATTTGTGCCAAGTGCTTGATGCAGAAGAGCTGGCCTTCGAAGGCTCGGTGGGCTGGGCTGGCGCATAACAACTGAAATCATAGATGTGACGGTCGACTTTCAGTGGCATACCTTGAAATAAGGTTGAATTTATTAACGATGCCCTACTGACCGAAATCTCGCCCAAAGGTCTTCAGATATGGATAACATATCCCATAATATATCTCTTATGCTGGTCTTATGCCAATTCCATGAACAAAAATTGATATTGGGGCAAAAACATAGTAATCTGTCAAAACCAGCTTTTGGCAATTTACTGCACTGTCGATTTCATACCTTAACTGCCGGAAGTCGGTTCTTTTGGCAGCTAATGAGCTCGGTGGGCTCGCCTAAGCTCCAAACACTGTAACCGTTTCAAATCTTAAAACCCCAACAATGCTAATCGCCAATAGTCAGTCCTTTTGGCAGCTAATGAGCTCAGTGGGGCTCGCCTAAGCTGCCAAAAGCTGAAACCTGTCAAAAATTCAAAAGAAACAAAACGATGTTGTCCCACAAGCTGATGCTCAGTCGTCAAGATTTCTTTGCAGCTGGTCCCTTCCTTCGTATAGCTCGTTTAGCCTTCTTTTGCTGAGCTTCCACAGGTTGTTCTATTTGAGCTTCCACAGGCTGTTATTTTTGAGTATCCACAGGCGTTTCTACTTCAGGGATCATGGCGACCTCAGCCAACGTGTTTAGGCCAGATGGTTGTGCTTGTGGGATTACTGGTTGTACCTCTGTTCCCTCCAATTCCCTTAATTTCAGCCTGAGCATTCTGAGAGTGCGGTAGAGTTTAGCGTTCTCCTTTATCAGCATTGTGTTCCTTTCTGTTGTCTTCTTGAGTTTCTCGACAATCTCCTGGCTCCGGTCATGCAACGCCATGTTCCTTCCAATCAACTCCACGTTGTGCATTTTGACTTGCTGAACATTATGTTTTGCTTGGGAAAGTTCCTGTAGCAGTTTATTGGACTTGTTGGTTTCTGGTGTGGAAGGTTTAGGATTAGGTGCTTTAATTGAGGGAAGGTCTTTACCTTTATCCCCTTCAATGGGCTGCTCTGCCCTTTGATCTCCTTCGTCTCCAGACTCAGATCCTGAGTAAGGGAGATTTAGAGGATTTCTTCCTTGAGGGGCTCCTTCAGCTGGTTGAAATACCAGCTTCTTCTTTGCCCTTCTCTTTTTGCTAGATGAGGAAGGAGACTCTGTTTGGGCTTGAGGAGAGATGGCTCTCCTCTTTCTTTTGTTGGTTT
>LPNX010400114.1:1002154-1088563 GCA_001517045.1 Pseudotsuga menziesii
TTCGCAACTTGCTTTCAGCAGTAAAACGCCATTAAACTTCATGATGGTCGTGTGAGACGCGCTCTGATCTTCTCCTTGGCGGCAAAAACCCACAGGCTCGTTTGATGTGAGGCTTGAGTACGGACACGTGCTCTCCTTTTTAATTTTTTAATAATGAGATGCCCTTTTGACAACTAATCATAACTTAGCTTAATCCTTCTAGTCGCCAAGACTGGGCTCTTTTGGCAGCTAGTGTGAACTTGAACCTTAGCTCGATTCTCCCGACTGCCAGAACTGAGGTCTTTTGGTAGCAAACCTAGTCTCTACAAAACAGAGTTAACTACCACAAGCTGTTTTTTCAAAATTTTGAAATTAAGACTCAATAAATTTGATTTTTTGACTTAGTAATGAGAAAATAAAAATTTTTGACTCAAACCTATCACCTAAAATAAAATAAAACAGACTGGTTATTTTAGGAGATAACACTTGTTATACAAGAAATAATGTGACGTGAAGAGGGAAGAACTAGTGGGTGCTTCCAAGTGATCGTCCTGGGGGTATGTTGAACTAATATTTTATTAATGTTTTGATTTCCCAGTACTTCTTTCATCCCTATTCTTTTCCTACTACAGAATGTTGGACTTACTCTTTTCACTTCCTAATTATGACGGGGATGAAAATGAGTACATGTACTTGCTTCATGGTTACGTCTTTGTTTTTTCTACTAGTCATTGTTGATTCATCCTCTATCATTGTGTTTTGTTTGGCTATATGTTGATGCTCAAAATCAACATGATTCTTAAGTACCAGAACACGACGCCAGAGGTGAACCTATTGAACAATCTTACAAGATCATTTTCTATACCACCATGTCCAGTTCAATGTGATTGTCACATACATATCTTTTTTCACCATTTTCATTGTCATATGACCCCTTTGAAAAGCTTATCATGTTGCACCATGTGTGTCGTCATAGTCTAGTCGTTGTTGTGGCTGGGAGTTAGGTCATTTATCACCACTCATGTTGTTGTGCCATGATTTTTATACTATTGTTTTTAGCTCGTCATGTCTGTCACGTCCATATTTATTTTGACAAAATCCATCATCGTTTGAACCTTTCAACAGCTATCAAAGTTTTGACAAGTAGGAGTCTTTTGCTTCTTATCAACTAAAATTGTCGATTTTCATCATTTGATAAATTCACCAGTTTTGTGTGTCCATCATTATCATTACTATGTCTTCTATGTGCAAAAATAAAAAAAAATCCCACTAGGTACCTCCTTTCTAAAAAAAATCCAATTTCCTCTATTTTATGAGAAAAGAAACACCCATTTTTGTAAATTGGTTAATTACCCCTTTGTCCCCTTCTATTTAAAAAAAAAAAACAAAAAACAAAAATTAAAAATCCCTTTTCCCCATTATTAATTTCCCCTTTTCAAACCTTTTCCCAATCATTTTTTATTGTAAATCATAAACCCCTTTATATCCTTCTAACCTCACACCCCTTATTCATTTAAATTTCTTTCTCACCCCTTTCCTCAAGTTTTTTAAAACAATAATAATAATAAATTCCTAATACCTCGTCTTCATCCCTTTTACGCCCTTCCAATCCCTAGCATGCTTCATTAGACCATTTTATTATCATAAATTCACTCCGCCCAACTCATTCTCATATTATTCATACAAATTATATATAAAGAAAATCCTTTTCCTAAGTCTCCGAGCATAGATAAGGTGTTCGTGAGGATACCATCCATGTGGGACGTCGGGAAATGAATGCATGCATCTAGCCAATGGCAAAAAAGTGGGAGTTGTAATACAACGATTGTGGAAGAAGGAATAAGAAAATAACACACACGTTGCATGAAACAACATTGGAGATGAGAAAGAGAATATGCATGGTGGCACGAAGACCACGAATTCAAAGGAGAAGAGGAATAAAAAATGCACCAAGAGAATGATACACAGAGGAACATTCAAGGCATACATGGAGGGAGATGGCAGAAAATTGTTAACTAGGTTAATTAACGCCCATAGCACGTAGCATTGGCATACACAAAGAAGAAGAAAAAATGCCAATGTATTCAAGGAGAGACTGTAGGAGGAGGTGTAATGGGATACAAAACTCAATCAAGTGCGTTAGGCATAGGCAATGCAAAGAGTTTCATGTAAAACAAAAAATTCCATGCCACACATATAAGAGAGCTTGTGAATGAGAACAAACAATACATGTACAGGAAAAGTGCATAGAACAGAGAATAAATGTAGAGATTAATATAGACACACTTGCAGACATAGGCCACCTGTATAGGAAGATGATTAGACATAGGCCACCTGTATAGGAAGATGATTAGGCATACTGAGACATGAATTGGTAACACCCATACAACAAAAAATCAAGACACGTAGAAGGGTCATCTTTTCAATAAAAAAACACATGTTGGTCTTAAATGTTTAAACAAAATAAAACCCTAGTTGATAGCTTAGTCCATAAAGTGTGATAGCAAACTAATGTGAATAACTTTACTTATGCAACTCCAAGAAAGGATTGTTGAACTCGGGAGCATAACTATGTAGTGAAGCCATGTTTCCATATTTACACTCTTGACATCATTGTGAAATGAAGGCTATGATCATAAATACATCCCAGCAATCAAGATAGGAATCCATAGTTCCACACCACTCGAGAAAAGTAAAGGGGTATTGCTCCATGCATAGGAAAATCCCACTACCCAATACCTTATTCATGGAGTTATGCCAAACCTACGATGATATTTTATATACATAACAACAACAACAACAACGATTATGTTGGTTGAGGCAGAAGGAGTTGTGAACTCTTAGCTAAAACGAGTGCACGGATAGGTAGGGGTTGTGCACGCAATCCTTGTATGAGATAAAAAATGAATTTAAGGAAAAATACAGTTAAGGTAGAATGCAAGAAGTGACAATAAGAACCCCATTCCACCTTGAGAACTCAAGAGAGGAAGAACGTATTTTAAGCTCTTTGTGGGAATCTCGACTAATTTACATCGATTCACATTAGATATATTGAAGCATGTATTAATATGTTTACCACGCACATTGATTATTTGCAGATAATTATGATGAAGGTGACAACATGGATATCAATTTCTCGAGCCTTAGGTTTCCCCTTTAAACATGCATCTGTTTTAGTCTGCAAAATTTAAAGTATGGAAGCTAATCTCACATATAATGTTTAAAACTTATAAGTGGTACCTGCATGATTATTTTTTTAGCATTGGAAGTACTATCGTTTATGTCCAGGACCAGTGTTGACACTGATCTATTGACAGGGGTTCACACTCTTTCGACACCCCTAAACATCGTGATCTCCCTTAGCATCGTCCCAGACAGGTTTTACCATGCCCAACAACACCTACGAAGCATATGAAGTCTCACCGAGATGTTCGAGGGAGAGCTGCAGAAACCAATTTTCTGCAGTAAGGACGAGGATCTTGCGCATATATTTTCATTCTATCTTCTTACTATCGCAACATTAACTAGATATTCAGGAAGGGGTTTTTTCATCGCTTATTCATATTCAACCACATCAAGACTCATTCACATTAGATCGCATCATGACATTCATTCATAAATAAATCGACAAATATGAAACCATCAAGTATGCAGAGACAACGCATCATTCAAGAACATAAATCATACTGCAACATTCATTCATATCGCATCACAAAGATTATAAAATCAGAAAAACACAAAGAACGGAATTTCTAACATCAACAGCACTTGTCATATTACTTTTGCAAATCAAAACAAGTCTCCAAAATACATCCTCATGTTTGAAAGATAGAACCCAAACAACAGATGCACTGATCAATCTTCTGTCGATGCCAACTATGATTGGATGATAATAATCTATGATGATTCTTTCCTACTACATATTTAACTTTATATATAGCCTTGCACCTTTACAACATGGTCCACTTCTAACTAATTCCTAACTGACTTGGACCAAAAACTACAAAACAATGACCAAGCCGACTCTTTGTCGACTTTTTCTCCTTTCGCACCATCCTTTGACTTATGCACCATGCTTCACCTTGCGCACCATGCTTCGACTTGTGCACCTTGTGCATCCATATTGCTTTCCAGCAGGCCCCCAATACAAACTTTTGGCTCATCCTCGAGCCACATCAACTGGATACTCTGTATTTGTTGATCTTGATTTTGAAGTCTTTATATTTTTGCTTCACTTCATCTACTGCGGCCTTTACCTTCATGCTGATTGCTGCGCATTCTTCTGCATCATGATCTGTCAGATGCTCTGTAATCTTATCAGTCACTTGCTTGTGAATTTCTTGGGTAGTTTGAAGTGCATTAACGACCTTTGAGTCCCCTGATAGTCTTGGGGCTCCATACAACTTCAACTTCCATCCCCTGATAGTCCTAGGGCTCCATCCATGAAACTAGTGCGATCAATATTAAAAACCAAGAGTAAGTGAATGGTTGCTTCCCCTCCTGAACAAACATCATATCCTCCGTAAGTTGTCTTATAAAAAACAATGACCGGTTCATTTGCACTCCCTCTACGCACTGTTCTGCGCATGCGATCACCCCATATGTACATTGATTAGGGCGTTTTTTTCTTACCATTTTAACAGTCAAAATCTTCACCGCAACTCGAACTACCCGATCATTTATTGTGTTGACGACATAGGCTCTCTTGTCGTGGTCCACTCCATATTTCTGCCTCAATTTAGCCACTAACCACTTTTCATTAACCTTGCCGCGAAAGTATTGTGATGGATCAGGCCCCTTCATGGCAAACCCAGTGATTTGCAAATTAATTCCATCATGACTGGTACCTTGGTGTCCATCCATAAGTAAGGCTCTGTGAAAACACGCCAACATCTGTTTTTCACACACATTGGCTTCCACTAGATGGCCAAAGTGCGGCATGTGCGTGACAGACTTGACCTTTGTAGTGCCAGTGCCCACTGCTACGCTGTGTACACAAAAGGTTCGCCATCCCTCTGATCTTGCAACTCAAACGACTATATTGTGCATCCATTGTATGCCAATAGGTCCTGATCAATGTATTTCATTCTTGTCAGACAAGGCACAATGTTGAACGTGCAATGCATGGCCATGGGAATTGTCAGCATCCGAATAGGGTATATCTGATTCTTCGTTAACTTAGGTTCGGGTGCTCCAGGATTACATGGGGGGATAAACTCGGGGATGTTTGCCGATGTCGCCCCATTTCTTGTCATGGAACCTTCATCTCCAGTTGTCGATGGTCCAGCCTGCGCCTTCACTTCTGCTTCCGCTCGGCTTGAATTTCTGGTAGCCAGTTTCTTTTGAAAGGGAGATTTTGGGTGATTGACCCCCCACTTCTTCCACGAAATCTGTGGAGATTTCATCTGCATGTTGGCCCTCTCTTCCATAATCGGCATGTCAATGGGTGGAAAATCGTGGATACTACCACTAGAAATCACTTGCGCCATTGCTACAATCTAATCACTCACACGCAAGCTCACAACTCTGCTCTGATATCTCTCTGCTATCGCTCTGCTATCTCTCTGCTCGATTTCAATGATCACAATGGTTCATTCCGTTTGCACCCCATCCATTCTTATAGCACAGGAGCACCTGTGCGAAATATTTTCCAATCATCACGACCAAATCCGCCACTTACCACCTGAATCCATCGTCGATCCTCCCGATCTAACAATCAGATTCATCATAAATGTTTGTCTCGTCTAATGACGTCGTCACCCGAATGGTTTAATTACTACATGTGACTTATTGATTTGACCCTATCGTGTCCCTAAGGACGTTGCCAAACAGATTCCTTGTTGTGACCTCAATACTTTTCCTTGCACTTCCACTAGGTTCCAGTGTGCTAGCCTCCTTTGTACCACCTCTTGTATTTTTTTTTCATTGTGCGATGCCTTAAGCATCACGTCACACCTGGATATCCTGGTATGGATTTATCCATCTTCTATTCACTAACTTAGGTAGCATTACATCGGATAACTGTTGCAAGTGTACCGCCCCTCCATCGATAATGAAATTAACTACATAAGGACCTAACCAATGCATTTGAAACCTACTTGGGTGTTTTGCAAACTTACTGTCATAGAATAGCACCATATCGCCTTGCTAGAAGTGCTTGTTTTTTATGTGTCGATCATGCCATGCCTTCTGGCGATCCTTTTCAACTCACTGGTGAAATACTGCGATAAAATGATCTTCTTAAAGCTACAACAACTGTGTCATGCGTTTTCTAGCGCTCCTTCGTCATCCATCCCTGGAGCTCTTGCGATGCAGAGAATCAGAACAATGTATTCCAATGGCATCACTACTTCTTGGCCATACACCAACTTAAATGGTGTCTTCCCCGTCAAGACTCAATCATTTGCAAGTAGTTCGATAAGCTCATAAAATTTCCGGAATATTCAAGTCCCAATCATTGCGGCTTGCATTACAAACCTTGGTGAGTGCATGCTCCAATACCTTGTTGAAGGCTTCGACTGTCCCATTAACCTGTGGATGATAGGGAGTGCTTTTATTGTGCTGAATCTAGAACTCCTCCATCATTGCATTGATGGTGTGATTGATGAAATGACTCCCCTGATGACTCATCAATATCTTCAGAAAACCAAATTGAGTGACAACATTATCAAACAAGAACATTGTTTTAGTCGCAGCAATGCAATCTGTCGTCGGTGCTGCTTCCTCCCACCTTGTCAAGTAATTTGTCGCAGTGATATAATATCACGCACCCATCCTTTTCCCTTGTGGGTTGATGGGTCCCAGAAAATCCACTTCCCATTTGTCAAATTTTTATAGCGTTACTTGAGGTACTAAGGGTATCTCATCCCTTCATGACAGCTTCCCAGTTCTTTGACATACATCTCAACTCTTGGCATAATTCACCGCATCACTGTGTAGATTTGGCCACAAGAGACCTGTGTGGAGTACCTTCCTTGTAGTTTTGCGACCTCCAGAGTGTCATCCTGCAACTCCATCATGTGCTTCTTCCAATATCCTCTCTTGTTCATTCGGTAAGACATGTCGACGTAGGATCTCATCCACTCCCATCTTGTATAATTGTTCCGCAATTAGTTGAAATTTTGTCGCTCGAATGACCAATTGCTTCTTATGGCTGGTGGTGAAATTGTCTAGTGCTTTTCTTGTCGACAAAAACAGAATAATTTTCCTATAGTGACCATCGACCATTCGAACCTTGAATATTTGTGCCTCAAGTAACCCATCCTCGATGGGGATTGGTTCTTCGCCTATCTCAATTCATGACAAATGATCAGGTCCTACATTCAAGCAATATGGATTCATAATGATTTTGAAATCAAACTCTTGGAAGAGTAGTAGCCAATGACATATCCTCCTCCCCCAACACAGGCTTATTCACCAGATATTTCAACGTGGAATGATCAATGAACATATTAAAATTTCCATCCAATAGATAGTGGAAAAAATTCTGCAAAGCATAGACCATCGCCAATCCTTCTCTCTCAATCTTCGTGTAATTCCTTTCCGTCAATGATGACTTGTGACTTGTGAAATAAATTGGATTATCAATTGCTCCTTCTCTGGGATGTGCCAAGAAAACTCCTAAGATGACCGATGATGCATCAACATGGACATGAAATTCCTTCATCCAATCTGGAAAGACCAAAATCGACGCGGTGACCATTTTCCTCTTAAGAGTGTCGAGACTCCCTTGACACTCAGGACTCCATTCAAATTGTGCATATTTCTTCAACAACTTCTCCATTGGTGTGGTGATCGTTGCATATCCTCTGTTGAACTTGTGACAGTATCCCATATGGCCCAACGTCACTCTAAGTTGCTTCACATTCGTTGGTGGAGGAAGAGTAACAATTATTTTGATCTTTTCCAGATCTACCAACATTCCTTCCTTACAAACATTGTGTCCTAAAAAAATCTTGAATGGTGCACAGAATATGCATTTCTTGGAATTCAATGCAATCTAGTGTTGTTGACACCGCTCCAACATCAATCACAGATTTCCAAGGTGATCCTTTACCAGCCCATACACCATCCAATCATCTATGTATACCTCCAAAAATGTCTGAATGAAGTCCTTAAACACAGCAACTACGATCCTGGAGAATATCGCAGGTGCGTTCTTGAGTCCAAATGACATCACCGTATACTAAAATCACCCCCATTCAATCGCAAAACTTGTCTTATGGTGATATTCCTTCGCAATCTTGATCTGATGATTCCCTAAGAACCCATCCGTAAACAAGTAGATATCTTGGCCACCTCCTCCTTCTAGTACTTCGTCAGTGAATGGTGTAGGGAATGGATCATGCAGGCATGCATCATTGAGCTTCCTAAGATCAACATAGATTTGGACTTCTCTTGTCTTTTTTTCTTGCATGACCATTGGACCGATCCACTCCGACTCTTCGACTACTTGAATGATTCCTACATCCAACATTCTATCAAGTCCAGCCTTCACTCGTTCCTTGTATCGTGTATTCAAGCGATACAGACACTGCTTCACTGGCTTTGCATCTGGTTTGAGTGGGATTTTTCGTTTCTCCCAAATATTCTAGAATCCCTGTCATTTCAAAGAACTTGGTCAGAAACAAGTCCTAAAACTCATGCGATAGATCTGTGATCTTCACCTTAGTCTCTTCATCCCAATAATTCCCTATATTGGCGAACTTCGGTTCCTTCACTATCCCAATGTTTACCTTTCGAATATTTAGCGGCTGGTGAAATTTATCTGTCAGCATCTCGAGTGCTGCAATATTCTGACTTCCTTTAGACTCTAGGATGTTGATTTTCCTTGGGTCATCCCCATCGCCAAGTCATTGTAACACTCCATCATCGATTGCATTATTGGTACCTCATGTGATTTTGTAGGAAATGTGACTGGAACTATATCCAATACAACATCGCAGATATGCTGCAACACACTATGAATCGCTGGATCAGTATCCAAAAAATTGAAGGTGTGACTGAAAAATATCAACTATTCCTCCTAGGTCGTGATCTCTGTTGATACGTACCACTGTCACGACATTTCTTCCAATGTGTGTACAAAATCATGTACCCACTCATCCTTCGGTCATGACACCCACATGGTCTAAAATGTAATCAAATGATCATGGGGATCATTTCTTCCATCATACTTCTCATCTGGGTAGTGTTCTATCTTACCAAAGTGGACTTCCATCAACCTGTGACATAGGAACCACCCATTGATTGATTTCTTATGTGTCTCCCACCATCGTGTTGGAGTAGCCTTCAGTGCCTCCTCCAATTCCAATAGTATCTACATCTCTAAAACCTTTTCTTCAAATTCATCAATAAGCTCAGGAAAATTAGGAAACCCTTCGTATGTCGGTAATTCAACAACCTCTGTTGTAACCCAACGTAGCGACTGAGTGATTCATCCACACTTACAAATGGATACCTCGTGCATCCGATTCATCCAATTTTCTAGTGCATCATCAGAATCTGATGATGCAGAGCTAGAGCTTCGCCATCCCAGTTCTTCGTCAGTAGTGGGATGGACATAATCCTCTGAAATATTGTATGCATGGTCCGATCCTCTAAAAACTTCCTCCTTGACTGGTTCTGCATACCTTCTTCCATCGCTTGGATCCATTCTGGCTATGACTCTGATATCATGGTTCTCAAAATTCATTATGCGCTTCTTAAAGTTGATCACCACCAGGCTGTCGTTATCCCATCCAATCCCTAACAATGTGGGATACAAGCTTCCTTCATTGACAATCTTGATAACATTGAAACCTACATATGTCTTCATTCCTTCAACTTCCACCATTAAGCATGGTACTCGTCCAATTGGTGACACCCTGTCCTGGTTGGCCAGTCGCAGTTTCATAGGGGACCAAACCAACTATGGTTTCCCCATCTTCTCCCATGTTTGCGTTGTCAAAATGTTTACATCCAATCCTAGATCTAGAATAACTAAATCCACATTATAATCACCAATTAGGACATTCATCCTCATCTCCTATATGGTTTTCTTCTTGTGCAAGGAATTCACAAAGGATTCTTATTGACCTTTCTTCGGTTGATAGAGCACACTTGCGATCTCCGCCAGCGCATCCGTATATTTTGCTAGAGATAGGAAACATTCAAAGAAACTTTGGAGTGTACCATGCTTCTGTGATGGTCCTGCTACAAGTGTTGAATCAAAAATAGGAGGCATTTAATTTATAGGAAACTTACCTGGATCTCTTCTCATGGTGTCCCGTGCATCAAAGAACATATCCCTCTCAGCGTCGACATAAAATTGCCCATTTTTCCTATTTTCCAATCAAACTTGTGGGATCGAACCATCATTGCTTGTTGTTGTACCTCCTCGAGTAATGACTCCAACATTCGTAGGTTGAGCCCTAGGTTCCGCAGAAATATTCCCGACTGTTAGAACTTGGTTCTAGTTTTGTGGTGGATT
Source organism: Pseudotsuga menziesii (assembly GCA_001517045.1). Taxonomy (NCBI): domain Eukaryota; kingdom Viridiplantae; phylum Streptophyta; class Pinopsida; order Pinales; family Pinaceae; genus Pseudotsuga; species Pseudotsuga menziesii. Next base: position 1,012,605 of record LPNX010400114.1, read on the forward strand.
CAAAGGTTGGTTTGTATTCTGGTTTGTGTTCTAGTTCTACAGTGGAAGAACATTCTTTGCTTGTCATTTCGTAATCAGTTGTAGACAATAGTCGATTGTATGGTCTACGATGGTACAATAGGTACATTACAATTCCAGGTATGGGAAATATCACTGATAGTGTCCCAATACCCCACAATTGTAACATTGCATAGGTCCACGACCTCGTCCTCCTCCTTAACTGAAACCTATGTTTCGTCCTCCTCAGAATCCACTGCAAAATCCTCCTTGTTGTTGATATTGTGGTTGGTTGAACTGCTGATGCTACTGCGGGGGATTTGGACACTGTTGAACGTACTCTGGTTGAGTATACTGCGGCTGAGTATACTGCCAATGCTGTGGAGCGTACTACATCTGATTATATTGTGGTTTTGGTAGAGTAAATTGTGGTTGCGGCTATGCAAATTATGGTGGTTGCAGCGATCATGGACTCTCCAGCGATTGGTGTTCTTCTCCCTTCATGTAGTACGTATCCACCGTCCTTTCTTAGAGCAAGTCATATTCTCGACAATCCTTTTCTTCATGACCATCAAAATGAAAAAAAGTACAATTTTTTTTTGTAGGCTTAGATACCATCTTCTGGAGATACACACATTCCTTGTGTCAATGTCCATGAGTTTGGCAGATTAGACACCATGGTAAGCCACCTTGATTTAGTGTATTTGGATCTCCTAACAGCAAGTAGTTCAGAATTCTAGGCATTGATCCTTATGATGTCCCTCCATGTGACATCAAGTACACCATACTTCCTCACGCAGCTCTTTTCCCTTCTTGATATCTTGCAATTGGATCGTCAGATTCACTAGTTGTGACTGGATCTGATTCATTCCAACTCCAATTTCTTCAAATAGTGAATCCTCTAGTTTCATTTCCATCTCCAGAGCCTCGCTCTGTGTCACAATAATTTGTTGCATCAATGGAATTCTGATATGCGGTACCAACGTCGCGATGAACCACTCTTTATGTTGTATGTCGCTCATTCCAAAACTTAATTTCGCCATCAGTTTTTTTAATCACTAATTGAAACACCAGACTAATTCATTTGGATATTTCTTGATTTCCTTTAACTCCAAGATATACTGTGACTCAGACTTGGGTTTTCTGAATTATTCAATCAATCCAGTTCTAATCTCCGCTAGAGAGTTCTGCAAATTTCCTGTTGGAACTTGTACAAACTTCATGTACGAGTCTAATGCGCGACCTCAAAAAGTTGTCTCCAAATGACCCGTATTGATGTTTTCGTCTTGCGCTTGGTTCACAGTCCATACCGCTTCATAGAGAAACCAATATTGTTCGGGATCCTTGGTCTCGTTCCCATGGAACAAAGGTAATTTCACATCATCACGTGCCATCTTGGGCCTTCTTCCTGTGTCCGTTGATCTGCTACAAGTAGTGTGTTGATGACACACTCGACAATTAGGTGTTGATCTGGTGTTTATTCCTAAAAGTGGTGCAGTGCAATGAGGTGTAGGTACGTTGTTGCTTTTGGTTGGTCCTTCCTCAGGCTCAAGCATAGCCTGATCGTCTGCTTCATCCTTGTAGGTTCACTTAGTCCCTTGTGATATTCTATCATAGCTTCTTGTTCTGGTCACAGCAGGATTCTCCTCAGTCCTCTACCTCTTCTCTTGAGGAAACCTTACCCCAGTTCGCAGAATACCACACTCTTCCTCAAATTCCCTCACATTTTTGTCGTAGCTTCCATCCATCTACCCCATATCATTCCATCCAACCCTCGTCTCTACGATACCCTTAACCTCCGCACACAATAGAAACCTACCTCTTGGTCCTTTGAAGAATTCCCTTTCTGTGTCATTGTAGGACTTGACTATGTAGACCATGAACTGAGTGATGTATCCTTCCAAGATGCTATCGAGCCACACTTTGAAGGCCCTCAATGTTCTTTTTTCTACCTCCTTCAGCTGTTGGATAATCTTTGGTGTCCAGCAAGTAGGTTCAGCTCCTTGAAAATTTGTCTTTCGATAGGTCAATGGCGCCAACCACTCGTACAAGATAATCAAAAACTCGGCGAAGAAATATTCATGGATATCATAATAGATATTTCCTCCCAACCACTCTTTTGTCTTTAGTCTAGAACACGGATTTTCTTATGTTGCGAACTCTTGAGCCTTCTGATCAAACCAGTCCTGAATCTTCGGTCTGGTCAGATGCCACAACATATCCTCCTTCTCCTCGTGCTATGGTCTAGGAAACAGAACCATTTGTTGACAATGATATGTCAACAAGGGTTCACACTCTGTTGACACCCCTAAACATCGTGATATCCCTGAGCACCGGCCCAGACGGGTTTTACCATGTCCTACAACACCTACAAAGCAAATGAAGTCTCACCCGAGATTTTCAAGGGAGAGTTACAGGAACCAAGTTTTCGCAGTAAGGAGGAGGATCTTGCGCATCTATTTTTCTACTATCTTCTTGAATCGAAACATTAACCAGAGATTTAGGCAAGGGTTTTCTCATCACTTATTCATATTCAACCATATCAAGACTCATTCACATTAGATTGCATCATTACATTCATTCATAAATAGATCGAAAAATATGAAACCATCAAGTATGCAGAGACATCGTATCATTCAAGAACATAAATCATACTGCAACATTCATTCATATCGCATCACAAAGACTATATAATCAGAAAACACAAAGCACAGAATTTCCAACATCAACCGCACTTGTCATATTATTTCCGCAAATCAAAACAAGTCTCCAAAATACATCCTCAGGTTTGAAAGACAGAACTGAAACAACAGATACACCGATCAATCCTCCGTAGATGCCAACTATGCTTCGATGATAATAATATATGATGATTCTTTACTACTACATCTTTAACTTTATATATAGTCTTGCGCATTTACAACATGGTCCACTTCTAACTAATTCCTAATTGACTTGGACCAAAAACTACAAAATAATGATCAAGCTGACTCTTTGTCGAATTTTGTGCCTTTCGCACCATCCTTCGACTTGTGCACCATGCTTCACCTTGAGCACCATGCTTCGAATTGCGCATCCATATTTCCTGCCAACATTTGGTCTTTTGGAAACCAATTAAAATAGCAAGTAGGGAGGTATTCCCTAATATGCAATCATTGATTAGAACATATTTGCATATGAGATGTGATTTAACACCATTGCTTATTTTCTATTGAAGGAAAAATTTAAAGTGATGCAAGGTCATTCAAATGTTTAGTGTGACTGTTGGCTTTACATAGGTCATGTTTCTCATCATGTTAGTTGAGACTCTTCATCTTCCACGTTTGACAATGACCGTCGGTTACTTGCGTCTCACCCTCTTTTGCAGACACATAATTCCAAATGATGCATCAACCTTCCAACTTTCAAGGCATCCAAAACACTATGCCTACCCAACACGCAACCTTTAAAACCACAACGTAGTTGTCGAACTTGGGATCTTGCACCAAAGGTAAGAGGCGGGTACTACTAGGTTTCATTTCTATTATTTTCCCCTTTCATATTCATTTGTCCATGAGTTTAACTAGTGGTGATTGCATGTAAGAACACAGTTCAGGTATATCCATCAAGGCTAAGGAACACTATCCTAATTGGTTGTGGATCCTGGTCTTCTAGATTCAAAGATGTTATTGTTTAGTCATGATTGTATCCCAGTTTTACTGTACACTCATCCCAGCAGGGGGGTGCGGGGCGACAATGTCCCCCCATCGGGTCCAGGGGGGACCATCTCCCCAGATTGGGGGATCCAGGGGCAGTGCCCCCAAGAAAGGGGGTTCGTGGGAAAATCCCTCGAAAGAAATTTTTTGGGTGTTTGTTGGCCAAACGTTTACGAGCCCATGGTATTGGGTGACTCATGGTATTTTCCCATGGTAATTACCCTATAAAAGGAAAGCCTTGTAATACGGCTGTGTATTGTATTGTAGCATTATAAAAGTGATCTTTGTGATTGTGAGAGAGAGATTGTGAGAGAGTGAAGAGGAGGTGCGTTGGGGTTGTTGCAAGTTGTATCCCTTCATTTTGTTGGATGGAATAATAATAAAGGACTAGCAATTGTTGTGTGGACAAAGCCCATCTTAGGTGAACCACATTATATTTGTGTCTCTCTTGTAATGTGTTTTAATATGTGCATCTTGTTTATTGTTTATTTTTATTTCTCTACCATCCTGTTTTCCTAACAATTGGTATCAGATCCAAAAGGTCTATTTGGATGGTAAACTCGTAGGAAAAAAAGGTTCATAGTTCAATTGGAAGTAATGGTAGAAGAAGGAAATTTTAGGGTCAAGAAAGTTAATTGTCAAAACTACCAATTATAGAAGATGAAATGGAGGACTATCTATACCAGAAGGATCTATACCTACTTTTGGACGGAAAAACAAAACAGCAAGAGACTATGAAGGACGAAGAATGCGAGTTTCTTGACAGAAAGTTACTAGGAACAATACGATTGTGTCTGGCTTCATTAGTGTCTTTCAATAATTCAAAATAAAAGACAATAGAGGGTGTGATGAGTGCATTGGATAAGCTCTCTGAAAAACCCTCCACTTCCAACAAGATAATTTTAATGAAGCATTTATTTAATATAAAGATGTTAGAAGGTGGATTTTATGCTGGCCATTTAAATTAATTTAATACGATTACTAGTAAGCTAAGTTCTGTAAAAGTGAACTTCGATGATGAGGTTAAGGCTCTTTTAATCCTGCCCCAATTTCTAGAAAGATGGAATGGCTTGGTCATGGTTGTAAGTAACTATGTCTATGCTTCAAACACACTTAAATTTAATGATGTTGTTGGTGTTATCCTTGGCGAGGAAATGTGGAGAAAAAGATAGGCGATACATCAGGTAATGTGTTGACCATGTGGAATAGGGGAAGACAAAGGGAGAGAGGAAGAATCCCAGGTAATCGCAACAAGTCTAGGAAGGGTAGATCTAATTCCATATTGGGAAAGATAGTGTGATGGAACTGTGGTAAGAGAGGACATCTGAAGAAAGACTGCAGAGCTCCAAAGAAGAAAGTAGATGGGCAGCAGGAGACTACTCAAGAAGAAAAAGGTAGCAGGTGATGTGTTACAATATGATTTGATTATTGCATTAGATAATACTAGTGATTATTGGGTAGTATATTCATGGGATTCATGTCATGCTACACCCCATAGGAAATTCTTTCATGATTATGTTCCAGCTGATTTTGGACATGTTTTATTGGGGGATTATGAACCATGCAAAATTGTTGGAATGGGTAAGGTACAGATTAAGTTAAATAATGGAAATGAATTGATGCTAAAAGATGTAAGGCATATTCCTGCTATGAAAAGAAATATGATCTTAACATGGAAATTGGGAGATAGCGGTTCTTTGTCTACATTTGGAAAAACATGCTGGAAGGATCACTAGAGGAGTATTGGTAATAGAAAAAGGAAATAAGATAGGTATGTTGTATTTATGTCCTCGTAATAATGATTATTCTATATTTGTATATTCCATAGAAATAAGAGCAACATTGTGGCATCAAAGGCTTGGCCACATGAGTGAGAAGGGGATGTAGATTCTTCGCTCAAGGAAATTTCTTCCAGATCTGAAGTAGGTAAGTTTGGAATTCTGTGAGAACTGTGTTTATGGAAAACATAAGAGAGTTAGATTTCTCAGGGCTGGGAAACAAAAGAAGAATGAAATTTTAGAGCTTATGCATACATATGTATGGGGACCTGATCAGGTACAATCTCTTGGTGGCTCTTGTTATTATGTTACTTTTATTGATGATGCAACTAGAAAATTTTGGGTTTACTACATTAGACAGAAATATGATGTGTTTTCTACTTTTATGAAGTGGAAAGATTTGGTTGAGAATGAGACAAGAAAAAAGTTGAAATGTCTCAGATATGATAATGGAGGTGAATACTACAACAAGGAGTTTGATAGTTATTGTTCATACCATGGGATTCGTAAAGAGAAGACAGTCTCAGGAACACCTGTAACACCCCGGTTTTGACCCCATTTGCATTAAAAGGTACATGATGTATATATTGTAATTAATCGTGGTGTGGAGCTAAAGGAAAAAGCCCCACCATTGATTTGGTTGTGTTATGTTTCAACGATTGGAATCGTTACCGATGGTATATCGTGCTATCCAGCACCTTATAGTTTTGGCATCATGTAAATATGCATTTTAATTAAAATGAACCCCAACCAACTACGTCAATGCAACCATGATGAAAATGGCATGAGTTTCCTAAGGGTAAGGGGGGGGGGGATTATTAAACCTTGGGCCAATGGGGAAAATCCATGTGTCAGCTATTAAACCCATTTAGTTGTCACCCACCCTTTTGACTCACTCACCTTTCCTTGTCTCATCAGTCAAATACCACATTAAAACTTATGTTGATTAGTTGGGGGTAGTTATTGCTGGGTAGTGGTGTGTGGCAGGACTGTCAGCCCTTTCCCACATGCACACTCCACCAGTGGACTCTCACTTCACATGGGCAGGGAGGCAAACAACTCCATTCCCCCATTCCTCCATTCATTCCATCCACATGCAAAGACGGTCGCTCCCTTCTCCTCACGCGCAGGCTGGGATTCTGCATTATTCTCCTCACACACAGGTTGGGATTCTACATTATTCTCCTCATGCACAGGCTGGGATTCTGCATTATTCTCCTCTCGTACAAGCTGGGATTCTACATTATTTTCCTCACGTAGCAAGCTGGGGAGCCGTTTTCTGCCATCCACGATGTCCCTATGAATAAGCCATTCACGATTTCTGCTGTGGGGGTATGTTTCCATACCGATTTTGTGGTCTGTGTATATGTTTTTCCCTGCCCAGGCTGAGAGTCTGATCACCTCCTCTATTTCGGGCTGTGTATTTCCTGTTGTTTCAATGTTGGGATTGGGGCTATTGTTTTCCCCACAATTTGTGGATTGATGTGGGTCCATTTTTCGTTTTGGTTTGTTGTGGCTATTATTGAGTCGTTTTGGCCATGATAGGGCCAAGAACGACTCAGGAATCAAATTTCCCCACCCAAGCTGTGAACCACTTATTTTGCTGCGTGTATGCAGTGGTTGGTCCTCGGACTGTGTTGGCTTGGCTGATTTGTTGATGGCCTGATAAACCCAACTGTGTTGGCTTGCTAATTGTGTATTCTTGGCTGTGTGTAAGCCTGCTTGTTCCTTATTCCTTGGGGAAATCATGCCCAACTAAGGGGTGGCAGTGTTGCTGAGAGATTAAGGAGCACACTGGCCTATGGTTGGTTGGAACATTGCAGCGACGTAGCTGGTTGTGGGACGAATACTACATAAGATAAGCAATCCTGACTATTCCATCTCTACAATTATATTTGATGTCTAATGAATTATGATGAACTTGTTGAATGCTTGAATGTATGGTTTTGCTTCCACTGTATGTGAAATAATTATGCATCTCTGCATGTTTTACTTCAAAGCATTTCAATTTGTCAGTTTTAAGTTATGTAAAACCTCATGGGGCTAGTTGCCCGGGTTATATCACAGTGTGGTAGCGTCCTCTTTGTTGGTCGGAGGGCTGGGGATGTTATAGATTGGTATCAGAGCTCATGTTGCAGCATGGGACTTCATGGGCCATGAGAATCAACGACAGAGGTAGGTTTCCCTTTGCCCAGCAGAAGAGAAATGAGAAATTAGAGAAGATGACAAGAAAATTTCAGAAATTTTGCTAAGTGTGAAATCATTGGATGGCTTAGGCTGAAGCCCACCCAATACATCGGAGGACTTATCCGAAAGCTCCTCCGATGCATCAGATAGCCTAGGTGGAAGTCCACCCGACGAGGGACAGTCGGAAGGAATTTTGAAGAAAATTTTCTGAGTGTCAAGACCGTCGGATCGTCAGAAGACTTAGTTGGAAGACCCTCTGATACAGACCCCGATGGCGGTGAGAGATAGAGGAAGTATGAGCTGATGAAGCGGATGGAAAAGCATGAATTTGCCGCAACAGAGGTGGAAGAAAGATGATGAAGGCGCTGATATGATGGCTGGGTTGGCAGGTTTGAGCCACAATGGCGACCGGAGACAGTACATGATTGAGCCGACGTGGGTGAAAATTCAAAAATTGTTTAAGTGTTGAGATCATTAGAAGGATTCAGTTGAAGACTGCCAAAACATCGGCACATTTAGATGGAAGGACTTCTGATGCCACCGACGAAGAAAAGGTCGACGGAGTCGAAGTGTTGGCAGGGATCTCCTGAATACCACGGAAATCTCGAATAGATTTAGTTGATTGAGCAGCCGATGCGGCGGAGGACGAAGGGAGAAGTTTTTCCGAAGAGCTGGAAGCGTCGAAAAAAATTTAGACGATCGAGCAGCTGATGCGGCGGCGGAAGGAAGAAGAAAAATTTTCAAATTTTTCTAAGTACAGAAAACGTCGAATACCAGAGGAGGATCGGCCCAAAACGTCGGAAAAATTTAGTTGATTGGACTGCCGATGAGCGTCGGATGAAAGATGAAGATCAGACCGTCGAAGTGTCGAAAGCTTAGTCAACTAGTGACCCGATACATTGGAAGCTTAGTCAAATAAGGACCCAATACATCGGAATATTAGTTGAGAAGAGACCCAATTTAACAAAGGAAAATTTTGAGTTTTCAAGTGGGATTTCTCAGCGGATTTCAGTAGTTTTTCAGTGGGATTTTCAACAGTTTTTCAGTGGATTTACAAGGCTGAAAAATAGAAAAATGGCAGCGATCTTATGCGCCAGATTGCGCGAAAATCAAAGATTTACAACAACAAAAAACGAGGGCGCTACCCTTGACCTGCCCTGCAGTGGCACAAAGGGGCAAGCCGCCTTGACCTCCATCGTCCCCTGAGATAGTCATTCTTGTGAAAAGAAAATTCTATGTTTTCAGCAAATTAGTCAAACCCAGAATTCATAAAAGATGATTGGTGCATCGGAAATGAGATCCGCAAGTTACTGAGTGTTCCTCGTTGTATGCATTGACTTCACCCGATAGAAATTTTTTCCTGAATATTCCTAGAATTTCTCCTACAGGTGGTTGAAGTTGGCATTCCAAACCTGAATACAGTTGTGTGTAAAAATGCAGAGATTTGGTGAAAATCGTCATTTTAGAATTAGTGTGATTTTCACACCCAAATTCAGAATGGAGCATGGGGATAGGCGTTGGAAAGCGTATCCAACAGAGAACAATGGAGAACCACCAGAGTTTGAATGAGGAGCATAAAAGTACTAGTGGTTGTTTTGACAAACAATGTTGTTGTCAATATGGACAAATCCGAGAATTGCATGCTTAGAAGTAGCAAATACCACGAAGACGAACCAGCTATTATGTGGAAGAGGAATTCCATGCAAAGATGAGGGATTTGAAAGGGAAAATTCCTTAACCCCTGTCTTGCTAACTATTTTTATATTTTATAAATTTTGTACATAAAATGTATGAGGATATTCTTTGCATGCATAGGATATTGCATATTGGTAAGAGTAGTGGGAGTTATACATTTACAATGAACCACTAATGGTAAATATTGTATTGGTGGAAAAACCAACGACAACATGAGCATGGCTGAATATTTTTCTGATGTTGATGAAGGTGACCAGCAACCCTATGGAGAAAGGGATAAGGCAAAAAATCCATGATGAAGAAGATGGAGAGCAAATTCCACAATCCTCTGCAAGATACCGACTAAACTAGTAATGTCGAGGGTGTAAGTAGGATCCATGCAGGTAAGGGTTTAATTATGACAATTTCATGGAGTAGTAAAGGCAAGAGGTCTCACACCAGGTGGTTATTTAAAAAATTATACTACATTCATATAGAAATATATCCTGCCCTGCGAATGTTGATATGAACTTAATAACCAGAACAAGTGAGGACTAGTGGTTGTGATTATAGCAATGCATCCTATATGAGGTAGTCATGGTTAGGCCATGGTATGTTTGAATGCATAGTATTCCTGAATCAATACAAGGTAGCATTGAGTGGATATGCATTAAGAGATTTTATAAATCTTGTAGTTATGCATTGAATGAATGCATATGAAAAGTTTGAGTAAACGTTGTAAATATGCATACATAAATATGGGTGCAAATGTTGTGATGCATTGCGTGAATGCATTAAGATAGTGCATGTGTTATTATGACTAACCAATGGCTGAAATGATGAATTGATAATAATTCTAGAATCATTTCAAGAGCTATCATGAATGTAGGATAGTAAGTGCATAAAGAGGGTAGTCATGATCAATTGGCAGCTAGAAATGCTCTATGGAAGGGCAAGGTGGTACAAATGATACACCTGTGAAGTAAGGAGTATCTAAACATTTCATTTAATTTGCATAAATGATGTGACTATACCTTACAATTTTAGTATGATAATGATTCACGTAAAGTAAAGGATTTTTGGTAATATTGATGTTATTAACATATGGAAGTGTTTGAATTCTATAATTCTGAAAATGCTTCAGTGATTGTTACAGCAATGAAATGTTATATCCATGGAGACTTACAAAGTGTTTGGCTAATTGAAGTTCAGATTTCAGGAAGATTGTTTGGGGCATGTCAATGTGGGTAAGACCATGACAAAGGCCGAAATATACCATGTGAAAGAGCCAAACCTCATGAGAAGAGTCTCATGGCTGTGAAAATAGTTTGTATGCAAAATGGGTTGTCAATTTGAACTTGTAAATTTCAATTTTGAGAAATTGTTGACAACTACTAATCACTATTGGTTTGCATAGAATTGTGTCAGGAGGACATGTTGTAAGTGGATGTTCATGTTATGCTAGTAAGCATAAAATTATAATAGGCATAGTGGTGCCGCTTACAAGAATCCAACAAATGAGGATCACCTCATTGCTAAGCAAATCAATTTCTGTAATAGACAGAGTTGCAAATTCATATTGAATTTAATTACTAATGCCATTGCTTGGTTATGGAACAATAAAATTTGGATTGTATTAGTAGATAATGATTGACTGTTTGGCTACTTGATGAGTGTGCCAGGGTACACATTGTAGGAATACCATGTGTGATGGCCTGCAGGAGCCAAACTTCATGGGGAGGTTTCCCCTATCTTGGAAATGGGTTTCAGGTGAAACTCCATTGGGCATTTTGGAAATGTCCCATCTGCACTACATGTTTGGTAAGCAACATGAGTGAGATGGTATAGATTATGTCAGTAAGACATGTGTGGGATATGGAATGTAAAAAGGAGTTGGAATGGCAAACCAAGGGACTGTCAACTCCGAGAAGGAAGCCCCCATTCCTCATTGACGAAGGAATATTGTATCTGTAAATGGATAAGTGTTATGTGACCCTAGCTAAGAATATGCAGGACATGTTTTGATTTTATTTCCATTATGACAGGTTGCTTGAGTATGCATAGGGCCTACATGGCTCACATCGGAAAGGGGTGCACACTTTCCCGATGATTGGGTCATGAAAGGGTTTTCAATATTGACTACACCCTAGGGAGTGGACGCACTCTCGGTGTTTCAATACTTGATAGTGAATGATATGAAATATGATTATAGTTTTAGAGAAATAACGCTGATGAGTTTGCTTATATTTCTTGTGTTGACAGGCTAAATAGATGCAGTTTGGTGTTGCACACTAAAGAGAAAAGGCGAACGGTTGTTGTGAGGGGTTGCGGAGTAAGGGTTATTGTTGATATAAGTGTGCATTATTGTTGATCTAAGTGTATGTATTATTGTTGATATAAGTGTATGTTGCAATAAGTGTATGTTGGGTTGTTATATGCCTAGGGATCCATAGTAGATCCTGGACCTGGAAATTGTCGTGGTAAAGTTCCAAGCCCAGTCGACGTGAAGGTGTACTGGCTGGACATTAATTATTTGATGTTGTGGAGCAGCTTGCGTGCTGACCTGACATCCAAGTCCATAGGAGATCCCAAGGCTTGCAAAGCGAAGCAGGATCCTGTGGACCAACGAGGAAACACACAATACAGATAAGTATTGGATTATTTTGCAAATTCTCGCTCAAGGAATATACATATGTATATGATTTGATTATGATGTTTAAGCTCTTGTTTAAGAGATAAAGACCAATGAGAATAAACTAAACATGTGAATTTATTCAATGCTTGAATGTAGGTATCGCTGGGAGCGAGGACTATGAAAGAATCCTAGGGGTGCATGTGGACATGTGACTATCCTGAAGAGCTCAGAATGAGCAGTAATGAAAAAGGTGCTAGTGAGACTATGAAGTTCTTAGCAGCCGAGGAAAACCATGTGGGGAGGCTCCATGGTTTAGAGATCTGAAATAGACCGGAGACACTAAGTGTCATGACCAAGAGGGATTGGTACAACATTCACAGGAAGTGAAAGAGGCTGAGAGCATGAAAAGCTACAGCGATGGTGTAGGCTCTAGGATGGAACAAAACAAAGAGGGGAAAAACTCTTGTTGCTCTCTCTTTCCTTTTGATTATACACACACACACACACACACACACACACACACACACATTTATGCATTGTGAAAACAAAATATTGTTGAATGCATGTATGACTGGAAATAGAATGTGTGTAATTGCTTAAAGTAAATTATGAATGCTGGAATGGTTAATTCCCTGCCCAAGAATGGACATGAATGAGCTCATGTGCCTGTTGGGAAGGTGTGAAAAAAAAATATGACAGTCTCTTTGATAAGACTTGGACTGTCATGCCAATTGGGCAATTAATTGACCGATATTAATGCCTATATTATGCTTGGTCTAACAGAATTTCAATGATGCATTTCACAAGTGAGAAAGGTGAAATCCAGTGGTGCACATTGATCATGGCAGCAGACCAAAAGTTGCTGGACTTGGCTGGAAGTATCCTTCAAATGATTTCCAGGACCCAAGAGAATCTTGGAGAGATGCTCAAGATACAGAAAAGGCAGAATGAGATGAACCACCAGATTTTGAAAGACTCTATTGGTTTGCAAAAGGAGGTAAAAATCCTTCTGGGGGGAATCCGTAAAGGCAAGGAAAGTGGATCAATGATGGGACATTCGTCCAAGCGATCCGTTAAGAAACGTTCTAGGCATGAAGACTCAAAGGAAGTTGATCAGGTAAAGATGAAGCAGCCAGTGAAATAAATGTTGGAGATGCGGAGAACATCATTGCTGCCAGAACTACCCAACAAGAGAACATCAAGAGGGTAGCATCCAAAAAGTTCCTAGATTTGGGGATGAGCCGAAAGCTGAGAACCAATAGGAGAAGCTTGTAGAAGCCAAGGGGCTTGGTCCTAAAAGTTCAAAGTAAATAATTGAACGTAGGACAGATCTGCAAAATTTTGGAAATTTTAGATGTGTAAATTGTATATGTATTCCTAAGTATTGGAACACTAAGGACGGTGTTATTCAAAGGGGGAGGGGAATGTAACACCCCGATTTTGACCCCATTTGCATTAAAATGTACATGATGTATATATTGTAATTAATCATGGTGTGGAGCTAAAGGAAAAATCCCCACCATTGATTTGGTTGTGTTATGTTTCGGTGATTGGAATCGTTGCCGATAGTATATCGTGCTATCCATCATCTTATAGTTTTGGCATCATGTAAATATGCATTTTAATTAAAATGAACCCCAACCAGCTACGTCAATGCAACCATGATGAAAAGGGCATGAGTTTCCTAAGGATAAGGGGGGGGGGATTATTAAACCTTGGGCCAATGGGGAAAAGCCATGTGTTAGCTGTTAAACCCATTTAGTTGTCACCCACCCTTTTGACTCACTCACCTTTCCTTGTCTCATCAATCAACTACCACATTAAAACTTATGTTGATTAGTTGGGGGTAGTTATTGCTGGGCAGTGGTGTGTGGCAATACTATCATCCCTTGCCCACACGCACACTCCACCAGTGGACTCTCACTTCACATGGGCAGGGAGGCAAACAACTCCATTCTCCCATTCCTCCATTCATTCCATCCACACGCAGAGACGGTCGCTCCCTTCTCCTCACACATAGGCTGGGATTTTGCATTATTCTCCTCATGCACAGGCTAGGATTCTGCATTATTCTCCTCACGCACAGGCTAGGATTCTACATTATTCTCCTCATGCACAGGTTGGGATTCTGCATTATTTTCCTCATGCAGCAAGCTGGGGAGCCGTTTTCTGCCATCCACGATGTCCCTGTGAAGGAGCCATTCACGATTTTTGCTGTGGGGGTGTGCTTCCATACTGATTTTGTGGTCTGTGTATATGTTTTTTCCTTCCCAGGCTGAGAGTCTGATCACCTCCTCTATTTCAGGCTGTGTATTTCCCGTTGTTTCAATGTTGGGATCGGGGCTATTGTTTTCCCCATGATTTGTGGTTTGATATGGGTCCTTTTTCGTTTTGATTTGCTGTGGCTATTATTGAGTCGTTTTGGCCATGATAGGGCCAAGAACGACTCAGGAATCAGATTTCCCCGCCCAAGCTATGAACCCCTTATTTTGATGCATGTATGCAGTGGTTGGTCCTCGGACTGTGTTGGCTTGGCTGATTTGTTGATGGCCTGATAAACCCAACTGTGTTGGCTTGCTGATTGTGTATTCTTAGCTATGTGTAAGCCTGCTTGTTCCTTATTCCTTGGGGAAATAATGCCCAGCTTGGGGGTGGCAGTGTTGCTGAGAGATTAAGGAGCACACTGGCCTATGGTTGGGTGGAACGTTGCAGTGACGTAGCTAGTTGCGGGACGAATACTGCATAAGATAAGTAATCCTGACTATTCCATATCTGCAATTATATTTGATGCCTAATGAATTATGATGAACTTGTTGAATGCTTGAATGTATGGTTTTGCTTCCGTTGTATGCTAAATAATTATGCATCTCTGCATGTTTTACTTCAAAGCATTTAAATTTGTTAGTTTTAAGTTATGTAAAACCTCATGGGGCTAGTTGCCCGGGTTATGTCATAGTGTGGTAGCGTCCTCTTCGCTGGTCGGAGGGTCGGGGACGTTACAACACCCCAAGAAAATGGTGTGTTGAAAAGGATGAATAGGATGGTCATGGAGCTTGCCAGTTATATGAGATTGCATGCAGGGTTACCCTTACAGTTTTGGGTTGATGTTGTAGATATTGTTGTTTATTTAAGAAACATAGGGCCTTCAAGCGCTTTGGGTGGTGGGATTCCAGAGGAGGCATGGACATGTAAAATGGTAAACTACTCATTTCTGAGAACTTTTGGTCATGAATCATTTGTCCATATTGAAAAAGAAAATAGAACAAATCTTGAGGCTAAATCCAAGAAATGCACCTTTATTGGATATGGCGTTGATGATTTTGGTTATCGCTTATGGGATTTCAGAGTATCCCACAAATATACCCTTCTTTCCTGAAGGATCTAATTTAGTCCTCTTCTCTTTTGGAATGTGTATGTATACAGGACAGCCGAATATTCTGAGATGACTGACTTATGGTTTCTTGCCGGAGAAGACTTCTTCAGGAGTCTTGTTCTCGAGTACTCTATGTGGAGTACGGTTCTGTACATACACCATTGTTCTGGTAGCTTTCGCCCAAAGATGCATATGAAGGTCTTGATCATGAAGCATTGCTTTTGCAGCTTCCATGATAGTTATGTTCTTTCGTTTTGCAATCCCATTCTGTTGTGGATTATAAGGAGTAGACAACTCCCTCTTAATCCCTGATTCTTTGCATATCTCTTTGAACTCATTTGAAGTGAATTCTCCACCATTATCTGATCGAAAGGTCTTGATCTTCTTTTCAGTCTGGTTCTCGACCAAGGATTTGAATTCCTTGAACTTGCTGAATAATTCATCTTTGTTCTTCATGAAATAAACCCATGTCTTCCTAGAAAAATCATCAATAAAAGAAACATAATCTGCATACCCGCTTAGTGATTTTGATGACATAGGACCGCATACATCGGAGTGGATGATTTCCAAGATTCCTTTTTCTTTGCTTTCACTGCTTGGAAATGTCTTCTTTGTATTCTTTCCTTTCGCACATCCTTTGCAGACCCCATCATGTTTTGCTTGGATTTCTGGAAGCCCTTCAATAGCTTTGCTTACAATAGGTAGTGCTCTGTAATGCACATGTGCAAGCCTTCTATGCCAAAGTTCACTTGGCTCTACTATGTCATGGACCAAGGCTTGTTCTGGATGACCCTTTAGTTTGTACAATCCTCCTTCTTGTTCTCCAATCACCACCGCATCATCGATAGTCTTTCCTTTTGGCCACATGATGACTTGACCATCTATGAATGCAACCCTCATTCCTTTTGCATCTAATGCCGATATGGAGATGAGGTTCTTCTTGAGTCTTGGCACAAACATAACTTCTTTCATTGTTAGAGACTTTCCAGAGTCTAGCTTATAGGAAGATTCCCCACTACCTTTTATTGGATATTGGTAGTCATCTCCTAGCTTCACCTTGTGAGATGATTCATGTTCTGACAGTCTCATAAAGGATTCCTTGAATCCTGTCATATGTTTGGAGGCCCCACTGTCTATAATCCAATCATCACTTCCATGAGTAATGTTACCTGTGAGAGCGGGAATCAAAACATATTCATCCTCAGTTGAAGAATCTTAACTTTCATGTCTGGTTCTCTTCTTGGATGGTTCATCATCCTCTGCAGCATGATCATGATGTCTTCTTTTGATGCTCCTCTTTGATAGCTTTGGTTTGTTAGGAAAATTATTTGCATAATGTCCTGCTTCATCACATGTATAACATATAACCCTAGACAAATATTTTCTAGTGTTATCTTTGTGATAGTGCTTACCTCTAGGGTGACAAGATCTTCTTTTGGTTGACTTGGAGTGTACCGTGAGAGCTTGATCTTCACTTCCCATCTTTTCTTCTCGAGCTTCTATCCGTGCTTCTTCTTGAGAACACTCTTCCCATAGTCTGTTGAACTTGACTAACTTCTTTCTAGCATAGATTCCTTGGATGAAAGAATCCCATGACCTAGTAAGGCCATTCAAGGTAGTCATCACAATATCTGCATTTTCCACTTCTTCATCTACTGCTTCTAGTTGTTCCTTGATCTGAGAGAATCTTGTGAAGTAAGATTGGATTGTTTCTGCATTCTGAATCTTCACATTCTTTAGTTGGTTTCTCAAAGTCATCTTCTGGTTTATGTTCTTCCCTGCAAACAATTTGGTTAGGGCATCGAACATAGCTTTAGGTGTCTTGAGAGAGGACACCTGAGGGATAAGGTGATCCTTGATAGAATCAGCAATGATCCTCTTTTCCATAACCAACTTCTTCTTATGAAAATCCTTAGACTCATCTCCCTCTGGAACTAAAACCTCCTCATGGATGTAGGAGTCTAACTCATTTTCTTCCAGGACCAAGGAGATCTTATACTTCCAAGCTCGGAAGTTATCAGCTCCCTCAAGCTTTTCATCAAGCTTGGTATGATGAGACATCTTAACTGAGAACCTCAAATGGAAATACAAAATATTTTAGATCTTACCAGGTCAAGATGTCGGATCTGAATTTTGAGCTGAAATCTTGTAGAGCTAGTTCAGGAGCAAATTAGGGTTTTGCTTTTCTGGAGTTCTGTCCACCCAAATGCTTTGAAATTTATCCCTAACTTTGATTTTGGGGAGGAGATAAATCTAGGCCTGGGATCACTGAAAAATCCATCTTCTGTGAAAAGCCCTAATTTCCGGCAGTAGTGTCGGGTCCAAAACTGAAAAACCTCAGAATTGGATTCTGCTTCGACAGAAAGATGTGCCCTAAGGAGGAGAGTTATTCCACCTTACTTTTGCTGAAAATCTGTGGAGAGATATCCACAAAGTAGGAAGCCCTAGTTCCCGCAGCTACGTAGTGTCTTCTTCTCAGGTTAGCTCTGATACTATGTTAGTTTTTCAACATTTAAGCTAGCATTATATGGATCTTTAACTGAGAGAACAATAAGCACAGCAATCAAACACAAGAGACAATGAACACAGTTTTTTTCCTCGGGGAAACCATAAATGGAGAAAACCTTGCAACTTCCTCAGAGATAGAATCAACACAAAAGGTAAAACCCCAAAACAGTAAGATGCACTCCCGACAGCAGTAACCTTCTTCTTCTCTAGCCCCAGTGTCTTCTCCTTCCTCAACTATGTGCTACACTTGAGTGTGTATGTGATGTGTGCTAAATAGAGAGTCCAAATCTCTATTTATACTAATCCTGACATGACTAAAACCCTACTAGGGCCGACCTCTACTAGGAGAGTCTAATAACCCTAGTGCCCCGGAACTGTGGGGACTTTAACCCTTAGACAATCGGAGGGTTACCCACAATGACTTGACATGACTTGTTTACATTATTGATTCTCCTGATCGAAACATCGGGGCATGGCATGACATGATAAAATCCCAGAATAAACATCGGGTTACAATAGATAATAAATACAAGTGAATACATTCCGAAGTTACAATTACATCAACACTAATCAGGGGAATGTTTTTGTAACTACAACCTTTTTTTCTTTCTGTTATAGTGTCTTGAATTCCATTCTATTATTGGATTCTTAGCTTATGAGTTGAGTAACTAGAAAAGTGAAGGGCACCCATGACATGTAACTGTTGTAAAATCTAGTTTGATGGGAAAGGATGAAGCCAAATTGTAGCCCTGTTGGGTAGGATTGGACCTGGAAGGAGTCAGATATTGACAAAGTCCATGACCAGAGGAGTTGAGCCAAAGAAAGGCTCCCCTTAAGAAATTGTCAAAGTATGGGTGTGCAATTTTGGTTGTTGTATGAGAGTTGAAAATTCAAAATAATCATAGTGTAGGATGCACATTGTAGGGATTAAATTTAGAGCCAATAAAAGTGGCGACTTAGATATGTATTACGGATGTTTTAATATTTTGCTTGCATAGATGCAGTGTAGTGACATGGGTGCATTGTTCCAATATTTGGCTGTGCTAAGTTGCTAACATAGCGTCATGCTCCCTTGGCATGTGCACTTTCATTGTGGACACACAACATAACATAATGTGGACGAGTTAGCATGGATGGACAAGTTAACAATTCATCGCATGGAGGAGTCCAATGGCGACAATGTATTGTCTTCCTTTTTTCCTTGTTTAAAATGAAGAGATGCAATTGTGAGAAATGTAATTACAAGTAAAATTCATGTATCATAAACATAATCCTGAGGAAAATATCATTTTTGAAGCATTTATAAATACGTTTTTCCTATTTTTTTGCTATAATAAAGGATGTATTGATGAGTTAAACTTATTATATGTTTTCTTGATATCTGATACATCCTTGTTCACATGTTATTTATCAGTGTTAGGAAATTTTTTAATTATAATTTATATCCACTAAAAATGGCAATTCATGGTATGAGCTGTGTATTTTTAATAGGAGGAATGCGAAGATGAGGAGATTTCAGTTACTCCAGAATTTGGTCTTTATGGAAGGAATACTTTCTTGTTTCCTCAACTAACCTTTTCAGCAGACTGGGTCAGGTTTGAGATACTCAAACATAACTTATCTTTTGACGAGGGTCATACTTTTCAGTGGAGCTTATCTGACATAGAATACTTAAAGAGCTAATCAAAGTGGCGACTTAGATATGTATTGTGAATGTTTTAATATTTTACTTACATAGATGCAATGTAGTGACATGGGTGCATTGTTCCAATATTCAGTTGTGATAAGTTGCTAACATACTGTCATGCTCCCTTGTCATGTGCACTTTCATTGTGGACACAAAACATAACATAATGTGGAATAGCTAGCATGGATGGACAGGTTAACAATTCATCGAATGGAGGAGTCCAATGGCGATAGTGGATTGTATTCCTTTTTTCCTTATTTAAAATGAAGAGCTGCAATTGTGAGAAATGTAATTGCAAGTAAAATTCATGTATCATAAACACAATCCTAAGGAAAATATCATTTTTGAAGCATTTATAAATACGTTTTTCCTATTTTTTTGCTATAATAAAGGATGCATTGATGAGTTAAACTTATTATATGTTTTCTTGATATCTAATACATCCCTGTTCACATGTTATTTATCAGTGTTAGGAAAGTTTTTAATTATAGTTTATATCCACTAAAAAAGGCAATTCATGGTATGAGCTGTGTATTTTTAATAGGAGGAATGCAAAGATGAGGAGATTCCAGTTACTCCAGAATTTGGTCTTTATGGAAGGAATACTTTCTTGTTGCCTCAGCTAACCTTTTCAGCAGACTAGGTCACATTTGAGATACTCAAACATAACTTATCTTTTGACGAGGGTCATACTTTTCAATGGAGCTTATCTGAAATAGAATACTTAAAGAGCCAATCAAAGTGGCGACTTAGATATGTATTGCAGATGTTTTAATATTTTACTTGCATAGATGAAGTGTAGTGACATGTGTGCATTGTTCCAATATTTGGTTGTGATAAGTTGTTAACATACTGTCATGCTCCCTTGGCATGTGCACTTTCATTGTGGACACACAACATAACTTAATGTGGACGAGCTAGCATGGATGGACAGGTTAACAATTCGTCGAATGGAGGAGTCCAATGGAGACAGTGGATTGTCTTCCTTTTTTCCTTGTTTAAAATGAAGAGCTGCAATTGTGAGAAATGTAATTGCAAGTAAAATTCATGTATCATAAACATAATCCTAAGGAAAATATCATTTTTGAAGCATTTATAAATACATTTTTCCTGGTTTTTTGCTATAATAAAGGATGCATTGATGAGTTAAACTTATTATATGTTTTCTTGATATCTGATACATCCTTGTTCACATGTTATTTATCAGTGTGAGGAAATTTTTTAATTATAGTTTATACCCACTAAAAATGACAATTCATGGTATGAGCTGTGTATTTTTAATAGGAGGAATGTGAAGATGAGGAGATTTCAGTTACTCCAGAATTTGGTCTTTATGGAAGGAATACTTTCTTGTTGCCTCAGCTAACCTTTTCAACAGACTGGGTCAGTTTTGATATACTCAAACATAATTTATATTTTGATGAGGGTCATACTTTTCAGTGGAGCTTATCTGACATAGAATACTTAAAGATATTCTGACTTTCCCAAGTGAGTAAAATTCTGGTCATTTTGTTGTCTTTAGGTACCAATTATTGGCATATTCATATCTTGTGCTTCTGTGTGTTCGTTGATATGAAGTTCCTCAGCAAAATAAGTATATGTTTGAAATTTGAATGCCTCGACTTGGAATGGGATTTTCTTTTGCTGATATTTAATTCTACTTTAAACAGCTTACCAATTTACATACTTTTAGTAGACAAGAGGGAACGTTTTGTTTCTGACTCTTTGTTTTTAATGCAGTGATGGCATTGGGCTTCGAAATCCTTTCAAGAAGGACTCTTCTTTGGACTATGAGAATGATAGTGATGAAGAATGGGAAGAGGTACTCATCACTAAATCTCATTGGTAAGATTATTTGTAGTATTTTTATTAACTTTCTTACTTTGTTAAAAATTTCAGGAAGATCCTGGGGAAATCCTTTCTGAATGTGACAATGATGATGAGGAAGAAAAGAATGAGGTTGACACAGATAAGTTTAAATATGAGGAAGATGATGGCAGTGATGGTTTTTTTGTACATGATGGATATCTTTTTGAAGATGAGGTAAATTCTACAAAAAAAAGTTGTTTGGT
Source organism: Pseudotsuga menziesii (assembly GCA_001517045.1). Classification (NCBI taxonomy): domain Eukaryota; kingdom Viridiplantae; phylum Streptophyta; class Pinopsida; order Pinales; family Pinaceae; genus Pseudotsuga; species Pseudotsuga menziesii. The sequence goes on from LPNX010400114.1 coordinate 1,034,211, forward strand.
GGGGTTCTTTATGGAGTACATAAAAATCGTTTGCGGTTATTTTAGTGTTTACTGTTGTAATTTCCAAGTTTTATTTGGGGTAATTGAAGGTTCATCCCCTTGTTTTAGTGTTTCTTGTTGCAATGTCCTAGTTTTATTGGGTGTAATTGAAAGTTCACTCCCTTGTATTGTTGTTGGAATTTACCTCAAAAGCAGGGTTATTATAGAAGTATATAAATTGAAAGCAATAATTTAATTAATTGGGGGATGTATATAGTTGAAGATACTTATTGGCCCTGATGACTATTAGTAATCCATCGAACTGCGCATCTAATGGAGTTACAGGAAGGGATCCTGACAGAGCAGTTGCTAAAAATGGTTGTTATATTAATCTTTTTTTTATTATCTTCTACAACCTCCCTATAGGCTATGACCTCTTCCTCCTTTACCACACTTTATATCATTTCCCTCTCCGTCAAAACTTTCTTTAAAATCTATAGCAATTTTAATGTTGTTCTCCTTTAACTTATAGCCTCAATGGGGTTGCTTCTTCCTTCCCCTAATCCACACATTCATAACCAAGAAAAGTGTTCATTAAACTCTTGTCCTCATGGGTATGTCCTCCAAGGACTCCACATACTTGGATGCACAATAGATGATTGATGCATTATCATCCTTTTCCAACTCTAGTAGAACATCAAATACCTACTACTCATCATTTTATCTTAGCTCCCTTGCATGGATATTTAGATTCACCTCCTCTTCGTAGAAGGTTTCCTCAATATCTTCTCTTTTGACACATCAATGTTGTAATATGTAGAACATTCAATGTACATAGATCCAACTTTAGGATATTCATCAAACACTTTAAAATGCATTTAAGATGTATTTTGATGATGATGATCCACTTGATGGACAACCTATATTTTTTTTCTATTTTGTATATTCCATTGGAATTCCTATGCATAATCTTATTTATGTAAAATGTTTTAATGACATTGAATGATAAAACTACATTTCATGGTATTATATGTATAATTTATATTCATTTTTTTGGTATTTTTAATATAGTACTATGTTATAGTTGTAAAAAAACTATCTATTTTTATCCGTATTTTATTTATGTGATTGTTATATTTTTAATTATATATAAGTTTACCAGAGTTCCTTAAAATTTTTAAAGCACATGCTTCTCTTTATTTCATTATTTCAATAAGCTAAAATACATGTTTATCTTTATTTCATTGTTTTAATAATTTACACAATACAATGAAAAAGCATTACAATTTTTCTTGTGCTAATTTTATTTATTTCATTGTTTCAATAATTTACACAATACAATGAAAAAGCATTACAATTTTTCTTGTGCTAATTTTATTTATTTCATTGTTTCAATAATTTACACAATACAATGAAAAGCATTACATTTTTCCTTATGCTAATTTGAGTTACAGGGAAAATTGTACATAGCTCTCAGGAATTAATTTATCATAAATACAAGTTACTGGTAAGTTGTAATAGTAATAATTATGTAGTTTGTAGATTGCTATCTATCATAAATTTGTTTGAATATCATCATTTTCAAGCAATAAAAACTTCTTAAAGGGTGCTAGCTCAATGGTAGAGCGCCTGCCTAATTATAGGCAGGAGGTTGGTGGTTCGATTCCTCTGTGCCCTATCATAAATTTGTGACTACAAAAACGACTAAATTCGCATATATACGACTATTAGTAGCTAATTTCTCATATCTTAGTCGTATTTAGCTTATTCATTAATATGTTAACATCTAGTAGTTTATTTAGTCGTATATTTGGTCATTAATTGTTGCAATCAGTGACTAAATCCATGACTAAATCTGTGACTAAATCATTAACTATCAATGACTAAATCATTGACTATCAATGACTAAATCAATAACTACTAAGTCAATCTATCAATGACTAGTGAAATACGACTAGCTATAAGATAGTGGGAATTAGCTACTATTAGTCACTGACTCAAAAATAGTCGTTTATAGCTTGATTTTAGTCATTTTTTTAGTCATTAATTTCTCATTTTGTAATAGTGTAGGGCTGCATGGAAGCATTGTGATGTGGTGTACCTTGATTATGCGGCGCTACAAAGCCATAATTGGAAGAGTAAGCAGGTTGTTGATACCTACACCCATAGGATTGATAGTTATGTCCATACTGTGGTCCATAAGACTTCCCGTGAGAAGCTCCATAAGGTGTCCCATGGGATGTCCCATGAGAAGCTCCATAGTTAGGGATATGGGGAACTCCTTGCAATGGACCATAAGATGATCCAGAAACAAGGATATGACCTCCTGACACAATAGGAGGTACTTGAATCTAAGATACTACCGTGCGAGTAGTCACAGTACAAAAATGGCTAGTAGCAATATTCCGACCCAAAGGACCACGTGAATGAGGGGGAGGAATGGTAGTCAAAAATGCATTCGAAGGAGTAGGGTTCAAGGACAAAGGGAAATGTGAAGGGATGTAAGTGGTGTTCCCTATGGTCACTCGTTTCAATTCTGGTATCCGCATATGGTTACTAACACTAGGTCTAGGACGGACATGTGAAGTTGCTTCCACCACCGGGATGGAAGGTGCAATGTGACTAGTGATCCCAAATTTCTCTGCATGGAAAGGAATAGGAGTGCCCCCAGGCGTAGTGCTAGGTTCAACTTTCGACTCGACAGGATGTGCCGGATCGGGTGCATGGATATCATACATGCCATAATGAACATGACTAGTGCTTGTGGGTTCATGATGAGTCTCGTTGCCTGGAAACCAATACCAGCGACCTATGAATGAGGGATCATAACCAGAATGTGAAGGTATTTCCGGTGAAGGATCATATACGGGAGTAGAATATGCATCCCCAACCTCGTGAGGTGGAGAGGACATCTCAGGAATATCATCCTCATGATCTCCCATCGTGTGTGAATCAAAGTGAGAAGTAATCCACCCGGATTGTCTGTTTCTCTCTCCTAAATGAGGAGGAGACGTGGAAGGTGGAAGTCCTGCTAAACGACGAGAATAGCGAAGTGTCATGCTTGAATCCACAATGACTCAAAAAATGAAAAGACTCGACCTAATTACACAAACCCTAGGCAAACTAGCGTGCACAGAGCATACATCTATAAAATGTAAAGCCAAATAACAAGTAAACAAGGGTAGGATATGTGATCTCCCGAATGAAGCAAGTATGTCTTGCCTAGGAGAGGCTTGAGACTCCCATACACAACAAGCCGAGGTTCGTAACTAATTATAGTGGCCCTCAGCCTCAACGCATATAGTGACTGTGTTGTCCGACCCCTACCTAGCCAGGACACCTCCAGAATAACCTCTGTGAAATACCCCCTCGATAACCTAGGTAAGGAAACTAAGGTCACCTCAATATAATCAATGCTTAGGAAGATAGTTGCAAATGGGATTGACCATATGGGCAGAGTAGCAAATCCTGAAACTCTCGAAAGAGCCCCTAGATATGAATACAATCTTGGAAATATCTCTAGTGCTACTTAGTTATGGCCAGGGATCATCTCAATCAATAACCGCTCACACTGCCTCGTGCTTAACTCCCTTGTAAGAGGAGGATCCTAAGAAACACTAATTATATAAAGGAATTTCACACTCTCACCTGGACAGACACATAAATGTTTCGTTTAGTGGTCTTAGAGAATTTACTCACAATGAACTATCCAAGACCATAAAACCTAATCTTGTTGGTGCACCCTATAAAAGAAAAGAGTGTAATTCATTTTATTATGTGTTGATTTTAATTGGCTTATTACTCAAAAGGGAAAATGGTCGTGCAACTAATGATGTTATGACATAACAAGAAGTAAAATACACACCTAACAATCAATTCAAATGCACTGTGTCAAATGAAAAATGAGGTATGCTACTACGTGAAGTGCAAAATTTTCCTTCAAATGAATATGCAATCATTCCTATATGAAAATTTGACTAATACTTTCCAAGCAAACCTAATGCAAGTACCATGCAAAATGAAATATGCAAACAATGCATAATGATGTAAAAAGAAAATGTTTTTGTATTTTTTGAATTAAATGAGATAAAAAGCAAAAGTATGACTCTACAACCCCCAGAATCTGCAAGCACTATCAGACAGCACCCAAGCAAAGCACCAAGGTAAAATAGACCTAATGCACTAATCCCAAAACAAAAAATAGAAAATGAAATGACAATAACATTTTCAAAAATTCAAACTAAAAAGCGTCTCTGGTAAAAAATAGGGGTGTATACAGACTCCAGAAGCATCCAAGAAGACTCAGCAATCATCCAAAATCACCCAGTAACACTTAATATTCCCCAAAAAGGAAAAACTCAGGGCATACGTGATTGTTTGCAGAAAATCCACGTATATATGCGGCTATTGCAAGAAAACCCACGTGTACACGCAACTGTGAGGGAAAAACTCGCGTACATGAAGAAAAAGAGATAAAAAAGAAGGTAAACAGACAAGCTGAGATAAAATTTACTCCTATCAAACACTACTAGGAAAACATGCCCCCAGACCCGACTCAGAAACAGAGAAATCATAGAAATTCAAGAACATTGAATGCCGATAAAATCCCCAAAGGAAATGACTAGGAACTCCCCAGTATGGTCGCCAATTCTGTTACGGAGAAAAATTCCTATGGCTTGGGGTACCACAACAGATAGAGTAATCGTAGAAATCAATCCCTTCCCATATGCAAGAGAAATAAAACATCTAACACTAAAGGATCTCAAAACATACCTTATTCTGGATGGTTGATGTAAATCCTCGTTGAGCTTTTCCAATCCCACTTTTGTTATCAATTTGCTCTCTCAACAATCAGCAAACAAGACAAGCATGCTATATAATCATGTTAGACCTACTTTAGCATATATAATCAATAATGTATAAGTAGTTAAAAGCATCCATGGATTCAATATTCATTTAAATACACATCAATGGACATGAGGAAAAGATATTTCTATTAATATAAATCAGAGATTACAAGAATGAAAACCTGTTGGCACGTCTGCGAACAAGGAGAAACTAAGTCCTCCACTTGGGCCTCCACCACCTCAATCCTCCATCTCTCGATAGCAAGCTCACAAACAAAGGAAAGCTTGGGAAGAACACAAAGTGCTCCAAGGGACATAGGGATGCAGACTCAAGTATAATCAAGCTTCGACAACAATGGACTATAGTTTTCTTGCTCTTCAATTCCTCCCCTTTCAATGTATCCAAAGGGTTCCTTATATAGTTATTCAATGGGGTAATGGAAGGTCAAATCTGAGCAATCTCAAGGCATATTGAAGGCCAAGAGAAAAGTGACTAGGATCCACATCAAGGAAAACTCCAAAACTATTTGGCCTTTTGCACACATCTCGGTGTACATCGATTTAAGGGTCATATCCGCGTATATACACGAGAATGGGTTTAATAGTCATGTATGGAAAATAATGCATGCTTTTAGGGATGATATTGGAAACATCAAAGGTACAAAAATGGTCCATGGGGTCCAAAGAGTTTGTGGAGGGACAGGGAAGGCCATAAATATGTGATCTACCATGTGTGGTAAAATCAGCTATAACACCAACCTTAAGAACAATCTTTTGAGGACCATGCTCACACCCAAATAGCATCTTTCCACCCATAGGTTTCTGCTAAGGCACATTCTATTAACCCACCCAAACAATTACTGAATGCCAAATTCCTTGACGTGGCCATGACCTAGTTCGACTTTAATGAGATGATAAAATCATGGATGGACAACCCTACACAGTTTGTCCCTAAAGCCGATAAATCTTTTCCTATTTATTGGTTTATGGATTTTTTCTCTCTCATGGTGGCAATCCTATGCAGGTTGTACATACTACCCAATTGCACTGCATTCAAAGATGAATGGGCTCTTATATCCCATCATATATTGAAACCATGTGAGACTTTCAATTGGGAACATATCCTATCAGTGGTTCTGAAGGAGAAAATATAGAAATATAAAAATAACTCAGCATCCAGGAATCCCTCCTTCTACCTTTCAGGTTATGTGATGGACTTTTTTTGTGCAACATCTCCTTTCCCTGAAATGGGATGGAACTAGACCACGACTTCACCTCCAATTCATATATATTTCTCAGTTTTGTGGGAGGACAACTTCATCCCTCAAATTTATGAAATATGTGACCACATCATAGGGTCAATGTATCAAAATATTTTCAAAGGAGATGCCCCCACTTTCTCAAAGAGGGAAATAGCACTAATTTTGTTAATGGGTGATTGGTATGTAGGGGAATATTTATCCTATATTCAGGTTTGGGGAAGCAACATGGTGCATCTCCTGCCAAGGATAGTGCCAGACAGTATGGTGTTGTAAGAGATATCCTTCCAAACTCTTATTGATGGGGTCTTCCCAAAGCTTGTAGCTGCCAAACGAAAGTGGTTGCCCAAGTTTCCACTGAATTAGGGATTTTTGAACTTACAAAATTCCACCCATGTTGCTTTACTTGGCAAAGAAATTACTGAAATGAACCTAGGGGATGCATTGAAAAGTATGCATGATCCTAAGACATTCTTGGCAAATCATTTTCTGCGGGAACATACCAAGATCACCTATGTCCATGAGGAAATCCTTGATGATTCCATATACAGAGGTGCCAATGAATTCTCAGAGGTGGTGAGAAGGATTACCACTCCTCAGGAGAAGGCTTGTATCTCCCAATATCAAAAGGACTTGAATACCACTGTGTTACATTACAGGCATATCAAGTTAACAGTGGAAGAGAATATACAGAATAAAACTACACAAAAGGAGGATAAAGAAGCACTAGCCGGCTCTTCCTATGATCCTGCTGAGAAATCAAAGGACAAGGGTAAGTCTCTTCTCGAAGGTCCTGTAAGAACACAACCTTTATCTACACTTCAGGTATTGCACAAATCAGCAGAGTTTAAGAAGAAATTTGAAAGGCTCAACTCGAAATTACAGTCACAGGAAGCAATGGCTAAGTCATGGCTAAAGAGATAGAAGGTTCAAGAGGCCATTCCACAAGTGAAAATACAGGCAGCAATCCCTGAGCCTCCACCACAATTGGTCATGTTTGTGCCAGAAATTGTTTCCAAGGCTAAAGAAACAAGCCAACACAATCTCAAATAAAACTCAATAAAGTAAAGTAGGTTTTAGGGTTTCTGAAATGATTTCTTGGTTGTAAAGTCTGGTGGCTGAAGGGAATACATTCATGAGTCAAGAAGGAACTAAATCATAAATAAATGAGAGCAGAGATGCATAATATAATCAACAAGTACCAATCAGAGTATAATCTTAAAGTTCATCATAACTGACAAGCATTACAAGTAAAGAAACCATAAACCAGCAATGAATATATCAGTCAAGTAGCTAAACAAGCTAAAACATGAAGCTAAAACACAGTCTGAAGGGTGATCAAGATCATATATTTCATAGTTCTATTCAACAAATAAACATGAGAGTTATGTACTTAACTCATCAACAAGTCCAAGACCTCCTTAGCCAGCCAAAAAGTAGAACCCCTCTTCTGTCCCTTTGTCCCTCTTTTATAATTACAAAGAATTAGTTCTACCTCCCCTTCATTAGGTCGAATCTGAAACTACCCAGCAGTTGCATTAACTAACTTTCAACTAATTGACTAAAAATAGCAAATCGGATTCCTGGCAAATATGACGAATTTCTGGAAAATAGGTGTCAAAGAAGCTTCCATATCTCTAAATTCGTGACACCTGTGTAAAATATGAGAGAGGTTTTTGTGAACGGGTCTGTGATGGACAAAAACCTCTCTTTGTTTTTAAAATTCATCTCCAGTCAATTAGAATCTTCCCCACAAGATGAACACTAAAACAGGAAAATATTAAATATTAAAAATCCTGAAAAATAGGCTTCAAAGATTAAATTGTATCTTTCAAAAATTGATAGATGTTGCAAAACTGAGAGATTTTTTTGTATATGGTTATCTTATGAACAAAAACCTCTTTTTTTTTTCAAAAATTCCTCTCCATCAGCTCGTGGTATGCATTTGAATTCAATAACCCAAAACAGGAAAAACTGAGCAGAAAACTCAATAATTTGTTGCATTTCAATATCATTGGTTAATTCTGCTTCAAACATCTCAACAGCACATCTGCAAACATGAAAAAACTTTGTGCATATCCCTTGATGCAGCAACAACTTTCCTTGCACAAAGCTCCAATGCCTCTGGTAGAAATACTTGGCATGGTAGACTCATTAGCCTTTGCTGGAGTATCTTCAGTATCTGATCTTTTGAATAGGGACAGAATGTTATAACCAGAGGTTGACAATTTAAGGACTGCAACTTGGGAAGAAACTGATCAGTCAATTCTATTGCATTTGAAATTCCTATCAGCATACACTGTGAATTTGGGAATGTAGGAAGCCTGAAGAGATCATAAAGCACTGCTTGGTCTTTTGAAATCAAATAATCCATCTCATCAATAATCAACAACTGTATGCAAATTTATTGAAAACATATAGACATGAATGAGGGCTATAAATGGGTATTATTTGTGAACCAATTAATCCACATAATGTCCTATAAACCCTTCAGAAACTAAGGAAACAAACCATAATGAAAATCTAAGCAAAAAACCCAAATTTCAATTAAAACCAAAAATTTTCCTAAAGTAAGCAAATAAGAAAATTGAAGGATATGAGCAAAACTAAAGATAAAATCACAATCAAAATATAAAATTAAAGGAAACAAGTTCATGACTTAACATCTGGCTCCAGCTGCAGGATGAAGTCCTCCCTGTGAGGCTTCAAGAACCTGTAGACCAGTGCCTTCTTTTCTGCTACCTACTAGTCCGCAAAATTTCCATTGGGTTATGGAGTCCTTATTCAATCCTTCACACACTGATATATACAATGAAAATCAAATCTCTTTCTTTGAGGAACCTTCTCTTTACGGAATCAAATTGAAATCCCATTTCCAATGTAACCAAGAAAAAATTTGATCAACCCACCAAAACTTTTTTCCAACTCCAAATATATATATAATCAGAAATATTGGAAAACATGAAGAGCAGAGATTTAACAACTTATACCCACTTTCATCAAATAGTGTCTCTGAAATAACAGATTTATAATTTGGTATTGACTCTAAATAATCTACTACTGGATCATAAAAATTTCCATAAGTTACCTCTTCTTGCTCTATGAAAAAGACAGGCTGTCCATAAGAATATTTTGTTCCATGAATATCAATCAGGCATTGGCGATAAAAGACATCAGGATCAGCCTGAATTTTCTCCAGATTTTTTTGGATAGTATCATTAATAATGTCAATAAGCTGAACCTCTTTTTCCACACTGTCTTCAAATGAATGACTATCATGCATTGGCTTTGGCTGTTCAAAGATAATAGACTAAATGCATTCTTGAATCTGCTGATCAGATTGTGACATATCACACACCTCACAGATTTTTGGGTCTTTCTTTTCGATTTCATCATCATATTTATTAAAAATTAGAGCACCTTCATAATGATTTTGAAAAATATATTTATCATAACCATGAATATAAGTAGCTTCTGAAAAAATGTGAACAACCTAGCCTTCATCGATTTTAGTATCAAAACCAAAAGGAATATGATCTAATTCATCACAGAATTCTTGTCTTGGAACCCTAATCTCTTCATCATAAGAAGGAGCATTCTGAGAAATTTCGAATGATGATGCTAAAGGTTCATCTTTTCCTTCAATACAAAGTTGATCTTTAACACAACAATGATTTTCAAAAGTTTGTTGAACTAGAGATTGATCTTCAAAAGGATTTTCATTCAAAGTGTTATTAAGCCTGTTGAAATCATTATGAGAATGTTCCAAACTATCTCTACTGATCTCATCACTTGAATAATCCTCAAACTGACCTAAAACAACAACTTGATTATCATAATGATCATGGCATTCTTCCTTTACTGCAGTATCTGAAAATGTTACCTTTTCATCTTCAACAAATTCTGAAACTTCAACTTCTTCATGACATGCTTTGAACCCTTGATTTTACTCATCATCATGGTTTTTTAAATCAGAAATTGTATGATAAACATCAGCCTGCTCACAACAATCTTTTAAAAAGAGTTCAGTTGAGAACAAATATTTACAATGTTTCTGAAAGCATGTGTGGAATTCTTTCAGTGAGGAGATGCTAGCAGCGGGAAGAGAAACATACCAATCTCATGCATCTTGTTCAAGTGAATACATGAACATCTTCATGAGCACATCTTCATGCTGGATATTTAACTGGACCATACATTGATGAAATTTGATGAGGTTATCTGATGGATTATCCTCTTTGCTTTCTCTAAACCGTGGAAGACAATCTCCCCAAACATCCATAGTAGGTACTGGATTTGGAAAACTTGGAATATCAGAAAAATTGAAAGGTGCAAACCTTCGAGCCAGAATAGCTTCCATGGACATTGGCCTCTGCATCTTGAAATAGTGGAGTCTCCAATCAATTTGTCAAGACAGATTTTGTTTTTTTCTCCTCTAGAAGCCACTGTGACAAATCTGGTGAAAAGTAGCCTAAAAAACGTGCTGGTTTAAGTTCACCTCTTAAAACCAGTAGAAAGATAAGTATCCCAGGGAAAAATTTGTTTTCAACTTCGCATCCCCGGCAACGGCGCCAAAGATGTTTGTGCCAGAAATTGTTTCCAAGGTTAAAGAAACAAGCCAACACAATCTCAAATAAAACTCAATAAAGTAAAGTAGGTTTTAGGGTTTCTGAAATGATTTCTTGGTTGTAAAGTCTGGTGGCTGAAGGGAATACATTCATGAGTCAAGCAGGAACTAAATCATAAATAAATGAGAGCAGATATGCATAATATAATCAACAAGTACCAATCAGAGTATAATCTTAAAGTTCATCATAACTGAAAAGCATTACAAGTAAAGAAACCATAAACCAACAATGAATATATCAGTCAAGTAGCTAAACAAGCTAAAACATGAAGCTAAAACACAGTCTGAAGGGTGATCAAGATCATATATTTCATAGTTATGTTCAACAAATAAACATGAGAGTTATGTACTTAACTCATCAACAAGTCCAAGACCTCCTTAGCCAGCCAAAAAGTAGAACCCCTCTTCTATCCCTTTGTCCCTCTTTTATAATTACAAAGAAGTAGTTCTACCTCCCCTTCATTAGGTCGAAATTGAAACTACCCAGCAGTTACATTAACTAACTTTCAACTAATTGACTAAAAATAGCAAATCGGATTCCTGGCAAATATGGCGAATTTCTGGAAAATAGGTGTCAAAGAAGATTCCATATATCTCAATTCATGACACCTCAATTCATGACACCTGTGTAAAATATGAGAGAGGTTTTTGTGAATGGGTCTATGATGGACAAAAACCTCTCTTGGTTTTTAAAAATTCATCTCCAGTCAATCAGAATCTGCCCCGCAAGATGAACACTAAAACAGGAAAATATTAAATATTAAAAATCCTGAACAATAGGCTGCAAAGATTAAATTGTATCTTTCAAACATTGATAGTTGTTGCAAAACTGAGAGAGGTTTTTTTATATGGTTATATTATGAACAAAAACCTCTTTTTTTTTCAAAAATTCCTCTCCATCAACTTGTGGTCTGCCTTTGACTTCAATAACCCAAAATAGGAAAAACTGAGCAGAAAACTCAATAATTTGTTGCATTTCAATATCATTGGTTAATTCTGCTTCAAACATCTCAACAGCACATCTGCAAACATGAAAAAACTTTGTGCATATCCCTTGATGCAGCAACAACTTTCTTTGCACAAAGCTCCAATGCCTATGGTAGAAATACTTGGCATGGTAGACTCATTAGCCTTTGTTGGAGTATCTTCAGTATCTGATCTTTTGAATAGGCACAGAATGTTATAACCAGAGGTTGACAATTTAAGGACTGCAACTTGGGAAGAAACTGACCAGTCAAGTCTATTGCATTTGAAATTCCTATCAGCATACACTGTGAATTTGGGAATGTAGGAAGCCTGAAGAGATCATAAAGCACTGCTTGGTCTTTTGAAATCAAATAATCCATCTCATCAATAATCAACAACTGTATGCAAATTTATTGAAAACATATAGACATGAATGAGGGATATAAATGGGTATTATTTGTGAACCAATTAATCCACATAATGTCCTATAAACCCTTCAGAAACTAAGGAAACAAACCATAATGAAAATCTAAGCAAAAAATCCAAATTTCAATTAAAACCAAAAATTTTCCTAAAGTAAGCAAATAAGAAAATTGAAGCATATGAGCAAAACTAAAGATAAAATCAAAATCAAAATATAAAATTAAAGGAAACAAGTTCATGACTTAATAGGTCCAAAGGGTAGAACAGTCAGAACAACAAATTCTGCAAGTCTATACCAATTCAATAAGTGGATCCACTGCCCTTGGCCAATATTGAGGTACAGGACATTGAGAGTGAAATTCAAGAGGATACTTATCCTTATGCCTATGTTTGTCCTGTTACCATTCCCACCAGCATATCATCAACTGTTACAACTACCCATCCTGCTGGGAATCTTTTTGAGACCTTGTTTCCGCAACACACTTTTTCTGATATTAATTTGTCCCATTTTCTTACTACTACCAATGGCACACCCTTAGTATCTCAAAACTTACCTATTTCTATCCCTATTTCCACTTCACTTGTTCTTTTGACATCATTAGAACTACATACTACTTCTAAATCCTCACACTCTTTAGTTTCACAACCTAATAGTTCTTCCATTCCCACAACTTCTTCCCATGAACCCATTGCATCTGTCCTCACTTCCATTTCTTCATCCCCTACATCTATTATTTCCACACCTTCCACTACCATTCCATCTCTTAGAATGCAGATCCCCATCCCTGAAAATTCCCAGCTTTCACCCATAGTTACTATTCATGAGGGAACCATCTCAACAACTAAAGATATGGTTGACTTTGGAGAAGATGTTGTTGTCTATTTGGGACAATATTTTTGGATAAAAAAGAGAAGGATGTGGTAAGAATGGGATCTAAGAGATCAAGAGAAGGAACGTTCAAGCAGGGGTCGGTCCCAAATCAAATCGTTTGGAAAAGAGACTCCACTGATGTCAAACAAGAGGCCTTGGACACTGCAGCTGCCATAGGGGAATTCATTGAGGAAAACTTTGATTCAGTCTCTCAACTGAATAAAGAAGTGGAATAAAAGGAGCTAGAATTGAAAAGATCAAAACATGACCAAGCACTAGCTGATGCACAACATAAATAGGAAATCCAATACTTGAAGAATGAATATGATGAGAAGCTAAGGCAGCTTCAAGAACAAAATGATCACCTCAAGCAATAGCTTTAAAAGGAAGAAGGTTTGAAGGAGGAAAGGGATAATAATATTTCTATCCTTGAGCACCAGCTTAAGGACCTCCAACTTGTATCGGCCACTTATTCTTTCTCCAAATTTATAGGAGAAGAATTCAAACAACTAGCCTACAGAATCCATGATGATTTTTACCAAGGAAAGGCCAGCCTTTTTTAAGGGTTTAATGAAATTTAGGAAATATATAATGTATTTGAGCGCCAATCTGATATTCTCCATGATGACAACAGAAGAATAAATGAAGCAACAAGGGATTTTGATAACTTATTCAAATGGAAAAAGTATATCAAAGACATACCTGATGATTTTCAGTCTTGGACAAGCTTAAACTCAAGAGGATCTAGGTGTCAATTAAGACATGGGAGAGTATTTGTAATCTGGTGGAGTCCATCATTAAGGATGGACAGGTGGCTTATAAAAGGAGATGGTTTGCTTCAGAAACCTTGCTAGGTTTCTTGGATCTGCCAATGATTGGATCTGATTGATGAGGCCATGCCTCCGAAGCTAAAGATGGAACAAATTGAAAGCAACTTTGCTAAAGTCAAGGAGAAAATACAGGACACCAGTCAGCTTATCTTGGATGAGATCAAGCAATGGATTTAGGTGCCTCTCACCTCACTGATGAGGATTGACATGTTCCTCCAAGAATGGACAAATATCAAGAAGAAAGAGATCGCATCCCTGATTTGCAAAGTTGAGTTACATTTAAAACATGCCCAATATCGAGACATTAAGGATTTATTGGATACATTTGAAAAGTGGTGATCTTCCCTTGGCAAATCCTAAGTTAAACATTTTTTAATCCCATATATTGGGAAGATTTCTCTTTTGTAAAATATTATAATAATTATTTAAAGGGAGGGATGTTTCCCAAGTAGGGGGCTCGCGTGTGTGATTCTAGGAGAACTGTAGGAGAAGGGACTACCAAAGACATACAAGGGATGCTCTGTAATATTTGGAAAGATTGTAATTTTTTAGAATTTTAATAAAAAATTACGGCTTCTTATCTTGTTTTTTTTGTTATTCCTTGAATTTTTTTCATGAATTTTAGTCATTCTTCTATCTATCTGACAGATTGATCATAGGTTGCTCATTTATTAATCATGATAATTTATGTTTTGATGTCTCATTACAATCTTAACATGTCATATATGTATTGAATAAATGTTTTCATTTAATCCATATGTTATTTCCTGCAACTATTGAACAGTCATTTATACCCAGTACTAATTTTTCTGTGGGTATTATCTGATAGAACATTTTTGCATACATAACACTTTGAATAAAGCATTGCAATTGTCATTGTTTACTTTTATATGAAGACTGATTAAAGGAAACATAATTGATCTATATTTTTATATGTTAAGTAATTGTTTCTTTGTCATTAATTATACATCATAGTTTTTATACTTTAAAAATATTTCACAAACACTTTCTTAGTTTCCTCAGACAGTTTAGTCTAGCATCCAGTTACTTCAAACTTTTCTCAGATCTTCCTTGTAGCAAGAACATATCTATTCGATATGAAAACCCTTGTGCCAGTTGAGGCCTTGTATCCATAGTATTTAGCCATCCAAAACAACTCGGGTATAGAATCATCTATGCGTGGGATCAATTTGAAGCCTTTGTGGTTGGATTATTTCCTTGTGTTGATTGCTTGTATATTTTCCAGCAACCTACAATCCCAAGCCATCAAAAAATGGCGCTAGAAGGAGGTACAAAGTTAAATATGTCAAAAATAAACAAAAATAAACTTCCTCCTCCCATATCAACAATCATCGCTAGAATCCATATCCAAACTTCTACGTCTACGTCTACAACTCGGCCTGTTGAAATTTAGACAACATTCCCTGTCGCCCCTATTTTGGAACAAGTCATTAGAATACTAGAATTCCTATTTGTATCACCAACTAGGGTAACCCTCACCCTTGAACAATTGATAAAAAGTACACAAGACATAACTACCACGGTATAGCAGAGGACTCGAGAATCCTTGAAGCCTCAGAGACGCTTTGTCCTTAACTCATACAACTGATAACTCCCATGTTAACACAAGCACTCAAAACACTACTGAACATGGAGAAACTCCTGAGATCGAGATAGACCAATTGTTTGAGCAGAGAGAAAAACCTCAAATAAATCCCCATCTCAACATCCAGTCTAGTTGACCACCACCTGCTTCACCTTCATCGCCATCTGAGGATTCCTCAAATAGAAAAACATCTTCAAGCCCTTCTTCATCTGAAGAGGCACCGATGGCCGAGCAATTGAATATACCTTGTCTAGACCAAGATGCAGTATTTGTCCCTGGGTAACAACACAAATTTCCAAAGAATCCTGAGAAATGGATCCCAAAGTTTAATCCAGATGACAAATCCCCTGCAAAGGACCATATTAAAACCTTTATGCAAGCCATTAGTTTAATAAATTTGGTACATGAGGATGTGGTGTGCAGACTATTCCTTAATCCTTTGAAGGCTAGGATTCCACTTGGTATTTTCCTTGGAA
Organism: Pseudotsuga menziesii; assembly: GCA_001517045.1. NCBI lineage: Eukaryota > Viridiplantae > Streptophyta > Pinopsida > Pinales > Pinaceae > Pseudotsuga > Pseudotsuga menziesii. The sequence continues at coordinate 1,050,095 of LPNX010400114.1, forward strand.
TATGGAACTATCAACTCATGGGATGAGTTTGAGACATTGTTTCTTGAAAAATTTGGGGATGATAGTACCCCTGAATATCTTGTGATGGATATATCCTCCCTCAGGATAAAGGGTAAAGAGAGACTCAAGGACTTTAACCAGAGGTTTTCCTATTTGAAAAACAAGATCCCTACCAATGTTCTTCATGTGGAAGAAATTTTGGTAGCTTATAATTACATTAAGTTTTTACCTACTCCAATCGCCATGTGGGTGAAAAGGGCTCACAGAACTACTCTACAAGAATATTTTTTGGAAGCTATCTTAGTAGAGAAATATATGTTCTTCCTAAAGGACAATCCCGATGCCTAGGCAGACCAACCTTCTATATCTAGAAGGAGGAAAGAAAACTTTCCAAAACCCACACCCCAAAACAAATTCCCTTGTGACATGGAAAACATGAAGAATATTTTGCAAAATATTTCAAACGACATGGTAGATATCAAGAGAACTAATAATGACAATTAGGTAAATAACAGAGGTTTGGCAAGGCCACCGTTCAGGATACCTTACTAGCCTCCTCAAAATCAACCTCCTTCGAACCCTGAAGAAACACTCACCTTTGGTGAGATTTACTCCATGTTTAAGGTCTTAACTTCTATACCCTAAACTACTCATGATGATAGTAAAGAGAGTTCATAGGGAGATATAGATTATGTACCTCTTGATGAAGAACAAGATCAACACTTAAATACTATTAATTGTTTTTTAGAACTTCCAATGGTAGAGGAAGAAGATGAATCTAAAGCCAGGATCATTTTCCCCGTTAGACACACGCAGTGGATCTCTAACCTAGTCCATGACCGCAAGAAGAATGAGGAAATTAGACTATGTGTTGATTTCCGCAACTTAAACAAAGCATTCAAGAAATACAATTACCTTGTTCCTTAAATGGAGTAGATACTACAAAGAGTTTCAGGTGCGAAAATGTTTTCCTTGATAGATGGTTTTTTCGGTTATAATCAAGTTTTGGTCACATCCTTCAATCAATTTAAAACCTCTTTCAGAACACCTTGGGGCACATTTACTTACAGGAGGATGCCTTTTGGACTGATCAATGTTGGTGTAACATTCCAATGTTATTGAAACATTCAAAAGAGATATGGACATAGAATTCATAGGTTTGATGCAAAATTATGTTGTTTATTTGGATGACATAACAATTTTTTCCAAGAAACGACTTGATCATCTGTTTGCATTGAGACAGGTTTTTGAAAGGTGTAGAAAGTATGGGATTTATCTAAATCCGAAGAAGTAAATTTTTGTAGCTACATAAGGTAATATTTTGGGATTTATTGTTTTCAAATATGGAATGATAATTGACCCATAAAGGACAAAATCTATTGCAAAAATTGGACTCATGAGATGGAAGAAATCCATGCAGTCTTTTCTCGGTAAGATAAATTTTGTTAGGAGATTTGTACCAAACTTTGCACAAATTGTTAGGACACTGCAATATCTAATTAAAAAGGATGTTTTATTCAAATGGTATGACATTTACAAAGATGCATTTATCAAGATTGGGAAAGCTATAATGGATTCTCTTGCATTAATGTCCCCTGATTTTGAAAAATATTTTATTTTGTACACATTTCCTACTGTTTTTTATTATGTTGTTGTGTTGACTCGAGAAACATGCAGATGACACAGATATCCCTATCTCATTTATTATATATACTTTCAAGGGGGGCGAATTAAACTACACACAAATTGATAAACAAGCCTACATTGTCTATAAATATTTTAAACATTTCAGGCCTTACTTATTGAAATCTAAAACAAGGGTGGTCGTCCCCTATGTAGCTATAAGAAACGTTTTGGTTCAGAAGGATTTAGGAGAGAAGTGAGCTCACTGGATGACTGTGCTTCAGGAATATGATTTGGAGATTAATTATGCTAATATTGTCAAAGGGAAAGGCTTATGTTTTCTAGCATCCCAATCTAACGACCCATAATAGGAACAACAGTGGATTTAAGAAGAAGGTATGTATGTAAACATAGTTGATGTTATTTCTTCTTCATCTTCCGAATGGTATGATGATATTAGATTTTACCTTACTCATGGGTATGCTCCTCTAACCTTGTATTTTAAGAAGCATATTACTTTGAGGTTAAAAGTAGCACCTTACCAATTTATTGATAATGTGCTTTTCGGTAGGAATTATGATGGTGTCTTTCTCAGGTGTTTAGAAAAATCAAAAGCTGACAATCTTCTGTTTAAAATGCATGCAGGACCTGCAGGGGGGACATTTTTCAAGTGAAACAACAACACATAAGGTTTTGATTGTTGGTTACTACTAGCCCACATTGTTCAAATATGCACATATCTTCATCAGAAAGTGTGAGCCCTGCTAGAGGTGTGCGGATAAGGTGAAGAAACCAGCCTTTCCCCTCCAGCATGTTGTTGTCAATTTTCCATTTCAACAATGGGGACTGTATTTTTTTGGCCCCATTACTCCTCCCTCTTCATTGTAGCATAAGTACATCTTAACTGCAATAGATTATTTTACTAGGTGAGTAGAAGCAACTCCCCTCAAAGTTGCTAATACAAACTCATTTATATATTTTTTAGAGAGCAACATTCTTACTAGGTTCATAGTTCCTGAGTATCTGGTATTTGATAATGCATCATATTTTAATTCTATTGATCTCACACAATATTCCCTTGAAAAAAGGATCAAAGTGAAGTATTTTGCAAACTATTATCCACAAGGTAATGGCTTAGCAGAATCTTCCAATAAAAATCTGATCAACATCTTAAATAAAATTGTGGCTACACACCACAAATACTAGCACAATAAGCTCTTCAATTCCTTATGGTAAGATCGAATCGCTCCCAAAGTTTCCATTGGAAATTATCCTTATTGCCTTATGTATGGAAAAGAATATGTCTTACCATCAAACCTTCTTCTTCTATCATTGCAGATAGCACAATCTCTCTCATGGGATGATGAATCCTCTCCTCTTCATAATTGAATTGACACATTGTTAAAACTAGAAGAGAAGAGAAAGAAATATAGAAACAAGTTATATCAACATCGGCAATTGGTTAAGAAGTGGTTTGATGAGAAATCATCAACCAGCTGTGACTTTCAGGTTGGGGATCTGGATCTAAAATGGGACAAACCCCACAAATACAAGAATGATTATACCAAGTTTCAACGTGTGTGGTTAGGGCCATCCATTATTACAGAAAATCTTGGCCCTAGTACTGTCTGGTTATATACATTGAAAGGTTTCCCTGAGACCTATCCAGTGAACATCCAGCTCCTCAAAAATTATTTTTTTTAGGTAAGCTTTGTTTATATGTACATAGGTGTGTTCTTTGATTGGTTTTATGGTTTATTTTAGTTTTAATTGAGTTTCTTTTACTTTTCCACAAAACATAGTATTCACACAGCAATTCGTTGCAGTTGGTAGTCAGTTTATCTTCAATATTTCTAACTAAGGGATTTGAATTTGAATATGTCATAAACCTTTATTCAGTTTATATCTGAAATAGTGCCTTCATGCGAATGCGATCCAAGATATATGCCAATTTTTTAGAATTTAGTCTTTCCTCCCTTGAATCACTATCTTTACAAACCCTCATGATGATGACCGAGTCTTTAGGAGTAGTCTGGTATTCCTTTTAGATGCCTCATTGGTGATTGGCATTAAATCTTCGTAGTCTCCCTAACCTTTGTTCTTTTCTAATATCACCTTGGTCACCTTGAAATTGAATAAAAATCACTTAAATAATTGTAAATTGCAAGATAGGGGGTATTATCATAAGCCATCCTAGCATGTTCATGGACATGTTCAGTCAATGACATTACCATCATATGGTTACCAAGCCAGGGTAATGGATTGCAACTTGCATTGTAAATTTGTTTTTTCTTTTATTTTGACTGCAACTTGTTGTATTCAAGGATAGGGGGTGTTATCACAAGCCATCCCGACCATGTTCATGGGTCCTATGTTGGACTGGAATTACTAAAAGGTGGTTATCAAGTCATGGTAATTGATTTTGGTGTGAAAACTAAAATACAAGGAGTCTCCTAACAGAGCTAGCTTGTTTAGTTTTCAGGTAGGATTTGTGTATGGCATTGCACCTTACCAGGGAAGTGGTCTTGTTTCAACTAAGTTGTTGTTTGTTATCTATATATATATATATATATATATATATATATATATATATAAGTGTAATGAATCTCGCCAAAAAACAATCCACATTCAAGGTGATTACATATAAGTGTAATGAATCTCTCCAATAAACAATCCACATTCAAGGTCATTACTGGTTTGATGGTTTTGAAATAGATCAAGGTTTCCTAGAGCCTTATCATAAACTGACCCCTCTACTTACATCTTTCTCACAGAGATACCTTATTATTTCTAAAACTTTTTCATTTGTTGAGTATCATTATCAGTGATTTTGGCCAAAGAGATGACAATTGTATTATTTCTTCTAGATTCGGGTGTACTTTTATGAGCCCATTGTTGATTATAAACTTAAATATCTTTATGGTTGGCATATCTTATTTGAAATTTTCTAAGTTGATGTGTACAGAGATAAATGCTTCACCCAGCGAGTTGCATTTGTTGTTAGCAGCAAGAGATCCCATTTTTAACAGCTAAAATGGGAGCCCCGTCCTTTTACTAAGGTAATAATTAAGGTAATTTTTTACCACGGGGTCAGAGTCATGCCTACTTTAAGTATTATGTTTTGGCTTTAAATAAATTCTGATCAAATCCTTGTTTTTTTGTGGATTGCGGAAAAAATCATATTTAAATTTTTATCCTGCTTTTTCACAACCTGCATTTCGCAATCCGTAATGCGTATAATGGAAGTCCTTTTTTGGAATCTTTGACAAAGTTTTTTTCTCGTAACCCGCAAATGCGGAATGCGGAAGTTGTAGTTTCTTTGTTTTCTTGTTTTTTCCTTTTTGCAACCTACAATGCGTTTTGTGGACGTCGAAAAATCTTTTTGTCAATAAAATCTCATTTTTTGGTTCCGCATTTCTACAACCCACAATGCGGATTGTGGAAATCGGAAACCAAATAATTATTACAATTGAAAAATTTCGTTCCTGTAATGCAGATTGCGTATTGCGTAAGTTAACAATTTAATTTTTCATTCCAAATGTCATCCCGCTTTCTGTAACCTGCAATGTGGATTGCGGATTGCAAAAATCAAAAGGTCAAGAAATATGGTAAAGTTCATCTCCACGTTTTGCTTTCCCGCTATAACCTCAACCATCCATCCTTTCAAAATCTATGGTGTAAATTTAGTTCTCCATTAGGCTTTGCCTATTTAAATCATTTGAATTTATGAATTTCTCACCATTTTCACTTGCAAATTTTTACTACACTCGATATTTTACTGTTATTTTTCGTACCAAGCCCATGAACCCTCCTGTGTTTGAGCTATTCACAGGTAAGTTTTTCAAATATATTAGTTTTATCAACTAAATCTTGTTAATTTCATCTCAGGTAAATCTTAATTATGGTTACTAAATTTGTATTATAAATTGCTTCCTACTCTGCGACAATGTCCTAAAACACAAGATCTAAGACCGCTGTCAATGAGAAGAAGAGTAAGGACCCAAATGCCAGCATTTTCTCTGACGCCAGTGGACGAGTGTTGGAAACCTTCTATCTAGACTGGTCCAGTATTTATGCTATATTCAACAATGACGACTTCTCATCCATTACCCATGACCAGTCAGGTTTTACCAATATCTCAGCTCCACTGCATTGAATTATGACCTCCATTTATGCCATACACTGACCCTGTCAAGTGGGAACTTGAATATGCCAACCCTAAAGAACAGTATTTTGAGGACCGTGCTCACACCCAAATAGCATCTTTCCACCCTGAGGTTTTCACTTAGGCATATTCTCTTAACCTACCCAAACAATTATTGATTGCCAAATTCCTTAACGCGGCCATGACCCAGTTCAACTTTGATGAGATGATAAAATCTTGGATGGAAAACCCTGCGTAGTTTGTCCCTAAAGTCGACAAATATTTTCCCATTTCCTGGGAAGTCATTCTCTCTCTTGGTGTAAATTTTATGCAGCTTGTACAGACTACCCAATTGCATTGCATTCAAAGCTAAATGGGCTCCCATATCCCATCATAAATTGACAACAAGTGATTCCTTCAATTGGGAACATATCTTGTCAGTGGTTCTAAAGGAGGCAATAGAGAAATATCAAAAGAACCCAGCATCCAGGAATCTCACCTTCTACCTTTCAGGTTATGTGATGGATGTTTTTTGTGCAACATCTCCTTTCCCGACAATGGGATGGAACTGGACCATGACTTCAACTCCAGTTCATATATATTTCTCAGTTTTGTGGGAGGACAACTTCGTCCCTCAAATTTATGAAATATGTGACCACTTCATAGGGTCAATATATCAAAATATTTTCAAAGGGGATGCCCCTAATTTCTTAGAGAGGGATAGAGCACTAATTTCATTAATAGGTTATTGGTATGTAGGGGAATATTACTCCTATATATGGGTTTGGGGAAGAAACACAGTGCATCTGTTGTCAAGGATAGAGCCTGACAGGATCATTCTGCAGGAGATATCCTTCCAAACTGTCATTGATGGGATCTTCCCAAAGCTTGTAGCATCCAAAAGGAAGTGTTGGCCCAAGTTTCCACTGAATTTGGGATTTTTGGCCTTACAAAATTCTACCCATGTAGATTTACTTGGAAATGCAATTTCTTAAATGAACCTAGGGGAAGTGCCGAAAATTATGCATGATCCTAAGGAATTCTTGGAAAATTATTTTTTGTAGGAACATACCAAGATCGCCTATGTCCATCAAGAACTCCCTGATTATTCCATCTACAGAGGTGCCAATGATTTCTCATAGGTGGCTTCTTATCTTATGTTTACTGGTTATTCATCAAATTCATTTCATGAATTTTAGTAATTCTTCTATCTATTAGACAGATTGATCACAGGTAACTCATTTATTAAACATGCTAATTTATGTTTTGATGTCTCATTACAATCTTAACATGTCATATATGTATTGAATAATTTTTTTTATTTAACCCATATGTTATTTCCTACAACTATTGAACATTCATTTATACCCAATACTGTTGCAACAAACTCAACCAACAAAACCCATTCGACAGGGGTTCCCACTCTATCGATGCTCAAATCGATGCGATCTCCCTGAGCACTGACCCAAACAAGTTTTACCCTCTCCAGCAACACCCACAAAGCAGATGAAGTCCCACCCGAGATGTTCGATGGAGGACTGACGCAACCAAGTTTTCACACAATAGAAGAGGACTATGGGCATCGACAATTCATCAACTTATATACCAGATCTGACCAGTTACTTAATCATCAATAGAACCATTCATCATTGCTCTTTAAAAGATCTCATCATTCATTCATAACAGAAATAACCATACTATTGCGCAAACAGATCTAGAAAGATAACATTATTCATAAGCAATAAACATCGCATCATAGATCCATGTCGCACACATTCACCATTGGATTCATATAAACAGAACGACAGAAAGAGACAAAAAGATAACAGTAGTTCAAATCAACCTCCTTTTTCTCATATTAATTCTACGCAATCAACCACAGATCCAAAAATAAACAATAATTCAATTGAGTTTCGAGCTCTCAATTCTCATTCTATGATGATTTTCACATTTACAATTCTTCTTCTATTTATATCCTTTTGCCTTTACATTCATGGTCCACTTGGATGATTTTGTAACTAATTCTTAACTGATTCTACCAACTAATGACCAATATCCACAAAATATGGTCCAAAAGTACAAAAAGTGACACAAAATTATCAAAATAGTCTATCTCCCACCTTGCGCGCCATCTTTCACTTGCGCGGTGTCTTCTTAGCTTGCGCAGCATCCACGATGTTGTGCAACTGACTTATCCCAAAACCCCTTCCAACAAGCCCCCAACACAATCTTGTGGCTCGCCCTCAAGCCACGTCAGTTGGACATGGTTTACTCACTGATTTTCAACTTGAAGGCATCATACTGATGAGTGATATCCTTTACCTGCATTTTGATTTTTCAGCAAGGTCTTGACTTTCAAGCAAATCCTACTTCAATGGGTGCTCCACCAGCTTTTCATTCACTTCCTTCTTACCCTCCTGCACAGCCTGCAGCGCAGTGACTTCTTTCACCGATAATTGGGCTCCAATTTCTTGGAACTCGTCGAGCTGGTCATTGTTCTTTCGATGTCCTCCTGAGCCTTTCCAACTCGTTGTTGTAACTCCTTTAATTCTACTAACCATGTAATATGAACAATTGGTGGCATTGTCCTCAATGTCGTCTTCAGTGTTACCAACTAGCCCTCAGCTTCCTACATCTACTTTGTCAGTTACTCTAACTGTTCATCTTGAATGACACTACCCCAAAATTGTGTCATCGGTTCAGTAATATTTTTGCAATCCTGCTCCATTTCTTCAAACTGTGTCGCGATATCCTCGATGGCACCCTTTACGCAATTTTCTCTGATGGTGTGTCTGGGTAGACCAGAGCATTCAACATACTATTGTCCTATTGTAACTACGCGATAAATTCCCCGAGTTGCTTTTCCTTTGCTACTGCATCCAACTCTACAGTGCTTTCATGGATGTACTGACAAGCATCCATAATGGCCTCTTCCACTTACCCTCGACTAGCAAAAAGGTGCACCTTCTCAATAACAAGGTGCTTAGTATCTTTTCTCAGTTTTGTGATCTCTTCTACAGTCTTCATCTTTAGCTCCTCTTGTGCCTTCTTCTGCGCCTTTATTTCCTGTGCTTTGTTTGCTGTCAACATTGCCTTTGCACGGCGTAATTCCTCTACCTCTTTCTGCAGTTCCTCCTCTTCATCTTACGACCAAAATTACTGTTCATTGATATCCTTCTATCTATCTGCCAACTCTTGGTTGGAGACCCACTGCATATGGACTAAATTCTGGGTAGCCAACTTGTTGATTTCCACCGCAATTCTCTGCAGCTGTGGCAGTGAGGAATTCACATCCTCTCGTCTAGCGTCAATAGTAGTTAGGGGAATCTGAACATTCATGACCCATGGATCGGTGTTAATTCACACATATTCATACACATTTGCACTCTCTAGTGCTCATTTCAAAACAAGATTATGTATAGAGTTCAACTTATATCTTACTTCCGTGAATCCCTCCCGTGCAGACTTCTTCATTTACTTGGCGTCTGCATCGGTTGCGTCATTGACAGCTTTGACGAGTTGTTGTAGTTGTGCCTCCATTGTTGATATTGTGTTGCTACTCACATCCTGCTCCATTTGCATCTTAGTCCTTTCTCCTTAAAAATGCGATGTGCCTCTGGGTCAATGGGAGTCTCTGTCGATTATTCACCATCAGAGTCATGGTGACTCTGCTAGTCATCTCTTCATACTAGATTGTCATGTGCATCTGTTTTTGGTCATCCTGTTGATACTTCATTAGCGCTAACTAGATCCTGCCATGCTGCAAGCTAGTCATCAATTGTCACATCCAATTCTTCATCCAGTACCTTGTAAGACATGGGTAACCATTGTTTATTTGGGTCACATCGAGCTTGCACATGAATGGTGTGCGGTCCTATGGAGAACCGAGTGATCCTCCTATATTTGGTTGTGGCCTCATTGGATATTCACGAAACTTTGACAATTGTTTCCTACAGCGCTTCCCAGTAGAACCAAAAGTGGATCATGCAATCCTCTTTCCTAGTAGGTTGCTCGACCCACCACATGTTTTCATATCATCTGCCTTTACATACCTTAACTACTTCAACTTCCATACCTTGGTAATCCACTAGCTCCATCCAAGCCACTAATGCAATGATGACTCTGATGTCTTGATTCTCAAATGTCATCATCTGCTTCTTGAAGTTAATCACTGCCCATCTGATCCCCAATAACGCGGGATAGGAACCTCCACCATTAACAACTTCAATCACATCAAAATAGGCATAGGTCTTCATACCTTCAACATCCACAACCAGGTTCAACACATGTCTGATTGGTTGTACTTTAGACTGATTATCTAATCGTAACTGCACAGGGGACCAACCCAGCGTCGGTCTCCCCATTTTCTGTCAGGTCTACTTTGTCACAATATTCATGTCTGAGCCTAGGTCTAGAATGACTGAATCTACTTCATAGTCCCCAATCTGAATGTTCATACACATCTCTTTGCCCGTATTTTTCTTATGTAAAGAGTTCACCGCGGAGTCCTTCCGCTCCTTACCCAGGTGGTGCAACAAATTTTCAATATCGTCCAGAGCATCAGGATATCTTTCCAGCAATAAGCAACTATCAAAGAAGTGCTACAAGGTACCATGTTGTCGCAATGGTCCTACCTCTACCGAAGAATCAAAAGCAGAGGGAATTTCATAAATAGGTGACTTACCAGGATTTCTTCTGATCACATCTCGACCTTCAAAGAATGTATCTTTTTAAATTACGATATCAAACAACACCTTATTCTTCCCAGACAATCAAACCTGCTTGCGGGGCCCATCCTCTCCATTCATCGCACCTCCACGGGTGGGGATGGAAACGTCAACATCCTCTATTTTGGGATCTACTGAGATCATTGCAACTGTCGACCCTTGATTCTGGTTCATCGACGAATTCTGGTTCAGTGGTGGATTCTAGTTCAATGAGGAGTTCATGGGTTGATTCACAGTTTGATTCTGAAGTGGAATTTGATTCCAATCCTGGTTCTTTAACTGATTCTGGTTTTGTAATTGATTTTGATTCTGCAACTGGTTCTGATTTTGCAACTGAGGAACGTTCTCAACCTGCCATCTTCAGATTAGCTGTGGGGAATTCTTGATAGTATGATCAATTGTAGTGCAGCATGTACATGAACACTGCAATTGTGGGAAAAATCTCTAGTAATGTCCAAATACCCCACAATTGTAACACTGGACAGGTCCGTGACCTTTTCCTCCTCCTCTTCCTTAGAATCCTCCTTGTTGTTGGTACTGCGGCTAAGCCAATTTTTGTGGCAAGGGATTCAGTTGTTGCTAAATGTAGTTCCCTTCCTGAACATGCTGTTGTTGCGATGGAGCCATCAACATCTAACTATACTGTGGCTGCGGTGTGAACTATGGCTGTGGCACAAACTGCGGTTGTGGTTGCAATGGTATAAATTGCATCTGCGACGATGGTGTATACTACGGTTGAGGCCGATAGTTTACCACCTGAGGTTGTGGTTGTGATTTTTGTACTGCACGATGATCTTCACCCTTCACAAAGTATGAGTCATATTTCCTTTCCTGAAGCAGTTCATATGCATGATAGTCTTTATCTTCATGCCCCATAGATTGACAAAATGAACAATATAGGTTTTTTGGCTTTGTCACCATATTATGCATGTAGCCACATTCTTCATGTCGGTTCCCATAGACTTGGCATATGCAGCACCATGGTACGTTGTCATAACTCAGTGGGTTTGGCGCCCCAGATAGCAGATAATTTTGGAAGTCAAGGCAAGTATCTTTAGTGTGTCCATCTGCATGACAATGAGTAGACCAAAGGTCTTTGTGATTCTCTTTCCCATTCTTAATGTCTTGCAACTGAAGCATCAAGTTCACCAGCTGCGCCTGAATTTGGTTCATACCAGTTGCATTCTCCCCAATAGGTGAAGCTTCTAACTTCATTGCGATCTCCAGAGCCTCGCTCTATGTTGTGATATTCTGTTGCATCAGTGGTTGTCGAATATATGAGGTACCAATGCTGTGATAAACCATTCTTTGTGTTGAACGTCACTCATATTGAAACTAACTCTCACCATCAGTGTATTAAATCTTTGGTTGAAGTCCCAAACGGTCTCATTAGGAAATTTTTTAATCTCTTTTAACTCAGTAATATATTGCGCTTCATATTTTGGTTTCCGAAATTCTTCAATTAGTCCTATCCTGACTTCATCCAATGTGTTTGCAGGGGTCCTCATAGGAACTTGTATAAATTTCATGTACCAATCCAGCGCACGACCCTGAAGAGTAGTCATCAATTGGCCTTTCTTAACATCGTAATTCGTGGCATGTATGAAAATCCACACTGCCTCACATAGAAACCAATACTGCTTGAGATTGTCAATCCCGTTTCCATGGAACAAAGGTAACTTTGTATCATCGTCCGCCATCCTGGGCCTTCTTCCTATCGATGTTGATCTACTACTAGAATGTTGTTGGCACATCGGGCAAGTCAACGTGGAACTTATGTTTCTTCTCGAATATGGAGTAGTGAACAGAGGTGGGGGTACGTTGCTACTGGGGTTTGAACTTACTGTTATTCTGGGTGTAGTATGGGTTTGGTCATCCTCTTCATCACTATAGGGTCTCTTCATCCTGTGTGGTCTTCCTTTGCGGTCTTGTGTTTTGATTGCAGCAGGACCTTCCCCTGTCCTCTACCTCTTCTCTTGTCGAAACCTTGTTCCTCCCCTTGTAAGACCACTTTCTTCCTCGGCTTCCCTCATAGTCTCGTCAAAACTTGCACCCATCTACCCTATATCTTCCCATTCGTCTCCCTGCTTTTGTCGCGGTATCCACCGCCTCCGCACACCGAAGTTCTACTACTCGAGGTGCATCTTCAGTATACCCTTTCCATAGACAAGCATCTTAATTGACAAATGTAGAAACAACAAGAACCTACCTCTGGGTCCGTTGAAAAATTCCCTTTTTGCTTTGTTGTAGGACCTGGTGGTGTCAACTATGAATTCAGTGATATATCCTTCTAGGATACTATCCAGCTAGACCTAAATAGCCCGTGATGCTTTGTTTTCAGTTTCCTGCAACTCCTCGATCAATTCAAGGGTCCAATATGTTGGCTTTCCTCCTTGTAAATTTATCTTCTTGTAAGTGAACCGCGCCAACCACTCGTACAATATGATGGGAAACTCCAAGAAAAAGTATTCATGAGGACCACCGTGTATCTATCTCCCCAACCACTTATCTGTCATTAGTCCATGTTTCTGATTTTTTGCTTCAGAAAATTCTCGTAGCTTCTGATCAAACGAATCCTGAATTTTTGGTCTTGTTGGATGCCACATATCCTCCTCTCAGTTGCAACAAGGTCCCGGTAATGGAACCATTTGTTGGCACAAACTCAACCGAAAAAACCCAGTCGATAGGGGTTCCCACTCTATTGATGTTCAACTCACCACAATCTCCTTGAGCACCAGCCCAAACAGGTTTTACCCTATCCGGCAACACCCACGACACAGATGAAGTCTCACCTAAGATGTTCGAGGGAGGGATGATGGAACCAAGTTTCCGCAGAATAGAAGAGGACTATGGGCATCGACAATTCATCAAATTATCTATCAGATATAACCAGTTACTTAATCATCAATAGAACCATTCATCATTTCTCTTTAAAATATCGCATCATTCATTCATAACATAAATAATCATACCGGTGCGCAAACAGATCTAGAAAGATAAGATTATTCATAAGCAATAAACATCGCATCATAGATCCATGTCGAACACATTCACCATTGGATTCACAGAAACAGAATGACAGAAAGAGAGAAAAACATCACAGTAGTTTAGATCAACCTCCTTCTTCTCATATTAATTCTGCACAATCAACCACAGATCCAAAAACAAGCAACAATTCAATTGAGTTTCGAGCTCTCAATTCTCATTCTATGATGATTTTCACATTTACAATTCTTCTTCTATTTATAGGCTTGCGACTTTACATTCATGGTCCACTTGGATGATTTTCTAACTAATTATTAACTGATTCTACCAACTAATGATGAATATCCGCAAAATATGGTCCAAAAGTACAAAAAGTGACACAAAATATTCAAAATAGTCTATCTTCCGCCTTGTGCGCCATATTTCACTTGTGTGGTGTCTTCTGAGCTTGTGTAGCATCCGCGATGCTGCACAACTGACTTATCCCAAAACCCCTGCCAAGAGGTACTAATTTTTTAATTGGTATTATTCGATACAACAATTGTGCATACATATCACTTTGAATAAAGCATTGCAATTGTCATTGTTTAGTTTTATTTGAATATTGATTAAAGGAAACATACTTGATCTATATTTTTATATGTTGAGTAACTATTTCTTTGTCCTTAATTGTACATCATAATTGTTCTACTGTAAAAATATTTCATAATCATTGTCTTAGTTTCCTCAGAAAGTTTAGTCTAGCATCCACTTACTTCAAACCTTTCTCAGATATTCCTTGTAGGAAGAACAGATCTATTCGATCTGAAAACCCTTGTGCCAGTGGAGGCCTTGTATCCATAATATTTAGTCATCCCAAACAACTTGGGATAGAATCATCTCTACGTGGAATCGATTTGAATCCTTTCTAGTTGGACTATTTCCTTATGTTGATTGCATGTATATTTTCTAGCAACCTACAAGCCCAAGCAATCAACAAGGCCTAGGAAACCCTAAATATTTGGCTTTAAGATTGGTCCTTTGCGCACATAATCTTGTAGGGCCATTCAGGAGGTCTACTTATGACATGGAGTCCTTTATTAAAACAAGTCTCGGTGAGTCATCATGAGAGTGTTTTAAAAACAGTTTTAGAAGACAAGACAATTGAGGAATTTTTTTCTATTTTCAATGTCTATGGACCCTTTCAGAACCGACGGTATTTATAGGAAAATGAATTCTCTTCTATAGGTTATTGGAGATGTGCAATATGATTCTAGGAGGAGATTTGAATCTAACACTCTCTGAAAGAGATATTTGGCAGTCTCTAGAAAGACTTGATTCATTGATTAACTTCCTTAATTCTCTCTTTGAATCAAAAGGGATAATTCTCGTCCAACATTTGAATATAGAACCCACGTGGAGGAACAAAAGAAGTGGATAAAATGCAATTTGAAAGCACTTAGATAGATTTTTAATGTCAAAGAATCTATTTATTTGTCCCTTAATGGTTCAATCTTGGATTTAGGTTGGAGGTTTGTCTTATCATTGTTCGATTCTCCTTTCCATTGAAAAACGAGATCTTAAGTCAATGCCTCCTTTTAAGTTCAATCCTATATGGCTCAAAGAGTAGGATTATATAAAACTAGTAGAAGATTATTAGACGCCTCTACAGAAATATATTGCAGCCTCATATGTGAATTAAATAGTTGAAAACCTTGTCCGAATTAATAAATACTCCAAAGAATGGGAAAAAGGATACAAAGATAAACAACAGACACAACTAAAAGAAGTAGAGGAAAAGATAGTATAAAATTACAATCAAAACGCCTCCACGGTGTTTAGAGGAAGAGTTGAAGGCTTTAAAATCTTATGAACTTCAGCGGAATGAATCACTGGCAAGGGAAGAACAATTATGGAGGCTTAAAAGTAGGGCCATATCGATAGAAAAAGGTGACAACAACTGTTGGTCCTAGGGAAAGTAAGGAAGCATTCACTTAGAATTATGCCTAAGTATGGAGAAGAGCTAAAGAAGAAGAAGAAGGAGCTACGACAAAAGTAGCGACATGAAAAAAGAAGAGAAAGGAGTTACGACAAAAGCATTGAAAGGAAGGGAGAAGAAGGAAGATGCGTGACAGAAGAGGAAGTTGCACCAAAAGAGGAATCCGTGACAGAAGGAAGGAGTGCGACAAGGGAAGATGAAATGGAATAACAGTATCAGAAGGTGTGCAAGAGGCATAACAACTGAAAAATGATAGTAAGGCGTAACGGTTAGAAAGTGGCATTCCTTAAATATCATGGGTACGAGTTCGGCTAGAGCTGACGGAAACCACACGTATGAAATTACCTTTGTAATTCATGCCGCTAGAGCCTCCCGTTAGGTGTTACTAGAATAGGAAATACAACTTGTTGGCTAAGTATAGGAAGTCGGTTGAGAAAAAAAAAGTAAACGAGTATGTAAAAGAGTCTATAAAAGAAGGAACCGAAGTTGTATGCGGATTAGCTTCTCTATTGTTGTCTCTGTATTGTTAGAGTGTTAGTTTCTTTGTATTTTTTTGTCTGTTAGTATTGATGAATGCATATGAGTTGAAGAATCTACAGCTGAGTGCGCAGAAGTATATGAAAGTTTGAGTCGATCCAGGATGTGTGTGGATCATTAGTAAAGATGAGTAGAAAGAGAGAAGAGAGAAGATCAGAGAGCATGAGAGGAAGGAAGTTTCTGTAAAGATAGAGAAGAATATCTAGAACAGAGTTTGCAGCTAGTGTGCAGATGAAAGGTGCATATATTTATCATGCCAGATGAAGAGCACCTTTGTAGTTTTTTATTGGGATGGGTTTCAATGTCATATTCTATGTATATGTGTGAATGTTGAATATGTTTGAGTTACCTATGTAAATTTTGCATTGAATGGATGATTATAAATTTTCCTACGAATGAAAATATGTACATCAGTCACATTGTATCAGTTGAATATGATTATATTGCACAAAGATTGATGTTATAATAAGCTGGGTCGTGGTCTAAATTTTCATAGTAAGCATAAATAATCCACCCATAGGATTCGTTGAGAACCTTGGTAAGGGATAGAGGTACCATAAATCCCCCACTCAACTACGAAAAAGTGGTTCTGGAAGTTACCCATTGAGAGATATATCTCGGGTGAGACTGCATCTGCGTCGCAGGTGTTGATGGCTGACCTATGCTTTGTCAGGATGATATCTTGGTATTTGTTGTGCTAAGCAGAAGGGAATGAACATGGTTCAGGATCCTTGGAGGAGGGATAAAATCCAATAACAACACAAACAAATTTCATATGTTTGCTTCACATAAGATAAATGTAAACACAATTTATGAGATCAAGGATGCCTAAGGGAATGTAGTCATATCTTTTCAGGAAAAAGCAGATGCAGGTAAATATTATTTTCAAACATTATTCAAAGAGCTAGAAGGATTCCCAATTCAAGAAATTATGCAATCTATAAGGCTTTTTCCAAAATTGGTATCAGAAGATATGAATGATTCCCTAAAAGAAGAAGTCTTGAAAGAAGAGCCAAAATACATTGTGTATTATTTTCAAAAAGGGAAGGGTCTAGGTCCTTATTGTTAAATTTTTAATGGTTATACAATATCTATTAACATAACCATAATAACATCATAACCATATGCAAAAGGATCATTGAAAGGTAGACAAGTACAGCCACACAAAAGAACACAGATATTTATCCTGGGAAACACTCGTGAGGAAGAAAACCCAACAAAACTCCATCTATATAGATGTATCAAAAGTACAAACATGAGACCCCAAATAGGTGCTCCTTCTCCCAGCAGATATCTCTCTCTCTCTCTCCCATGCGCTATACACAAGTGAGTGTGTGTTCAAATTAGGAACATAGCTCCTCTATTTATACTCTTTCGGTCACTTGACTTTTAACCTAACAAGTCGGACCCACTAAACTAACTAGGTCAAATTCACCTAGGAAGACTTAAAACAGTATTATATTATATTCATTAGGGTACTATTGGCTCAACTTACAATGGAGGTTATACCTCATGACTCTATGATGACCAAATACAATAGTAACATCCCGACGGAGGAATAATACATCTCCCTTGGGGTACATTGGTAAAAATACATTTAGAATATTCTTTGAAGTTACAATATTTCAACACTCCCCCTTAATGAGAAGGGTATTCTACTAACAGCAACATCATCAACTATAGGAGCATGGAGAGAGAGAGAATCCACAACATCATCAAGGTGATACATCTATACATCATAGGAATTTTTCAATGATCATTAGTAACTCGAATAGTTACTAGAACATCTTTAGTACTGGAACATAATATTCTATAGCACCGATTCTTCATCTTTGATCTTCTGCAGCACTCGATCAGTTGATCCTTTGCAACAGCACTTTGATCTTCTTCTTGTAGCACTTTGATCTCTTGATCCTTCGTAGAAGCACTTTGATCTTTATCTTCTTGTTGTACCCGGTCACTTGATCCTCTGCAGTACTTGATCACTCAATATTTTGTGGCATTCGATCACTCGATACTTTACTCAATCATTTGATCCTTTGTAGTACTTCTATCACTAGATCATTTGCAGAATTCAATCACTTGTTCCTTTCCTCGATCACTCGATCCTTTGCATTACTTCGATTACTAGATCGTTTGCAGCATTACTTTGATATTCTTGATCCTTTGTTGTAGCACTTCAATCTTCTCAATCCTTTGCAGCAACACTTCGATCTTCTTGATCCTTTGAAACAAAACTTCAATCTTATTTATCCTTTACAGTAGCACTTTGATCTTTATCTTCTTGTTGTACCCGATCATTTGATCCTCTATAGTACTTGATCGCTCGATCTTTTGCGGCATTTGATCACTCGATACTTTACTCAATCACTCGATCCTTTGCATCACTTTGATCATTAGATCCTTTGCAAAATTTGATCGTTTGATCCTTTACTCGATCACTTGATCCTTTGCATTACTTCGATCACTGGATCGTTTGCAGCATTACTTTGATATTCTTGATCCTTTGTCATAGCACTTAGCTTGATCCTTTGTAGAAGCACTTCGAACTTATTGATCCTTTATAGTAGTACTTCAATCTTCTCGATCCTTTGTAGCAGCACTTCAATATTCTTGATATTTTGTAGCAGCACTTTGATCTTCCCGATCCTTTGCAACAACACTTTGATCTTCTTGATCATTTGCAGCCACACTTTGATATTCTTGATCCTTTGTTGCAACACTACCTATAATACACATGATCTCTTTGTTGGATGATCAATCCTTATCACTTTAGGAGATAAGTCAAAGTATGATGCAATCCTCACCAGCTTGCTCCCACTTAACAAGGAGGGTCCATAACATAGACCATTTGGATCATCCACAAATGAATACATGACCATACTGTCTACAACTGACTGTAGATCTCATCCGCAAATGAATGCAAGACCTATCGTCTGCAACTAAATTCAAGACTCAATGTAGACCATCCTCATCTTGTTAAGGATAAGACCACTCCAAGCGAGTGTTATACTATGGAATCTACATATGAATGCAGGAACACTCTCCATGCGAGAGTATCGTCTGAAAGTGTAGATCTTATCCACAACTAAATGCAGGTTATGTCATCCGTAAGGACTCATCGTAGAGCATCCTTAGTTGTAAATCTAGGACCACTCCCAAGCGAGTGTTATCATACGATATCTACAAATGAATGTAGGTACACTCTCCAAGCGAGAGTGTCATCTTCATTTGTAGATCTCGTCCGCACCTAAATGCATGACATGTCAACCGTAGGGACTCGTCCTAGAGCATCCTCAGCTTTAAATCTAACACCACTTCCAAGTGAGTGTTATTCTATGGCATCTACAAATGAATATAGGTACACTCTCCATGTGAAAGTATCATCTAAAAGACCATCCTTAGCTGGTAAGAGCTAGGACCACTCTCAATAGCAGAGTGTTATTATCTGCAAGGCCATCCTCAAAAGAGGATACTATCATCCACAAGTGAATGTCGAACCTCATCATCATATGCAGGTGCACTTGGTCTCTTTTGTACTGGAGAATCATTTCCATCCCATCATAAATGATAGTCTCATCATCACACTCCCTTTCCAATGAGGATCCATATCATCAACCTGCTCCCCCTTTATGAGGAGGGTTCGTATCATCATCGTTCCTTCATGCAAGGAAGGTATTCAGCATCATCATCATTGTTCGTCCTTGCGAGGAAATATCTATATCATCGTAATTGTTCCTCCTTGTGAGGAAAGTATCTATATCATCATCATTCCTCCTTGCGAGGAAAGTCTTCAGGATCATCATCATTATTCCTCCTTACGAGGAAGGATATATATCATCATCATTGTTCCTCCTTATGAGGAAGGATCTATATTATCATCATTGTTCCTCCTTATGAGGAAGGATCTTTTTGAACTACACCAATATTGTCACGGAAGTATTCAAACTTTACTAGATATAGATTTTTGGTCAACACATCAGTAACTTTCTCATCGGTAATCACATACTGGATTTTTATAGATCCCTTATGTACCATATCCCTTGTATAAAAATATCATATTTCTATGTGCTTTGATTTATCATGGACCACGAGATTCTCTGTCATCTTTATGCAACTCTGAATATCACATAGAATTACTGTGGTATCCAATTCTAGATCAAATAGAGCTGGCATAAGCTTCCAAATCCATGTGGCTTCACAAATAACGAAGCAAGCTAATATGTACTCTGCTTCAGTCATGCTAAGAGCAACATTGGATTGTTTCTTTCTAAACCACGAGATCATGGTCGATCCCATACAATAACATCTATTTGAGGTGTTATTTATGTTTGCGACACTTCCTGCCCAATCTGAATCCATATATCCATACGTTATGTAGTCATGATCTCTGTAATAATATAGTTCAAAGTCTATTGCACCTTTTAGGTACCTCATCACATGCTTTGCAGCTATCAGGTGAACATGTCTAGGATTAACTAGATAACAACTCAGGTATTCATAGCAAAGAATATATCTGGCCTAGTATTCGTCAGATACATTAATCGACCCAATAATCTTTATGTACTAAGTCATATCCACTAACTCTAATGATTCATTAGATAACAACTTTAGGTTGGTATCCATGGTTGTGGCCATGTCTTTACAATCCAACATATCAAATCTTCTTAATATTTCCACAGCATAGTTTGTGAAGCATCATTGCTTCACTACAAGTTGAACATGATGCAATGTACTCAGCCTCTTCATGAGATCATACCCGATCCCAAACATCCTGAGGTGATATTTCTATTCTCAACACTTCCTCTTTTCATCTAAAATTATTTCATCATGTCAGGTCATCGATATATCCCAGTCTTCCATATTCAACCTTGAATGTCGAAACCCACTCTACTCTTGGTAAATCCTTAGTCCATCGGGAAGTTGTCCATCATGATGTGCCATGTCGAACTCAGAGATATTTTGTAGTCACTCCCCCTAAAGGGGAGCTTCATCTTCCCTCTACATTTTACACTCTACGTATTGAAACATTATGTACTGGATTGACAGGTAGCATCCTCTGCTACTGATCTTCTATGTATCCATCTCAGGTTACTAGATACCAAGATCCTTTATCTTGAACTTTGTTGAAAATTTAATATTGCACCATCTGTGAGATTGTTTTTTTTATATAGGTTTCCATCTTCAACCTTGTAGCAAAGTTTAATATATTCATCACTCTAGGTGATGTTCAAGCTCCTTATGCAATTGGTGTGCTTATCTATGGGTGCCTTCTGAGCTCATACAAATTATTTTTTGTACATGTGGTTATTTGACAGATATATACTTATGATTCACTGGAAAAGCATGTTTGTTCAATGGAGTATGTCATGCCATAATCTACTCCCTCTTTATGAGACAAACCATGAACCTTTATTTGTATACTTGATCTTGTAGATCTGTTGATTGGAATATTTCACCTCCTGCGGACATCAAGGTGTTCCGCTGGTCTGAATGGTTCAGATCCAGAACAAATAGATCACAGAGGCTGATAAATCTCCCTAGACGCTGTAGATATCTGGAATACAAGGCCTTGATAGTTCACCTATGTACCTGCAAAAGAGTTCAACACAAAACAGATCAAAGCAACCAGAATACGATCTACTAATCTATGCTAGTGACTAAGGAATCTAGCAATATATATCTGAAATCAAACATCAACAATATATATGGGATAGAAAATCAACTTGCATTAGAAATATGAAGAATTTTACAACCAAGCCTTAGTGTTGACATGCATCTCCATGAAACCAGCTCTTCATCCCCAAAAGCTCTGAATCTAGCTCTATATGCTCTCTCCAAATCATCTTGGGCCAAGAATCAGTCCAACAACATAACAATACCTTCAATGTTCTCCCCTCAACCATGGCTATGAGCTCATATTTATAGGGCTTTAATGGATATATATGGTTGAGAAATTAGTGGGTGAGGTGGCCTCTAAGATCCTAGGATGAGGGATCTTGAGCTCAACCAACCCACAGTAATAGGGATAAGGGATATCTCGAGGCTTGTCATCTAGAAGCCTCAAGAAGCTTCTCTTTTTCCCTTTTTACCCAGGGTACCGTGCTTCTCCTTCTATGATAGAGTGGTTCTGGTAATAACCGCCTATGGACCAAGGGTGACAGGTGGTGGTACCGCTTGTGGACAACCGATGAAAAGCGGTGCGAGCAGGGGTACCGCTCCTAGACAAAGGGACATGCACGATGCTGGGAATTTGTATGACAGACTGATAAGAAACCATTTATTCTTCACTCCATAAGCTGGGATTCGAGGAAAATAGGTATGTCAAAGATCTTATCACATGATGGTGACAGGATTTTGGTATAACAGGATGCCCCCCAAAGCATGAGTCTTAGAGTGATACGATAAATGAGAGCTTTGAGAACAAGTCGTTGCCAGGAGATGAAAATGTTGGCTCGATCGAAGCATGTCGTCAAGTAGGAATCTCTAGTACATCAAGTATGTTGACTCATAGACACAAGTAACCAAACTCATAGTTACAGACCAATACAAGTCAGATCCATGAGTGGAATAAACAAGTATGGCTACTAGAATACAACATAGATCCATGTGATAGAGGACTCAAACTTGGACATAGCTACCAGACATACAACGTAGATCTATGTCATACAGATGCAAATTTGAGCATAGACATGACCATACAAATGTGGATCCATGCTAGATATACAAAATTCCATCGCAACCTGGGGAAAAAGCAATGAGCGCTTTTAAACAAACACCCAGGGTCTTTGTCTCGTCTTCCACAAAGTACAATTCTATCCATGTGATTACAATGATCTGAAGTCGAACATGGAAGAAACCACTTGATTACCAACCAATGATGTGAACCATTAACAAGTGCAAGGGAGATCACCATTAATGTCAATGATTCCCAAGGTACTCTAGTACAATCTACTGAGTGCGAATAGATGTCCTGATTTCAAACACCCAGTCAATTCTATCGATCAAAGGTCAATGATGTGAACCTATGTCAAGAGCGAGAGAATCTGTCATTAACGCATATAGATCTCAAGGTACTAAATATTGTTTCTAATACTATTTCCCAGATGATGAGCTGATGTCGACGGGAATAATCTCGTTGAAGGAGGGCCATGATGAGTCCCACATCGCGACACAAAACTCGGAACATAGTTCTGGAATGATGTGCATGTAGTAACCATATGACTAACTCAAAGATACTGACACAAAGAATGTGTATACTGCAGAGGTAAGACTTCTTCAGATTCTCTTTGAATATCGGGAGACACGACAAAATGACTTGGCAGCATGACTAGACAGGACAGATACACAATGCGACAGTGGATAATGCATTCTTTTGAAAGACTCGAAGGATTGGCATGACTCATGAAAGTGGATCGTCACGGAGATCAGTTGAATACCCAATTGACTGACATGATTGTGCAGACAAGTGCCATGTTCAAAGGTAACGACAAACAACTACCATTATTTGCAAAATGATTCCCTTTCCCATTTCCCCCATCATGATTGATGAGTGCCTCTTTTTGGTTTTAAGAGTTCAAAGAGGGTAACAAACACTCGATATAGCTTTTCGAAAGACAAGTCCAGTCTCATATGTTTTACGAACCTGAGAGAGTATGGGTTCGTTCCCAAAACGAGTCTCTCAATGTTTAATTTAATGATTCCACTAAAAGAAAACTCGCTATCATTCATGTTTAGAGAGTTTGAGCGAATACAGAAGAAGACTCCATGGGGGTCCTTTTTCGTATGATTTAGTCTCTAAGGCCCGAAAAAATATAAAATCATACCTTAGAGAACTCTTCCAGTCATGATTGGCTGGAGTGTTCCTTTCTCGTAAATAGTACTGTCCGAACCGAGAAAGTCGGCTAACCTACCGTCGAACAAACAACTCTTCAAATACTTTAACGAGCGTGAAGAAGACAAGATTGCTCGACAATCTTTTCATATTTAAGGAGTCTGAAAAGGGTTTAAAGAGGACTCCATAAGGTTTCTTTACACAATGTCACTTTTTACGAGCCTGGAAAGACTCAGAAACAGACTCGACTATCTTTTCATGTTTAAGGAGTCTGAAAGAAGATGTGAAAAGAAGACTCCATAACGTTTCTTTACACAATGTTGTATTTTACGAGCTTGGAAAGAAACTTGAACTAGACTTGGAACTTTGATACTAGATTTTAACGAGCATGAAAAAGTGTCGCAATAAATGCTCAATGACCTTTTCCATTTTGTGAAAGTACAAAAAAGCCATAAACAAACTTTCCAAATCTTTTACTAAATTCAACCTGCAGACGACTCATAAACAAGTGTTAAATGCATTCAAAATACACATTACGGGATTACGACAAATAGATTTTGACCAAAACATGATGTAATATCAAAAATATACTAAGTCAGACCCAAAAAATGTCTATATAAGGCAAGTAAATAGTAAAAAATCAAACATTTCACTATTTACCTCTAGTAGAGAGCACTTGGAGCATTTTTTAGCCAGATCTTCCACAGCTGATACCGAGAGTTTCCACTGTCCGTTTTCAGTCTCGCCAGTTGCAGGTAACTGCTAAGACCTTCATCTTCCATTTCATAGCATTTATTTTGGGATTTGGTGGGGTTTTAATCCTATTTGGCAAGCCCTAAAAACCTATTTGTGGGCACCGCGGCTACCCCTTGCGGGATAGGCGGTACCACCCGAGAACTGCGCCAAGAACATGGTGGATAGGCAATGCCACTGCCTGTCTCCAACGGGGCATAGGCGGTGCCGGCTGTGGAGAAATTAAACCAATGATATATGCAAAATTTACTCATTCTTTTGATTTGTGATGACTCAAGGATGATATTGATGTATACCATTGTTGTTTTTGGCAGGTCTAGGCTTCCAAAATATGGTGATATGGAAGGAAAGAACACATGATGATGATGATGTCGCTGTTGAAAGGAATCTGGTTTGTATTGCCGCACTCTGGAACTGTGGTCTTCTAAATTTCTTCCGGACACCAAGCATGGTGTCCCATGACAAACTACTGGAACACATAGTGAGAATGTGGAATCCAGAACAGCAGTATTTCAAGGTGGGGGCACATATATTTATATTGGAGGTAGAGTACATCTACTTCCTGACTGGTCTATCAAGACGGGGTGCCCCTATCTCACTGACTGGTTCCCGTGATGGGGACATTACCACCAGAAAGCTCATAGATCGACACTGTGTGCCAGGTACAGGCACATCGAGGAAGAAAATCCCCATCAAGACAGTGACATACAGGGCTCTACGGATTGTTCTATTCACTATGCAGAGGGTGTTAGGGATCCAGGGTGTACATCAAGCTTCCAGGGCACATATGTTGTATTCCCTAGAGGAAATGGCACCTACGGTGTTCAATTGGGTGGAAGCATTGCTTCCAATCTTCAAGGATCAGCTGATTAAATGTCAGAAGGGAGAGCTGAAGTAGTTTAGCTTTGGTTCCATCTTAGCTTGTTTCTTCTTTGAGCGGGTCCCCCAGATGAGGCCCCAGGTGACTTTTTGGAGTCTGAGAGCACGAGACCCCAGCATGCTAAGGTGGGTCTAAATCATGTCTTGCACAGGAGCAGGTAGGGGCAGAGTGAAGTTTGGTGACGTGTTCTTCATATGGTTGCGGGATCAGATGCTCATGGTCGAGGACTATGCCTATGCGGGCACAGATTTTCCAGGTGATCCTGACCTACCACTCCTGCCTAGAGGGCAATGGGGAGACATTGGTAAGAAACAAGAAACCCTAAAGATGAAAATGTTTTTATGTTTTTTTATGTTTTATATTTTAAATGATAAGTGACGAAACCTGTTTGTCTTCATATAGATGTTGGAGCAGCGAGACCTGGAGGAGCATCTCCATTAGACAGGCGAACCGGAGCTCGCTTCGTGCCACAGGGTGATGATATCACCAAGGAGCTAGAGGAGAACCTTGAGAGGTTGACTCTAGACATCCCAGATGCTGACATAGATGACCTCCTGACTAGATATCAAAGATCTACGGCGGGGGTACCAGGCCGATTCAACAGGCTACTACGCAGGGTGGCTCGAGCAGTGATGTGCTATCATGAGCACCACTAGTGGATGAGACATGTATACTGAAAGCTGATAGCTTTAGGATTTTGTATGATGATTTTTCCTGAAAGCCTACATGCTTCAAATGAGGTCTCGAGACCTATTTTTTGTAAAATTTGTGTATATATATATATACAGACTTTTACATGATGTTTATACGTTTCAAATGGATGAATGCATTTTCTATGAGTTCTATGTGTCTTTAAATGTTTATTTACAATGTACCATGTTTTATTAATTTCATGAATGGGAAATATGCCAATCTAGGATGTAATTAGCCAATGAATCAGCAACTACATTATGTTCCCTAGGGATATGCCTATATTTAATGGTTCCAAATGATCTTTGTAATAAACGTACCCTCCGAAAGAGGTGGAGGAGTACTGAGTTCCTAATGGTGTAGACATGGTTTAAATGACAAACCACGAGATGAGAGTCCATCAAAACTACTAGATCATGGACATCCTGGGAGGCAGCTTCAGTCAAAAGACCGATGACTGCTTCATACTCGGTGATTTTATTAGTAGCAGGACCTAAGCAAACCGCTCTTGAACTGACCAAATCTTCGGCTGGGGAATAGAGAACCCAAGCAGCCGAGGCTAGATTCAAGGTGTGGCGGCAAGCACCATCAGCGAAGCCGTAGAAATTCATCTGCATGACCAAAACATGGTATAAACAGATGCGGACACCAAAACTCAAAACCATCTTGAAAATACAGAAAACACACTGAAAGTCAATCAATATACATATATACAAGATGCCATCCAAGAAGACCTAGGCATAGTACCTTTTCAGGTACAACCCATTACGAGGTTTCCCCAAAGGGATTCCATCATAATCTACCAACTCATAGGCTCCTTTCTCTAACACCTTGGAAACAACGAAAGGTCCATACCACATAGACTAAAACTTACCCTTTCCTAGCTTGTCATATCTCTGGTCATAAGTCAAAACTAGGTCACGCTCGTTGAAAACACGAGGCTGGACAAATTTATCGTATTACGCCTTGACGTGTTTCTTATGTGCCTCATTAGCCAAGGCAGTATCTCTACGAGTTTCATCAAGGTTATTTGAGTACAAAAATCTTGCTTCCTCTATGGAAGTGTTTGGGAGAAGTTCGACGGCGAGTTGTAAAGATGGAATCTGACATGGATGGAATGGCATGAAACCAGTAGATGTTTTCATGAAAGTCCGATAAGCCCAAAGAGAGGAAAAAAGGATGAGATGCCAATTGGATTTATGATCTCCAACCATCCGATGAAGCATAGTTTTCAAAACCTTGTTAATGGCCTCTACCTGACCATTAGCTTGCGAATAATACGGCGTAGATTTTTCATGGCGAAAACCTAGCTTGGCACTCAATTCCTCCATCATTTGATTACAGAAATGGGATCTGTGATCAGTGACGATGGACTGCAGAACTCCAAATCTAGCTATGATATGATTGAACAAGAAGAGAGCAGTAGTCTTACCATATTCTACATATGTGGGCATGGCCTCAGCCCATTTTGTAAAACAATCCATGGCTACGATGATGTAACCATGCCCCCCGGCTAAGGTAGGTTTACAATGCATGAAGTCAATCCCCCATTTGGAAAAAGGGCCAACAGCAATGATGGGGTGAAGCGGAGCAGGATGGATGCACTTTTTGGGATAAACATTTTGGCATGGTGGGAATTTCTTAACAGCCTCATGACAGTCTTTAAAGACAGAAGGCCAGAAATAGCCAGTGCAAAGGATTTTCTAGGCTGTAGCCATCCCAGATAAATGACCGCCACATGCTCCAGAGTGGCAATCATTTAGCACGTGTTCATCCTCCTCATGAGTGAGGCATCGCCGGAGAATGGAGTCAATCCCACGTCTATACAAGGTATCATTCAAGATGAGGTAGTACTTCACATGGTGATGGATGCGACGACGATCATCGCAAGATAGATGCAGTGAAAACACTAGGTCTAGAGATAAATCAACAAATATCCATACCAAGGATTAGTAGTGCTAATTAGGAACAAAAATTCATCGAGAAATGAATCAATGGGATCAGATTCCATGGTAGCACAGGGAAGGTCACATATGAGCTCAAAAAAAACCAAGGATTTCTTTGATGTAGCCTTGGGAAACTCGAGATAGAACTCCTGAAGGATGATGATCCAACGGGAGTACTTTCCCCCGATTAACTGACGATTCAAAATGTAGTACATCGGGTTCTGGTCTACCAATACGGTGGTAGTGCGAAGCAAAATATACTGACAAAATTTTTGCACGGCAATGACCGTGGCCAAATCTAGCTTCTCCACATGTGAATAACAGGTTTCAAAATCAATGAGATTCTTACTGGCATAATAAATCACATGCTCCTGACCGTGGATATTTTCCTGCACTAAAACCATGGCGATGGTAATAGTGGAGGCAGCAATATATAAGAGAAAATCCTTTGAATAGTCTGGGGGGTGTATCACAGGTGAATGAGTCAGAGCATGCTTAAGACTATCAAAGGCGCATTGGGCCTGGTCATCCCAGAATAATGGAGTGTTCTTCTTGAGGAGATGCATATAACCGTGCATTTTCTCAGCGAAATTGCACATGGAACGGCGGAGAAAGTTTGCCTTCCCCTGCAAACTTTGGAGTTCAAGGATGTTGGTTGGGGCTGGTAGATTAATGATGGCAGCAATATTCAAAGGATCGATCCGGATGCCATATTTTGATACCACAAAGCCAAGCAGATGTCCCGTCTCAACGCAAAAAACACATTTATGTGGATTGAGCCGTATATTATAATGACAACATCTCAGGAATATGGCTCTAAGATGACCAGGATGGTCCTCTCGTCGCTGTGAATGAGCAGGGAGGTCATCAAGGTACGGTTCAACAATATGTTTAATGTCGTGAAACGCATAGGACATCGAATGCTGATACATGGCTCCAGCATTTTTTAAGCCGAAAGGTAACTTCTTATATGCAAAGGTTCCCCATGGGAAAGTGAATGTCGTCTTATGCTAATTGACGGGAAATATCTCAATTTGATTGTAGCCAAAGAAGCCATCCATGAATGAAAAGATGACACTTCCAGCACAATTGTTGATAATCTGATCAATGTGAGGGGTAGGAAAGTTGTCCTTGGGACAAGATTTATTTAAATCCCTAAAGTCGATGCAGACTCTAATGGTGCCCTACTTTTTATTGACAGGGACAACGTTCGATACCCATTCCCTCAGAGGTACAAGATAAATAAAACCATCTTTCAGAAGTTTCTCTATCTCAGCTTTAATAGTTGTGGCCTTCCTAGGATGGACTTGCCTAAGTTTCTGCCTGACAAGTTTATCCATGGGATAAGTTTTAATCTCGTGGACCACAATGGAAGGGTCGATCCCCGACATCGCTTCATAGGACCATGCAAAAATATCACAGAATTCTTTAAAAAGTGCCTTATATGCTTCAGATTCATCTGTGAAGCAGTTCTTCCCAACATGAACATGCTCAATAACATCAGGCTTGGTTGATATGTCAATTGGGTTCATCTGAGTAATGTTGCAAAGGTTTCCTTCAGAATCTGTATCTTGCAACAATATAGGACTTTGCAGAACGCTGACAATATCAGTAGGAAACAAGTGTGCAAAATCATAGCTGCCCTAACTGGTATTGGGGAGGAACATGGATCTATGATGGTGATCCTCCCAAATGGGCTCATCCGTGTTCATGATCTCTATAATGGACTCGTCGAAAGGAAAAGTCTCGGAGAGATAGTCTAGAATAGGGAGAGAAGGTTCTAACCAGTATGGTAAATGGTAAGTATCCGAAGCCACTAAATGAATGTCATTAGTGTGATCATCGGAACAAGTTTGAATGGTTTCATACATAGCTTTGTGCGGACTCAATGAGGTGGAATCAACAACATTTGTGCCCTGTGGCTCAATATCAAATGAGGCGATCATATGTACTGTCATGGTATCTGTGCTAGGAGGAGTAGAGGGAAAAATCCCCATAAGGGATGAATCCTTCAGCATACCTACCCCAATTGACTGGTAAGGAGGAGGGGACTGACCTAACATGGGGATGTTATTAGCCATGGAGGTAGTAACATTCGGCGTACAAAAATCAAGCTGGTCAATGGTAACAATTCTCCTGAGATGCGGGAATTGGACTGTTCGAAATACTATTGAAGCAACAGCATTCATGGCATGGAACCAATTCATTCCTAAAAGTAGGTTATAATCTAAAGGGGCATCTACCACTTCTACTTGGATGGAAATAGTTTTTCCCCCCAGCTCGATCGCAAGGGCTGATATGAGGCCATGGGGTTGGAAACCCCGTCCATCAAAGGCTTTAAGGGTCGTAGGTGATGTAACAAGCTCGGGAGAGCCAAGAGATTTCCAACAAGTTAGAGATAAGACTGAGGTCGAAGCTCCTTCATCTAGTATCATTTGAAAGACTTTCTTTCCCACTACTTTCGTAATGATTTGAAAAGAAATTTTATGTGGTAATCTAGGTTTATAGTTCTCAACATTGAAGTGAATCAAGTTAGTGTTATCCGGGTCTACAGCTCCTAATGCAGTCAACAAGTTCTTGTGCTATGAAGGGAAACTTTGGAGTACTTCTAGGGTAGACATTGCACAAGGTTCCTGAGCGAGATCTTCAACCACATTATAGAATTGAGTAGCTCGGGCATTGGGATTAAAGACAGCCTTTCGAAGAGTACTCTTGGGTGGGCGCAAAATCATGTCGAGAGTAGGCTTCTTGATAGACAAGGGAATAGCAAACAAGGATTTCAGAGAACTAGTAGAGGGAGATTTCCCTAAAGAAGATTGATCTTCTTGCTTATCTATGGGTTTATCATAATTCTGGCTTCGAGTTTGCAGATGGATGGTATCTAAGGACATCATACGAATTTCCTCCGATGAACTAGAGTTACCCTGGTTCGACATGTGGTCTACCAGTTTTTGTTGAGAGGGAAAAGGATCCATAAGTACTGTAGGTGCGGGATTAGACTTCAAAAACTGGGAGATCTCGTCCCGACGGGGACACTCCTTTGAGAAGTGATCACCACCACATAACAGACAAGGGTATTTAGCCTTCCTTTTCCCTGTGTTGGTGTCATTATGGGTTGATTGTGGGGTCTCCTGTTGGTTTCTAGGTTTTCTATTTCGATTTTTACCTTTCTTTTTACTACCTAAGGTTTGAGTACTTTGAATAGAATTGACCTCAACAGAAACCTTGGGAGTCGAAGGAGTAGCAGGTTGGTTTTGCTTGGTAGCTTTCGCTATGGATGAGGACTGGATTGAACCAACAATCCCATCAACAGGTACTTTTGTTGATGGCTTGGCAGGGTCAGTGCTGGGGCGAGGAGCTTGAGGAATCAGGTCATAAAGAGTCCCGTACTTGGAATAGACCAAGTCTAGGTACTGAGCCCGACTAATAGCCTGCTCTTCGGTAACAGCACAGCCCATGGCCACATCTCGGGCAATAGGAGGCAACAAAGACTTAGTGAACCAATCAGCTAACAACTTATCTGGAATAGGGGCCTTAATAAGCCTTCTCCGCCTTATCCACTCATGAATATGGTCAGAAATGTGGGTGGAGGTGTTCTATCACAGAGAAGTTAAAAGATCAGTGCCATTTTCATAACGAATAGGGAGATGAAAGTGCATAAGAAATACAATTGCCAACGAGCCAAAATCCACAAACAAATGTTGTGGGAGTTCAATATACCACTTCGTGGCCATACCAGTCAAATTTTGTTGAAAGAGTCGTAACCGAACGGAATCATCCATAAGGGAGTTCGAGGAACACCAGAAATGAAAAGTCATAACATGGTTCCACTGATCTTCACCCTGCTTCCCATCGAATTTTGGAATATCCAATGGTAACTTTACCAGAATGGGAGGCCATGAGGGATTGTGTCAAATGGGATCATTAATCAACTTGGACAAATCAGGAAAGTCCAAATTTGCAAGGAAAGGTAACTGTCTATTGGGATGCACAAACTGGTAATATTGATATGGCATGAAATTACCAGTAGGGCCATAGATGGACTGAAAAACAGGTTGTTGTGAGGAAGAACTACTAGGAAATCCACCCATGGGTGGTTGATTTCTGGAATTAGGACCACTAGGACAACCAGGGCCTCCAGGAGGAGGACCGCCAGAGCCACCGGGACCACTAGGACCACCAGACCCTCTGGAACCCCTAGGAGGTGGAAAACCTCTAGAGCCACCGGAACCAGTAGGTGGAGGGCCACCAGACCCTCCTGATCCATAAGGAGGAAAGCCACCAGGTCCCCCAGGACCACTAGAACCACCAGGACCATGAGGAGGACCGCCAATCCCTCGAGGACCATCAGGTCCTCCCGTACCTCCCGCAGTATGTATGGGTATCCCTCCCATGGATGGCATGTAAGACCAGTTGGGTTGCCCCCATGGCGTAAAAGTGTTGCTAGGGAATGGAATTCCAGTAGGATTAAATGGATGATTACCTATAGGTATTTGATAACCATAACCACTAGAATACTGAATGGCAACAGGTTGTGCCCCCAAGGGCTGACCTGAACTAGATGTGGGATTTACCACATTAGTGTAGGTGGGAGGGACAAAAACTGTAGATGTTTCTATGTTAGAGGTATACTCTTAACTAGGTACAACTCCAAGATCAGATAACATAGGTCGTGCTGGGGGTTTCCCCCCAGCATTCAAAGGTATTGAAGAAACATGAATTGAAGGTTGGGCCCTAGATGCAAAAGACCTGGGAGGATTCGAAACAGACATAACATAAGAGGTGAGAGGGGTGGAAATTTGACCTGGGCTATGGGTTGTTAATGGTCGATCTATAATCGGCTCAATGGGTCTCATAGAATTGGCTAGTGAACAATATCCCACAGGAAGGAATGTGGAACGAACTGGTGAAGAGCCTAGTATGTTTTCAATCTGCTTTTTTACCTCCTATGCACAGAGGATAGCAGCACAGTATTTCCTGCGTTCTTCTTCACTTTCAGGACAACTTACACGGGTGCCAAATGAGGCAATGACCTGTCTGATGGGTGTCTCCCAAAAAGGAGCATTAGGAACAAAATCTGGACGGGTATTATCAACGTGACCTTTCGCTGGAGGATGGAGCGATGAATCTTCCCAAGAAGGCTGTTGGACCAAGGGGGGCGAGTGTGAAGAATATGGTACTCCACTTTCCACCACCACATTATCTCCCACTTGTGAGGTGGTAGCAGCTCCTCGGTCAATAACTTCCTTTGGATTTCCTTCTGAAACAGAAGTAAAATCGAGTGGCAAGCCCCGTACTCTCCTATACTGTCTTAACTCAGCCAGTGTGTACAGTTCCTATCTAACCTAGGGTCTGAAAATCTAGAAAAAACACACCAAAAGACTTCCCTACTCAAACTATAGGTCAAAAAAAGCAGACTTAAAATGATAGGAGGAGTTCAAAATTCTGGTCTCTCACTAGGATTGTCAAGCCAGTGCCACTCGTGATATACCTCGAGGGTACATGCGTAGTAATCTCCCCTAATGTTGTTTTCGGTGTATGGCTCCAAACAAGACAGCCAATGGGATTTTCTTAGATAGATAAGGTACCCTAGTGGGGTCTCCCAATAAATCGGTAGTAGTGCTGTCTAATGCATAACCATACACAAGGGGCCTTTCGATATACAATAGAGTACGTGAAGTACCTTTCGATATACCTCAAGGGTACATGAAAGGTCGTTTGATATACCGATGGTACGTGGAAGAACCGCACGAGTCCCGGAATGTAATGCTGACAAATAACGACAGCTCCTACATTTTACGACGCCCGAACATGTCTCTAACCTATCACTCAAGTTACTATGTAAATTTTAACCTACAACTACCGTTGATTTTAACTTGTACAGTTAGGTGAATGCATGATGTTCTGACAGAAAAGTAAAACCATGCAATATGCCTACTTACGGGAGGGAAGAGAGTGTTTTTCTTTTTGTTTCAAAACCAAAAATCACTCCAAGCAACAGTCATGAACATCAAATCAAAAACAAGCAAATACTTCTACAAACCAAATTCTTCTTTCCGAAAGCAAATGGGAAGGGTGAGAATCTATTTTCCTAAAAGAACAACACCAAGCACACCTACATTCCAATGCACTCTAAATTTTCAAATCTCTTAAAAACATAAGCAAATCTAACTTAAAACTACCTTCTTCTTCGTTTTTGATCGAGATAGTCCTATATGCATGAGAGACGAAAGATCGTAAAGGTCCTAAAAGCTTATGAATCCAATCAGAAAACCAAAATCCAACGCTCAAATATGATGTCCTAATCTCAAGCAAAACTTTTCTTTTTTAAAGGGAAGAAAAAAAATCTTACTATGCAAGCAAGAAATGAAATCTAGAAGCTAATCTAGTGTTCTTCTTTTAGTATATGCAATGAAAAGAGAGTTCAAGGAGCACCCTAACTTTGAGAAAACAAGAAATCCTTCTTTAAACACAACCAACAAGCAAGAAGCAGATGAAAAATCAAATAGACTAAACAAATTTTTGAAATTCCACTCAAAATCAATCTTAAACAATCAAAGCAGCAAGCCGCACACATCAGATTCAATAACACAAGCTTGATAATAGAACTGAAAGCAATCAAAATTCCAAATTTTTACAAAGAAAAAAGAGGAAAAAGAGTTTTGGACCAATGCCTACCTGGTACCGCACTTCGTAGGTGTTGTAGGAGTGTTTCCAAAGCAGCACCGCTCCTCGCTAACCGGATACAGGTGGTGGCACCGCTTACTGTCCACTGTGTTCAGGAGGTGGCACCCCTCCTCATACAAACCATTGTCATGGTTCCTTATAGATGGCCAAAATAAGAAAGAGAACGATGGATCAGATCAAAAAAGACTAGATCAAGGTAAATACTGTCGAATTGAATATGGTAACAGAGCATAAAAAACCGAAATGACTCAGATCTGAACAGATCTGGAAATTTCAAACCCAAAAAATACAAATCAGAAAGTAGATCTGACTGTAAAGAGTTGAAGAAAATGGATCCTGGATTCAGACAAGAGTTGCAGACTAAGGACGATCAGAACAACTGAATACAACTACTCCCCAGCAGAGTCACCAAATTTGTTGATTGGAATATTTCACCTCCTGCAGACAGCAAGGTGTTCCGCTGGTCTGAATGGTTCAGATTCAGCACAAATAGATCACAGAGGCTGATAACTCTCCCTAGACACTGTAGATATCTAGAATACAAGGCCTTGATAGTTCACCTATGTACCTGCAAAAGAGTTCAACACGAAACAGATCAAAGCAACCAAAATACGATCTACTAATCTATGCTAGTGACTAAGGAATCTAGCAATATATATCTGAAATCAAACATCAACAATAAATATGGGACAGAAAATCAACTTGCATTAGAAATATGAAGAAGTTTACAACCAATCCTTAGTGTTGACATGCATCTCCATGAAACCAGCTCTTCATCCCCAAAAGCTCCAACTCTAGCTCTCTATTCTCTCTCCAAATGATCTTGGGCCAAGAATCAGTCCAACAACATAACAATAACTTCAATGTTCTCCCCTCAACCATGGCTATGAGCTCATATTTATAGGGCTTTAATGGATAGATATGGTTGATAAATTAGTGGGTGAGGTGGCCTCTAAGATTCTAGGATGAGGGATCTCGAGCTCAACCAACCCACAGTAGTAGGGATAAGGGATATCTCGACGCTTATCATCGAGAAGCCTCGAGAAGCTTCTCTTTTTCCCTTTTTACCTAGGGTACCGCACTTCTCCTTCTATGACAGAGCGGTTCTGGTAATAACTGCCTATGGACCAAGGGTGACAGGTGGTGGCACTGCTTGTGGACAACCAATGAAAAGCGGTGCGATCAGGGGTACCGCTCCTGGACAAAAGGACATGCACGGTGCTGGGAATTTGTATGAAAGACTGATAAGAAACCATTTAGTCTTCACTCCAGAAGCTGGGATTCAAGGAAAATAGGTATGTCAAAGGTCTTATCACATGATGGTGACAAGATTTTGGTATAACAAGATCCAAATGGAGGACACTAAGGACTTCCTTCAGGTCTTGGAACCATATCCTAGACATCATTCCCTATTGTCAACTGGTACTCTTTGATAATAGCTTCTTCCATATTTGGAAGGGTCTGCATCAATGATGTCACTCAATTGTTCCACATAACTAGAGTTTATCTGAGGCCTCTTACTTTATTTGGAAGTCCCATCATACTTTTCTTCATCTTTAATTATCTCTCGTTCCCAAGGTGATATCCATCTCTCGAGGTGGATCTACCGCTCTCTTATATTCTTCTGAATCTCTTTATTCTGTCATTGTGTCTTTGACTCTGGGAACTTCGGGTTCATCTTTATGTATGTTTATTGAAGTGAATAGTGAACTGTCGTCACTTCTTCTTTGGAACAAGTCTCATCCTTCTTTTCTTATAGGCGATTGTACGCGATCTTTCCTACAAGTCAAATGCACAAGTTCGTCATTTCATAAGACATATACATATTGACATATTATTATGCATAAAGGTATAATCATGCAACTATTTTATCCAATGCAACATTCATACATATCCCATATACACAAGGAAACTTTCCATATCCCTTCTATCTCTACCATAACATCATTCATATTTTGCACTAATCACAATATGTCAGCAAAGAGGTTTCATTCTAGATAAGTAGCAATGGAGTGTTGTATAGAACCATGGGATACTTACCCATAACATGCATATTATTAGTATATTTTCATTAATGCATCCATTCTATCATGCATAATACATTTCCTTGAATGCAACTAAATAATGACAATTCAAATACTTATATTTTTATTTTTTTGGTAGAGTCCTTCTCGATCCTTATGTCCGAGATCCTTCTACTGATTATGGAAACCAGTAGAATTCACAATCCTCATCACTTGAGGAATATTCATCGGTGTGAGAATGATGTCTTTATTTGACTTATTCAAGTTGTTCTTTGAATTGATAAACCCTTGTGAAGTGGAACTACATAGACTCTGAGTTCTGTATCTTCACATTCGTTAGTTGGTTCCTCAATGTCATCTTTATCTGGATATCCTTTCCTTCATACAGGTTGGTCATTGTATCAAACATATCCTTGGGAGTCTACAAGGATGATACATGTGATATCTAATGGAGTCAGAAATCATCCTTTTGGATTTGAGTAAATACTTCTTGTGCTTTGTCTTAATCTCCCTCTGGATATGCATCTTCTTCTTTGACATAGGTCTTCAGGTCATGCTTCTTCAGGTATGAGAAGCACTCTATACTTCCATGCTCAGAGGTTCTCAGCTTCTTCAAGCTTGTTCTTAATCTTGGTATTGTTTT
The DNA here is from genome assembly GCA_001517045.1 of Pseudotsuga menziesii. Classification (NCBI taxonomy): domain Eukaryota; kingdom Viridiplantae; phylum Streptophyta; class Pinopsida; order Pinales; family Pinaceae; genus Pseudotsuga; species Pseudotsuga menziesii. The sequence goes on from LPNX010400114.1 coordinate 1,087,546, forward strand.
TCATCATGATAAAAATGAGAACCTCAAATGGAAATAGAGAGGATAGAACTTACCAATGAGATTGCTTTAACTTGATCCTAGCTTGAAGGCTTTTCTAGAAGACAGCTTCTAGTGGACCTAGGGTTTGACAGAGAAACCATAATTTTTAAACTTAGGTATCTTTCATATCTGATTGGATAGAAATATGTGCATCCTCAAGGCGATTTGAGTAGCATACTCATTTTCCCAAAACTGTGAACAAAACTGCAAAAAAATGATGCCCTAGATTTCTTCAATTTATTCTACAGAATTTCATGATCTTGTTTCTACTGTATCTCCAAAATTCCTGCTCCTCTAGGTCTAAAACTTCGTACTAAGGTATACTAGATTTTATTATTTCCAACCCATAGGTTAGAGCATAATCGGTTTCACCAAGTGGGACTTATATAGAGTTTCCCAAGGTGACTTATTTCAGGATTTTTTAGAAAAGCGAACTTGTATGAACTTTCACGTGTCCATGTTTCACCTTCGTGGTATGAAAAATTTTCCACATAAACTAAACTTTGTTCCCTATCTGCAACATCTTAAAAATTTTCATTTGGACCTTCCGAGCCCGATGTATAGAAATTATCCCTATGTCACTTGTTTAATCCTGCAGAATTCTGGAAGAGACTGGAACCCTAGGTTGGAGGAATCATATATCCTATATTATATCAAATCTAAGGCTAAAACATTTACACGAGGTAAATCAAGACTTCATCTTCGTCCTTTCAAATTTTCAGCTCCTNTCTTCCTTTCAAATTTTCAGCTCCTGATCATTCTCCAATATTGATTTATATCAAAAGTACCAACATGACTAGTTTTTGTCTTCTAGGGTTTTCAAGTATGAAACCCTAATCTTCAATAGTTGTAGTTGTAGTTGTAGTAGTGTTTTGGCTGCACAAAGACTTCTTTCGTGGTAGCTCTGATACCATGCTAAGTTTTTAATGGTTATACAAGATATAATAACATTTATCATAATAACATCATAACCATATGA
>LPNX010400114.1:1088782-1135916 GCA_001517045.1 Pseudotsuga menziesii
TATATCTGTCTCCCATGCGCTATACACAAGTGAGTGTGTTCAAATCAGGAACATAGCTCCTATATTTATACTCTTTTTGTCACTTGATTTTTAACCTAACAAGTCGGCCCCACTAAACTGACTGGGTTGATTTCACCTAGGAAGATTCAAACAGTATTATATTATATTCATTAGGGTACTATTGACCCAACTTACAATGTAGGTTATACCTCGTGACTCTATGATGACCAAATACAGTAGTAACATCCCGATGGAGGAATAACACATCTCCCTTGGGGTACATCAGTAAAATACATTTAGAATATTATTCGAAGTTACAATATTTCAACACTTATGGGTTCATGATAGAATTTTTTCAAGGCTTCTTTGAAATAGTTAAGGAAGGATGTACAAAAATATATTCGATAATCTCAACGGCCTGGAAAAATTATGAGAGCATTAAACTCAACCTTTCCATATTTGATACTAGAGAAGCAGAAGGCCTCAACCTTTGAATATTTTAGGCTTGTCTCTTTCTACAATCCCGTTTACGAATTTATATCCAAAATGATTGCACACTTATTAAAATTTATTCTAATTAATTACTATGGAAAACTTTGGATTCTAATTAATTAATTCATGATGTTGTTTCGTTAGCTCAGGAGGCCATGCATTCAATCAACAAGAAAAAAATAAGTTCCTTTACTCTAAAATTAGATTTGTTTAAATCCTATGATAAGGTAAGTTGGACATTCATGTGATTGATACTCATCTAGGTGGGATTTTCAGTGGACAGTGTTAATTGGATAATGGGGTGCATACAACTGGAATCCATTGCAGTCCTAATCAGTGGCTCTCCTTTTTCATTCCATAGGCCTTCTAGGGGACTAAATCAAGGTTTTCCTTTATCTTCATTTGTGTTCCTTCTGGTGATGCATGCATTAAGCAGATTAGTTCACCAAGCAAGAACTATTGGGCCTCTAAAAGGAGTAATGGTCTTAGAGTCGGAAGAAATCATGCACATTATGTTTGTGGATGATGTGTTGATGGTAGGTGAAGGAACGATAGAGAATATTAAAACTATAATCAAGATTCTACATTTATGCAAAAAGGTGACTGTAATGCGTATAAATGGGGAGAAATCCAACATTTCTTGGAATCTTATACTAGAGGAATAATATAACATGATAAAGGAAGAGGTCTCCTTTACCATGAAACCCTTATTGAAAGCTTTCAAATATCTGGTATTTCATGGCCTCAATCCCAATGCCTATCTTTCAAAAATTGGATGTGATTGTACAAAAAGGTGGAATCTCACATATCTTGCTGGGAAAATCAGTTCTTGTCAAGAGGTGGAAGATTGGTGCTCCTCAAGGTGGTTGTCCAAAGTATCCCAATATATTGGGAATCCATTACTTTATACCAAAGGGGATGTTAACAAAGATTCAGAAGAAGTTCTTCTCCTTTTTATGAACAACAAGTAAACATCCAAAAGGAATCCCATTGGTAAAGTGGACTATAGTAGCCAATATCAAGGATCTAGGAAGATGGGGTTTAAAAAGTCTGGTTATGTTCTACCAATATTTAGCTATAAAATCGGAGGATGGTGTAGAATGAAAATTCATTATGGGGAAAAGTGATGACCTCAAAGTATTGCCTGAATTATTCAATCATTGATTGGTTTAGAAGGACGGTTAAATCTTATAAAAATGGATCGGTGGGATGGAAGGAACTTGTGCTAGCTATCCCTTGATTAGAGACTAGATGGCATGGAAAATTGGGGATGGAAAAAGTGTTCAAATAGGATAAGACCCCTGGGTTGGAGTAGGAAACGAGTACAATATTTTGATGAACACTAAATATCTACTTAAGAAACATAAAATTCATACTAAATATAGTTGATGCAAAAGCGCAAAACCCTTAGGAATGGAGCAGGGAAGGTTGGATATATTTCTCTTTTCTCATGCTAGATGGATAATCGGTGAGAGAATGGACAAGATATATTAACAAACAGATGTCCTGCTTCATTCTCTTAGAAGAGAAGGAGATAGACAAGTTAGTTTGGTCAAAGAATAGTGCAGCAGGGGATTTTTCATCCAAGTTAGGATATGAGACCCAACTTTATAATCTTTCAATGGAAATAGAGAGTGGTGGTGGACCATGGTTTGGAAAGCCTTAGGTCCTACAAAGAAAAAATCACCCTCTGGTTAGCATTGAGAAACAAATTGCTAACATGGGAAAATATTCAGAAAAGAGGTTGGATTTGGCCGATCTAGTGTGCATTGTGTCATTTGAATAGTGAATCCTCTTTTCATCTCATTGTTTCATGTTCTTATGCATTTTCTGTATGGAATGCTTCATACAAGGAGTTTAATGCTTCATCCATTCAAACGGGAACCACTTTGGAACAGAGTTGCCAACAGTGGTGGAGAAATATGTCGGTACGTTGTTTTGATGCTTACCCTTCCTCTTTAATTTATGAGATATGGTGGGCATGAAATAGAACAATTTTTCAAGATCGACTAGTCTTGCAGGAAGTGACAGTGGCATTAGTTGTGCAGTGGATGAAGGAATTCAAAGCAAAAGAAAAACCTAGAAAGAATTGAACCTTGGTCCCTCCTAGAATTAACATATTGATCCCTTGAACTTTCTTTGATGGTGCCATCCAAGGTTCCCTTCCCCTTGGAGGATTGGGAGGTCTCATACACTTAGCACAAAATAACAAGTTGAAAATCAGATATGCTTCTGGTCACTGCTCCAATAGAAAGGTTGAACTTGCTACGTTATTTTCAAGACTGAAGGTGGCAATTTCCAGGAACATTATAGCTCACAACTCTATGGGGATTAAAAAATGGTCATCGACTCGACAATTTATAAATTCAAATTAAATTCCCTCATCATCAGCATCTTCTTGCAGCAATTAGAAGACAAATGGAATATTTTTCAAGCATATCCTTCATTGTCGTATACAGAGAATTGAGCGTAGAAGCATATCCGTTATCAAAAAATGGATTGTTGTTAGAACGAGGCCTCTGAGAGATAGAAGAACAAAGGGGAGGAAGCATAATATAAATCTTAGAAGTTTTGTAAGAATGCATGTAAAGATATGTAAGAAATGTTGTTGTTATATTTTGTAATAAGGTTGAAACCCAAAAATGTTTATAAGAAAATATATGAAGCGTAGGTAGCTAACTAAAAGTGAAAAGGAAATTTTGTTGTAAAGCTTATAAAGCTTTTGATGTAAGTCCTTCAAGGAATGTTCATGTTCATTCTATAATAATGGAGGATTTTTTTCCAAGGTAAGTATATATATATAAGTTGTGCATGAAATAAGAAGATCATAATTTCTGAATAATTAGAAACCAACTTAGATCCATTTGAAACCCAGATCTAGCAAGCACCGAGAGGGATCCAATTTCTTAAGGTGTAATTTTTTTAAACATTAAAAAAAAATTACACATCAATATATTTGATCACGTGGTTGATATATCTAAGTAAGATGAAATCAATATAGTTAATTTAATATTTTTTTGTTTAAGTCGACATCATTTGTATTTTTTTTTATTTTTTAAGGGAACGACATGTTACATAACGTTACACAAATTTACTCTTTACATAATCTCCCCCATACTAGGTTGTAAAGCACCTCGCTACTCTTGGTGCAGTGAGACTCAAATGCACCCACATCATAAAGAGAAGAAAGAGAAACCTAGGAAACATCTAGGAGTAAAAATAGCAAAATGGTTAGAAATGGATGAATGAAATAAAATCAAATTAACTTTTATTTAAACATAAAATAATGAATTCATGTGCACCCACGAAAATAAGAAAGGAGAAATATATTAGGGGAACTTGTGGGAGAAAAAATAGGGGAGGTAGTTGCATGCAGAGGATAATCCTCATTTTTATAAAGGAAGGAATTACTTGTGCATGTAGTAACACATGGGTGGGTGATTGATATGAATTAAGTAATTATAAAATTAATATTTTTACATGAATTAGAGAAGTGGCTTGGGCCACAAAGCCTATAAAATTAGTGTTAAAATTGATTCAATTGAGTTTAGTTTTATGTAAGCTACTTGTTGGAAGTTGAGTACTTTGAAAGAGTGACAAAGTTGAATCTTATTTTTTATTGGTATGATACTCTCTCATATGACCCCATTGTAGCTCAGGGGTCCTTGAGGAAGAAGAGTACTCACTTGGGAGTTGATAGGGTGGTCAACTATTAGTCTCTTTGATAATTGGTGAAGAAAAGCTCAAGACAAATATTGAAAGAAAGGCATTCTCATAGTAAGAAGGTATGGCTATTGTAATACCTATTTTAAAAATATAAAATATTCGTGGAAGTATTAAGGAATGCATATTACTTTTGCACTTGATTTAAAATCATCATTGTTTTATCTTTTTTAAAGTTAGTAAATCTTTGTATGGTTAAAATTTTGGATATAAAAAAAATGTTTGTGTGTGTGTATGATAGAAAAAAAAAGATTCCTTACGAAGGGTGTAAAGGGTTAAGAATTACAATGGTTAGGAGTCAAAGATTACAAATAATAGGTTAGGGTTATGAAAGTTGGAAGTTGTAGTTATTTGGGGCTAATGTTTGATAGGAGTTAGAAGTTATAAGGGTTATAAGTTATATGGGTCCATGGTTAGGGGATAACAATTGGGGTTTCCTAGGGATACTACTAAGGCATGTTAGGGGTTAAAGGACTATGCCTAATAACTATTTTAATTAAATAAGGTTATAGTGGTCAGGTATTATAATAATTTGGGGTTATAATGGTTATGGGTTAAATTGATACAATTTATGGGTGACAAGGTAAGGAGTTAAAAATTATATGGACTAATAATCATAAGGGTTCAAAGTTGGATCTTAGTGGGTAGGCTTTAAGGGTAATGGGAGTTATGAATGATATGGGTTATACAGAGTTAATAGATATAGAGGTTAAAACTTATAAGGATTCATGTCATGGGGTCATGGCGTAGGGCCTTAAGGTAATGGAGGTTACGGTTAGAAGTGTTTAAGTGGTTACAAGTTTCTTGTCAGGAATATTGCACCTTCTACGAACAGAAGTTGTTCCTCTGGTCTGAATGGTTCAAATCCAGAACAAATAAGTGAACGACAAAGGATGAAGACCTTCCCTGAATGTTGTAAACACCCGGAATAATGCTTTGATGACGAACCTGTGTACCAGTAGAACATGTCAAACAAACAAGAACATCAAAGCTACCAGAACATTATTTATACATCCATACTAGTGACTAAGGAATCCAGTAACATATACATGCGAGATCAGTACAACATATATGTGGGACGAAAATCAGCTTTGCATTAAAAAATCAATGAAGAAGCTTATAACCATTGCCTTAGTGTTGAAAAAATCCTCCACAATACAAACACCTCATCCCCGATAGCTCCAAGTTGCTCTCTTGTGCTCTCCAATGGATTGGGCTAGATAGTCAATTCAACAGCAGAATATTACCATTCAGTTCTGTCCCTCAACTATGGGACATGAGCTTGTATTTATAGGGCTCAATGGATAGGAATAGTTGAGAGAATTGTGGGTGAGGTGGCCATAAGGTCCTACCAAGAGGGATCTCAACTCCAACCAACCCATATTGATAGGGATAAGGGAGGACACGAGGCTCATGTTCTAGAAGCCTCGAGAATCCTCTTTTTTTCCATTTTTACCAAGGGTACCACTTATGTTCCTTTATGACAAAGCGGTGAAGGGTAAGAACTGCTTCAAGAACAAAGCATATACGTGGTGGCACCTCTTTTCTATAATAGGACTCAGGTGGTGCTAAACAAGGTACCGCTCATCAGCTAAAGGTAAAAAGTGGTGCTAGGGTTTTTTATGTAGAATTAACATCCAGAGCAAGTTTCCACTCCAAGTTTGGGATTTAGGGAAAAAATAGGGTGTTAAGGATCTCATCACATGTTGGTGACAAGATTTGGGTATAAAAGAATGCCCCCCACAGCATGAGGCTTAGAGGGATAGGATAAGCAAGAGCTTTGAGAGAACAAGTTGTCACTTCGAAGTAAGAGTCAGCTTGATCGAAGAGTGTCATCGAGTAGGCATCTGCAATACATCAACACTTTTGACTCATAGACAAATCTAACCAACTCATGGATGCAGACCAATACAAGGTAGATCCATGAGAGGAATAAACAACCACGGCTACTAGAATACAACGTAGATCCATGTGATAGACATAGCTACCAGACATACAATGTATATCTATGTCATACAGACGCAAATTTGAGCATATGCATGACCATACAAATGTGGATCCATGCTTGATATACAAAACTCCATCGCAACCTAGGGAAAGCAATAAGTGCTAAACAAGTACCCAGGGTCTTCGTCTCATTTTCCACAAAGTACGATTCTATCCATGTGATTACAATGTTCTGAAGTCAAACATGGTAGAAACCACTTGATTACCGGCCAATGATGTGAACCGTTAACAAGTGCAAGGGAGATCACCATTAATGTCAATGATTCCCAAGGTACCCTAGTACAATCTATTGAGCGTGAATAGATGTCTTGATGTCGAACACCCAGTCGATTCTATCGATCAAAGGTCAATTATGAGAACCTATGTCGAGAGCAAGAGAATCTGTCATTGAGGCATACAGATCTCAAGGTACTAAATTTGTTTCTAAGACTATTTCCTAGATGACGAGTTGATGTCAACAAGAATAGTCTCGTCAAAGGAGGGTCGTGATGAATCCCACATCGATGACATGAAACTCGGAACAAAGTTTTGGAATGATGTGAACAAGGTAACCATAATACTGACTCAAAAGAACTGACACATAGACTGTTTTGACTGTAGAGGTAAACTTTTTCAACTTCCCTTTGAACATCGGGCGGCACGACAAAATACTTGGCATCATGACTAGACCAAAAAAACACACAATGCAATGGTGGACAATGCATTCTTTTGAAAGACTCAAAGGAGTGACATGACTCATGAAAGTGGATCGTCATGGAAATCCACTGAATACCCAATTGACTGAAATGATATGCAGACAAGTGCCATGTTCAAAGCTAACGACAAACTGCCATTTATTTGCAAAATCATTCCCTTCCCTTAATTTCCCCATCATGGTTGATGAGTGCTTTTTTACATTTTTACGAGTTCAAAGAGGGTAACAAACACTCATTGTAGCTCATCCGAAGACAATTCCAAACTCATATGTTTTACGAACCTGAGAGAGGAGGGGTTCGTTCCCAAAAGAGGGTCTCTTAATGTTTAATTTAACGAGTCCAATGAAAGTTAACTCGGTATCATTCATGTTTAGAGAGCCTAAATGACCATGGAAGAAGACTCCGTGGGGTCCTTTTTTGTAAATAGTTCACTTGAACTGAAAAAGTGATAACCTATCCTCAAATGAACGACTCTTCAAGCTTTAATGATCATGAAGAAGACAAGATCGCTCGACAATATTTTCATATTTAAGGAGCCCGAAAAGAGTTTAAAGAAGACTCCATTGGGTCTCTTTTCACGATGAGGGATTTTACGAGTTTGAAAAGAATCAGAAAAGGACTGGGACCTTTGATGCTAAGTTTGGATAGCATGACCAAAGTGTCACAATAAATGCTCAAAGACTTTTTCCATTTTATGGTAGTGCGAAAAAGTCAAAAAAAAACTCCCAAAAATTTTACTGCTACCGCTCTTTATCCTACAACGACTTAAAAACAACTGTTAAACTCTCCAATATACAACATTAAAGGATCATGACTGATAGATTTTAAAAACTATGACATGCCAAAACCTAGAATGCTTATAAAAGTTATGTAATTAGTAAAAAACAAAACATTTTACCATTTACCAATAGTGGAGAGCCTTTGGAGAAGTTTCTTGGTCAGATTTTTAGTCGGTGATTCCGGGAGCATATACCGTCGGATTTATGCACCGTCAGTTCCAGGTAAAAGCTTGAACCTTGCTCTTTCATTTTATGCTTTCGTTTTTCATTTTTGGGGGTGTTTTGAGCTATTTGAGCGAGCCCTAAAACCATGAATTTGGGCACCACTCTTATCGCTTGCGGGATAAGCGATACCCTGCAAGAATCGTGACTAAAACACTTCACACAAGTGGTGCCACCACCTGGCCCCCACGGGACTCAAGCGGTGCTTAACGTGTGTAAAGAAAATTATATGTACAAGGAAAACTAGCTCATTTTTTATGATTTAAATGGTTGATAGTGTTTCTAATTGGCCTTGTGATGGTTTTTGACAGGTTCCCATTGAGCAAAAATGGTTATTTGGAAAGAGAGGGAACATGACAATGATGATGCATTTGCCGAACGAAACGCGGGATGTATAGCCATGTTGAGGGACTGTGGTCTCTTGAATTTTTTTCACACACCCATCACGGTGTCACATGAGCGTCTATTAGAGCATATTCTATGTATGTGGAATCCGGAGCAACAGTATTTTGAGGTGGATGCTCATGTATTGAAAATTGAAGTAGAATATATCTACTTCCTGATAGGCCTATAGATATAGGGTGATCCTATATCTTTGACTGGTTCCTGCGGAGGGGACATCACCACCCAAGAACTAATAAATTTCCATTGTATTCCTGGGACTAGAACATTGGGGAAGAAAATTCCCATAAAAGTAGTGTTGGATGGCCCTCTTCACACAGTTTTATTTACCATGCAGAGAGTGGCAGGGAGACAAGGGGTTCATCAGGCATCTAAAGCGCATATGCTCTAAGATATAGAGGCCATGGTGGCCACAGTATTCAACTGGGCGTAGGCTCTGCTTCCAATTTTCAAAGATCAACTAACCAAGTGTCGGCAGGGGGAGCTAAAATAGTTCGGTTTAATATCTATCTTAGCGTGTTTCTTTTTTGAGCGGGTTCCCCAAATGAGACCCCAGGTAGTATTTGTAGATTTGAGGGAGAGAGACCCTTGTATGCTCAGGTGGGTCCATATCATGGCCCGCATAGGGGTAGGTAGAGGCAAGGTGAAGTTCGGAGACCCATTTTTCCGATGGTTGAGAGACCAGCTCCTCATTGTTGAGGACTATGCATATGTGGGCACTGACTTCAGTGGTGACCCTGATCTACCACTACCACCTGGTGTATAGTGGGGCGATATCGGTAAGAAACAAAAACCCTAAAATGGCAATTGTGTTTTTTATGTTTTGATGTTTTATATTTTTTGCGTGTATTAACAAGACTTAAATGTTTTCATGTAGATGTCGGAGCAGCACAACTTGGGGGATCCTCCCCACTAGATAGGCGAGCTCGAGCTCATTTTGTACCACAGGGAGATGATGTGATAGGGGAGCTAGAGGAGAACCTCGAGAGGTTAACTATAGACATCCCAGATGCCTCGATCAACGACCTCCCACTGAGGTATCAGAGGCCCACTGCAAGAGTAGCAGGTCGTTTCAGTAGACTGCTACGTCGAGTAGCCCGGGTAGTCATGTGTTACCATGAGCATCACTAGATGATAGGCCGCATAATTTATTTACTGAAAGCTGATAGATAGCTTCAGGATTTTTTTGTATGATGATTTTTTTCCTAAAATCCTAAGTGCTTCAGATGAGGTCTCGTGACCTATTTTTTGTAAAACATTTATACATATATATATATATATATATACAGACTTCTACCTTTGGTGTTTATATGTCTCAAATGGAAAATGTATTTATATGAGTTTTATGTGTCTTTAACAGTTTATTTACAGTGAACCATGTTTGATTTTCATGTCATGAATGGGCAATATGCCAGTCTAGGATGTAATTTTCCAATGAGTCAGCAACTGCATTATCTTCCCTGGGGATATGCCTATAGGTAATAGCTTCAAATGACCTCTCTAATAAACATAACCTCTGAAAGAGACAGAGAAGCACAGGATTATTGATAGTATAGACATGGTTTAAATGACAAACCACTAGTTGTGAGTCCATCAAAACTACCAAGTTACGAACATCCTAGGAGGCAGCTTCAGTCAAAATACCTATGACTGCTTGATACTCGGCGATGTTGTTGGTAGCGGGACCAATACAAACCACTCCTGAACTGACCAAATCATAAGCTGGGGAATAGAGAACCCAAGCAACTAAAGCAAGATTCAAGGTGTGTTGGAAAGCACCGTTAGCGAAGCCGTAGAAAGCCATCTGCTCTGCACGACCAAAACATGGTATAAACAGATACGGATACTAAACTCAAAACCATATTGAAAGTACTTAAGCACACTAAAATTCAAGCAATATACATATATACAAGATAATATACAAGAAATATCTAGGCATAGTACCTCTTCAAGTATAACCCATTGCGAGGTTGTCCTAAGGGGATTCCATCATAGTCCACGAGCTCATAGGCCCCTTTGTCTAGAACTTTGGAAATAACGAAAGAACTGTACCACATGGAGTCGAACTTCCCTTTCCCTAGTTTTTCATATCTCTTATCATAGGTTAAAACTAGGTCACCTTCGTCAAAGGCACGAGGTTGGACAGACTTGTCATACTGCGCCTTAACGCATTTCTTGTGTGCCTCATTCGCTAAGGCAGCATCTCTTCTAGTTTCGTTAAGGTTGTTCAAGTAGAGAAATATTTCTTCCTCTGTGGAAGTGTCTGGGAAAACTTCAACGGCAAGTTTCAAGGATGGAATTTGACATTGAGTAGGAAAGACAGCTTCTAGTCCATAGACAATCTGGAAGGGTGTGAAACCAGTAGCTGTTTTTACCGAAGTTCTGTAAGCCCAAAGAACGGAGAAAAGAATATGGTGCCAGTTGGATTTATGGTCTCCAACCATCCAACATAGCATTGTTTTCAAAACTTTTTTAATGGCCTCGACTTGACCATTAGCTTGTGGATAATAGGGCATTGAGTTTTCATGATGAAAACCTAGCTTGGCACTTAATTCCTCCATCATTTGATTGCAGAAATGTGATCCGTGATCAGTGACTATGGACTGTGGGACTCCAAATCTTGCTATCACATGATTGAACATGAAGAGAGCGGTGGTCTTACCATTTTCTACATATGTAGGAATTTCCTCAGCCCATTTTGTAAAATAATCAACGGCTACGATGATGTAACCATGCCCCCGGATGAGGTAGGCTTACAATGCATGTAATCGATCCCCCATTTAGTGAAAGGGCCAACAGCAATGACGGGGTGTAACGGAACAGGGTGGGTGCGACGGAGCAGGGTGGGTGCGCTTTTTCGGATAGAAATGTTGACAAGGTGGGCATTTATTAAAAACCTCGTGACAGTCTTTAAAGATTGAAGGCCAAAAATAGCCAGCGCGAAGGATTTTCTGAGCAGTAGCCATCCCAGATAGATGACCGCCACATGCTCCAGAGTGGCAGTCATTCAAAACGTTTTCAGCTTCCTCATGGGTACGGCATCGCCGGAGAACAGAATCAATACCATGTCTATACAAAGTGTCATTCAAGATGAGGTAGTATTTTGCGTGGTGACGGATACGGCGGCGATTTTCATGGGATAGAGTGGGCTGAAATATTTGTGTCTGGAGATAAATGAGAAAATCTCCATACCATAGGTTAGTAGTGCTTATCAGGAACAGGAATTCATCCGGAAATGAATCACTGGGCTCAGATTCCGTCGAAGCACAGGGAAGATCACACATGAGCTCAGCAAAGACCAAGGATTTCTTTGACGTAGCTTTGGAAAATTCTAGATCAAACTCTTGTAGGATTACTATCCATCGGGAGTACTTGCCCCTGAGCACCTAACGAGTCAGGATGTAATACATCGGGTTTTGGTCTGCCAATACGGTGGTTGTGCGGAAAAAAATGTAGTGACGAAATTTATGAACAGCAATGACAATGGCCAATGCTAACTTCTCCATGCATGAGTATCGAGTTTCAGAATCCATGAGATTCTTACTAGCATATTAGATCATGTGCTCCTAACCGTCGAGATTCTCCTACACCAAAACCATAGCGATGGTAGTAGTGGAGGTAGCAATGTATAAGAGAAAATCCTTTGAATAATCTGGGGGGTGTATCACGGGTGAGTGAGTCAAACCGTGTTTGAGATTATCAAAGGCTCATTGGGATTGGTCATCCCAAAATAATGGAGTGTCCTTCTTAAGGACACGCATATAACCGTTTGTTTTCTCTGCAAAATTGCAAACGAAACAGTGGAGGAAGTTTGCCTTCCCTTGCAAAATTTGAAGTTCTAAAAGGTTGGTTGGGGCTGGTAGGGCTAGAATAGTGGTAATTTTCAATGGATCTATTCGGATGCCATCCTTGGAAACCACAAAACCTAACAGGCATCCGGTTTCAATGCAAAAAACACATTTATGAGGATTGAGCCGTATGTTATAATGACAGAATCTTAAGAAAATGTCTCTAAGATGACCATGGTGGTCCTCCCGTCCCTATGAATGAGATGGGAGGTTGTCAAGGTACATTTCTACAATATGTTTTATATCATGAAACACATAGGACATAGCACGCTAGAAAGTGTCTCAAGTGTTTTTCAGGCTGAATGGTAACTTCCTGTATGCAAAGGTTCCCCATGGGAAAATAAATGTTGTCTTGTGCTGATCGGTGGGTAAAATCTCAATCTGATTATAACCCAAAAAGCTATCCATAAATGAGAAGATGACACTTCTAGCACAGTTGTCAATAATCTGGTTGATATGTGGAGTGGGAAAGTTGTCTTTGGGACAAGCTTTGTTCAAATCTCTGAAATTGATACAAACTCTAATGGTTCCTTGCTTTTTATTGACAGGGATGATGTTTGATACCCATTCCATCAGGGGTACGGGATAAATAAACCTTGCTTTTAGGATCGTTTCTATTTCAGCTTTGATAGTTGTGTCTTTCTGTGGATGGACTTGTCTTAGTTTTTTCCTAACAGGATTTGCAGTGGGATAGGTTTTTATTTCATCAACCACAATGGATGGGTCTATCCCTGGCATTTATTCATAGGAACAGGCAAAGACATCTCGAAATTCTTTGAAAAGTGCTCTATATGGTTCACATTCTTCCGCTAATTAGTTTTTCCCAACATGAACATGCTCAAGGGTGCCAGGCTTGGATGATATGTCAATTGGATTTGTTTGAGTAATGTTGCATAGGTTTCCTTCAGAATCTATGTTCTGCAAAAATATAGGAGTTTGAGGTGTTTTGACAATATCAGTAGTAAAAAGGGATGCAAAATCATGGTCTACCAAACTGGTGTTGGGGAGGAACAAGGATCTATGGTGATGATCATCCCATATAGGTTCATTCATACTCATAATATCCACAATGGACTCATCAGAAGGAAAATTATGGGAGAGATAATCCATAGTAGGAAGAGAGGGTTCTAACCAGTAGGGCAGGTGGTAAGCGTCTGAAGCCACCAGATGAAGGTCATTAGTGTGGTCATCGGAAAGGGTTTGGATAACGTTGTACATTACTTCATATGGACTCAACGAGGTGGACCCAACAATGTGTTTTCCCTTTGGATCATAATCAAACGAAGAAATCATATTTATCGTTGTCATGCCTGTGTTAGGAGGGTTTGACGAAAAAATCCCCATAAGGGAAGAATCATTCAACATGCCTACCCCAATCGAATGGTAAGGAGGAGGGGATTGGCCTAACATAGGGGTGTTATTAGCCATAGGGGTGGTAACATCCGACATACAGAAATCAAGTTTTTCAATGGTTACAATCCTCCCTAGATGCAGAAATTCGACGGTTCGAAATACCGTTGAAGCGATAGCAGTCATGGCATAAAACCAATTTCTTCCTAATAGGAGGTTGTAGTCTAACGGGGAATCTACTACTTCCACTTGAATGGAAGCTCAACTGAAAGGGCTGTTATGAGACCATGGGGCTAGAAACCTCATCCATCAAAGGCTTTCAGAGTCGTTGGTGATGTTACAAGCTTGAGAGAGCCAATAGCTTTCCAACAAGGCAAGGACAAAACCAAAGTTGAAGCTCCTTCATCTAAGACAGTTCTAAATACCTTCTTTCTGACTACTTCGTTATGATTTGGAAAGCGATTTTGTGAGGTAGTATAGACTTATAGTTCTTGACATTAAAGTGAATCAAATTAGTGTTGTCCGAGTCTAAAGCTCCTAACGTGGTTAACAAGTTTTTGTGCTGCGTTGGACAACTTTGGAGTACTTCCAAGGTAGACATTGCACATGGTGCCTGAGCAATATGTTCAACTACATTATAAAATTGGGTAGCTTGGGAATTAGGGTTAAAAACAACCTTCCTAAGAGTACTCTTGGGTGGGCGCAAAACCATGTCGAGATTAACTTTTTCGATGGTTAGGGGACCAGTAGACGAGAACTCGGGAGAACCAGTAGAGGGAGATTTTCCTGAAGAAGAATTGTCTTCTTTCTTGTCTATGGGTTTGTCATAAATCTGACTTCAAGTTTGCAAATTAATAGTTTCCAAGGACATCATGTGAATTTCCTCTAAAGAACTAGAATTTCCTTGATTAGACATGTGGTCTATCAGTTGTTGTTGAGAGGGAAAAGGATCCATGAGAACTGCTGGCGCAGGATTAGTTTTTAGAAATTGAGTGATTTCTTCATGATGAGGACACTCTTTCATGAAGTGGTCACCTCCGCATAGAAAACATTGATATTTTGCCTTTATTTTCCCTTTATCGTTCTTGTTGATGGTTGGTTTTGGATCCTCCTGTGGGTTTCCAGGTTTTTTCTTTTTGGATTTACCTTTCTTTTTATTATTGTCGGGCATTTGTGTACTCCAAATGGAATTTACCTCGACAGAAACCTTGGGAGTTGAAGGAGTAGGTGTGGAATTTTGGCGTTTCTTGGCAGATTTTGCTGTTGGAAGGGAATAGATTGAACCAATAATCCCATCAACAAGGGTTTCTGCTGGTGGCTTGGCAGGATCGGTGCTTGGGAAAGGAGCTTGAGGGATCAAGTCATACAATGTTCTGGACTAGGAATATACCAAGTCTAGATATTGGGCTCGACTAATGCCTTGCTCTTCGGTAACGGCACCACCCATAGCCACATATCGGGCGATTGGAGGCAACAAAGATTTAGTAAGCCAATTAGCTAACAATTGATCCAGGATAGGAGCCTTAATAAGTCTTTTCTTCCTTCTCCACTCATGGATATGATCTGATATGTGCATGGAGGTGTTCTGACACAGATAATTTCAAAGATTTGTACATGTTTCATAACGGATAGGAATCTGAAAGTGTGTAAGAAAGACAGTTGCCAAAGAACCAAAATCCACAAACGAATGTTATGGAAGTTCAATGTACCATTTCACAGTGGTACTAGTCAAAGTTCGCTGCAAGATTCTTAAACGAACTGAATCACCCATTAGGGAGTTCAAAGAACATCGCAAATGGAATGTCATGACATGGTTTTTTGGATCATCTCCCTGCTTGCCTTCGAATTTTAGAATGTTCAATGGTAATTTTACGGGAATGGAAGGACACAAGGGGTTATGTCAAATGGGATCATTAATCAACTTGGACAAATCAGGCAAGTCCAAAGTTGCTAGGAAATGTAACTGGAAATTAGGTTGTACATACTGGTAGTATTGATAGGGCATATAAGTACCAGTAGGACCATAAGTAGACTAATACACAAGTTGTTGAAATGGCTATTGTGATGAAGAACCGCCGGAAGATCCACCCGCAGGGGGTTGATTTCCAGGATCGGGACCATTAGGACCACCGAAGCCTCCAAGAGGAGGACCATCAGGGCCTCCAGGACCACCAAGACCACCGGGATGACCAGGACCACCTAGGCCACTAGGAGGAGGACCATCGGACCCTACAGGACCCCTAGGAGGTAAACCTTCAGAGCCTCTGGAACCACTAGGAGGAAGGCCACCAAACCCTCTAGGACCATTAGGAGGAAGACCACCAGGCCCCCCAAGACCACCAGGACCATTAGTACCATAAGGAGGAAATTCACCAGGCCCTCCAGGACCATTAGTCCCCCCATAGGGAGGACCTCTGTAAGGTGGTCCTTCGGCACCCCTCGCAGTATGTATAGGTATGCCTCCCATAGCTGGCATGTAGGACCAGTTAGGTTTCCCCCATGGAGTGAAATTATTACTAGGATATGGAATTCCAGCATAAGACATTCCTGTAGGGGTGGGTTGGTAATTGACATTTCCTACAGGTACCTGATTTGCTGTGTATCCATACCCCCAAGAGGTTTGATTGGTTATAGGTTGTGCCACTAAGGGCTGACCTGAACTGTATGGGGGTTTAACAACATTCATGTGGGTAGGAGGCACATAGACTACAGATTTCTCTATACTAGAGGTCTGTACATTACTAGCTACAATTACAATGACAGGTAATATAGGTCGTGCCAGGGGTTTCCCCCCGGCACTAGAAGGTATTGATGAAACAGGAATTGAATGTTGTTCCCCAGGCACGGAAGACCCGGGAGGATTTGGAACAGACATAATATGGGAGGTGGTGGGGTTGGTAGTTTGACCTGGATTATATGGATTCATAGCGCAATCTAGAATAGGTTCAATGGGTTTCATAGAATCAGCAAATGAGCGATATCCCGCAGGCCAAGGGTCTACATTATGAGGAAAAACTGTTGAGCGAGGTGGTGGTGTACCCAATATGTTATCTATTTTCTTCTCAAGTTCTCTTGCATGGAGAATAGCTACCTGGTATTGTCTACATTCTTCTTCATTTGGTGAAATTTCTTCAGAAGAGGTTGGACGGGTTCCAAACGAAGAAATGTCCTATCCCATAGAAGTATCCCAAAATGGAGCATTGGGACCATAATCTGGACGAGTAGTATCATCAACATGGCCTTCTATGGGAGAATGGAACGAATACCCCTAGAAGGTTGTTGAACCAAGGGAGGACCATGCAAAGGATATGGATCTCTGCTTTTTGCAACAACATTTTCTCCCGCTTGGAAGTTGGTAGTAGCTCCTTGGTCGATAGCTTCCATAGGATCTTCTCTCGAAACAGGAGTAAAATCAGGTGGCAAGCCCTGTACTATTCTGGACTATCTTAATTCAGCCAGTTTGTACAGTTCCTACACTACAACAAAACCCTGTGATTAGCGTCTCTTTTAGCTTCCTTTTTAACATCCACTATCAGTTTTAGTGTATTTTTCATCATTTTTTGGACAAAGTGGACGCTTTTCCATGGGATGGTGCTTTTAATGGTGTTATTTGCATCTCTTTTTAAAATTTGGCACTATTTTGGATGCTAATTAGCATCCCAATTAGAGTCCCAATTAGCGTCCTTATTAGCGTCTGAATTAGCGTCTCCATTAGTGTCCCAATTAGCATCCCAATTAGCATCCCAATAAGCATTCTAATTAGCGTTCCTTTTTAAAAGTTGGCACTATTTTGGACGCCAATTAGCATCCCAATTAACATCCCAATTAGCGTCCCAATTAGCATCCCCATTAGAATCCCAATTAGCATCTCAATTAGCATCCCAATTAGCGTCCCTTTTTAAAAGTTGGCACTATTTTGGATGCTAATTAGCATCCCAATTAACATCTCAATTAACGTCCAAATTAGCATCCCAATTAGAATCCCAATTAGCATCCCAATTAACATCTCAATTATCGTCCCTTTTTAAAATTTGGCGCTATTTTGGACGATAATTAGCATCCCAATTCACGTCCCAATTAGAGTCACAAAAGCATCCCATATAATGCCAAGAATAGCCTTAAAAAACATCATGAATAGCATAGCGCCATATATTAATCCAGGGTTAGGGACCAGAATTGCACCATGAATTTTGTCAGGAAAAACATTCAACATACCGCCAAGTATAGAGCCAGGAATTGCACCTAGAAAACATCCAACATAGCTCCAGGTATAGATCCAGGTATAACACCTAGAATAATGCCATAAATTTTGAAAGGAAACGCGCTAGCAATTGCACTAGGTTTAGAGCTAGGAATTGTGTTTAGAAAACGTCTCACATAACGACACATATATCAATGTCAATGTCAATGATCATGATTCATCATGACAAAATGATCATGATTCATCATGTCAATGTCAATGATCATGACAAAATTCTAGAGTTGTTTGTTCAAAACAGAACATATTTTTAATATCGATTTATTCCATCAGTGTAACAAGTTTAGCAGAATTCTCATGCAAAATTTTGTGAAACACTTTATCATAACATAAGTGCCAATATTTTCATTTACTCTTTGTTGTAAAATATAAGTTTTTCCTTTATTTTCTTATTATAACATTGTTGATTTAAGGTTTAAGTAAAAAAAAAAATTTCAAGCTCCTCACTAAAAGACTGGTTAGGTTTTCGCTAGGCCAATGCAAAGCAAGACTGGCTAGTTTTTTGCTAGGCCAATGCAAAGCAAGACTGGCTACCCTCTTAAATTCCCTAAACTTACAATTGATTTTTAAGTTCATGAATATAGGATCATCATTAAACCAATTGTAGGCTTAGGAAATCAAACAAGGCATTAAAAAAGTCACCAATTGAGTCTAGTACTATTGTCCCATCCAAGTGCTTGAACCTACAATCAATTTAAGTTTGGAACTCTTTATCTCTGACATCTTGGTTAGTTTTACATGGACCACGAAATTTCTAAGGAATACATTGAATTAAACAATTTCTATAGCTATTGCCCTATTTTATTTGTGTGGGAGTCTATCTTTAACCCAATTGTAGGTTCAAGCAATTGGAAAGGGAAACAGCAATGTCAATGGTTGAATTCTAGTTCGCATTGTACAATGATGTATCGATACCACACATCATTATATTTAATTGAGTGGTTTATCACCTCAAATTATTTCACAACCTTGAGTCAACTAGGGAACTATTTAAAGGAGTATAGAAACTAGTGTAGGACTAGTATCAATTATATCCTATTTCTTTTGTTATTGGTACATGATGCACATTGTGGCCCAAATAAACTATTAACAACAATGATACCACATTCTCTTAAATTAATTCATTGTTGGTGGTTGCAGCCTGTTCAAGCTCTGTGTATGTGTAATGTCCCCGGCCCTCCGACCGATGAGAAGGACGCTACCAAACCATCAAACAACCGGGCAACTAGCCCCATGAACATGAACATACATAAAATGCTGAAATAAAATTCTTAAAACCTAAAACATGCTAAGATGCATACTCATTCACATACACTACAAAAGCAAACATACATTCAGGCATTCAACATGTTCATCATAGTTCATTAGCCATCAATATAATTGCAGAGATGAAATAGACAAAGATACTTATCTCATAAAGAGCTTGTCCCGCAACCAACTACGTCATTGCAACATTCCACCCAATCATAGGCCAGCGTGCTCATCAATCTATCAGCAACACTGCCACCCCTGAGCTAGGCATGATTCCCCAAGGAATAAAGGACTAAGCAGGCTTACACATATCCAAGGTATGCAAATCAGCCAAGCCCACATAGTAGGGTTTATCAGGATATCAAGGATCTAGGAGAAGTTGAATGCGAAGCTGGTGAGCTCTTGGAAGAGCTAAGGAATCCTACACCAGAGCTAGCCTGACCTCTAATACACCCACACACACCTGACACCAGTAATAAGTCCCTTCTTTGCTTCACAGTCCCTCAGGCCCTGACTTCCCTTGCCAATGCTCTTTTGGGGTTGTGGAGAAGAAAGCCAGCCATCTAACTTTGTCTATGTGTCTCCGCAAACCCAAGTTTCTCAAGCATACTCAGCCTTCAATCCCACTCCACATATTCCAAAGACCAACCACTGCATGCATGCAGCAAAACAAACAGTTCACAACTCTGTGAAGAAGGTGAAGACAACAAGCTAACAATCCCAAACGAAAAGTGAACACCGCTCAGGTCAGACAAGATGATTCAGATTTTTTATTGGCCCTAGCGTGGCCAAAACAACTCAGCGGCACCCAAAAGAGGATTGCATTCATAGCAACGAACAATGTGGGGGGAAACCACAACAAGCCACAGTTTCAGGGGAAGAATAGCAACCGATCTCACAGCTAAGCCACGGAAACATCACATAGCCCAAAAACGGGAGAGATGATTCTCAATCCTGGACAAAGGAAAAATAGGTACGCAGACCACAAATATATGAGAGTAACACACATACACACAGCCCCTGGCGTGAATGGCTTACATAGTCCGATAATGGGAAAAGGGAAAATGATCCCCTGCGTGAACGGGAGGAAGAATAGATCCACAAACCAGCACCCGTGAGAGAAGGGAGAACGAACCCTCAATCAATGGATTGTAATCCATTTTATCCCCACTATACCTGAGGAAAATGAACAGCCCACCATCCAAGAGAGTGGACAGATCGGTTAGCATCCCAAACGACACGTGAGGAGACCACTCCCAACCCATGCATGACTGAACCAGCTGGTGGAGGTGCATGGGGGCAAGCCTGCCACCCACCCCTACTCAGCATTAACAACCTCAACTAAACAGGGGTTTAAGGTTTGACACATGGATTTTACCCAATGGCTCCCACGGGTTAGACAATCCCCCACTTAACCTTAGGAAATCATGCCTAATTCATTTAACGTTGCACCATCGTAGCTGGTTGTAGGTTTATTTTAATTAATGTGCATATTTACATGTTGAAAAACTATTGTGTGTCGGATAGCATGATATACCATCGGCAACGATCCCGATTGCCGAAACATAACACAACCAAATCGATGGTGGGGTTTTTTCCTTTAGCTCCACACCACGATTAATTACAGCATATACATCATGAATCTTTTAATGCAACCAGGGTCAGAACCGGGGATATTACAATCCCCTCCCCCTTGGAATAACACCGTCCTCGGTGTTCCAATACATAGGAATGCATATACCAGTTGCACATCAAAATTTCAAAATTTTGCAGATCTGTCCCTCGTTCAATTATTTACTTGAACTTTCAAGACCAAGCCCCTCGGCTTCCACGAGCTTCTCTTGTTGGTTCTCAGCTTTCGGCTCATCCCCAAGTCTAGGAACTTTTCTGTATCTTGAGCATCTCTCCAATATTTTCTTGGGTCTTGGCAATTGTTTGAAGAAGACTTCCAGCCAATTTTGACAGCCTTTGGTCTGCTACCATGATCAATGTGCATTACTGGATTTCACTTTTCTCACCTGTGAAATGCACCATTGAAATTCTGTTAATATAGGCATTAAAATCAGTCAATTAATTGCCCAATTAGCATGACAGTCCAAGTCTCATCAAGGAGACTTTCATATTTTTCATGCCTTCCCAACAAGCACATGAGCTCATTCATGTCCATTCTTGGGCAGGGATTTAACTATTCCAACATTCATAATTATTTTAAGCAAATAGACACATTCTATTTTTAGCCTTACATGCATTCAACAATCTTTTGTTTTCACAATACATAAGTATATATATATATATATAATTAAAAGGCAAGATAGAGCAGCATAATTAAAAGGCAAGATAGAGCAGCAAGAGTTTTTCCCCTCTTTGTCTTGTTCCATCCTAGAACCCACACCACCACTGTGGCTTTTCATGCTCTCATCCTCTTTCACTTCACCGTGAATGTTGGATCAATCCCTCTTGGTCATGACACTTAGTGTCTTCGATCTATTTCAGACCTCTCAACCATTGGGCCTCCCCACATGGTTTGTCTCGGCTGCTAGGAACTTCACAGTCTCACTAGCACCTTTTTCAAAACTGCTCATTCTGAGCTCTTCAGGACAGTCACATGTCCACATGCACCCCTAGGATGCTCTCATAGTCCTCGCTTCTAGTGATACCTATATTCAAACATTGAATAAATTCACATGTTTAGTTTATTCTCATCAGTTTTTATCTCTTAAACAAGATCTTAAAGCATCATAACCAAATCATATACACATGCATATTCATAAGCAAGAATTGCAAAATAAACCAATACTTATCTGTATTGTGTGTTTCCTCGTTGGTCCACGGGATCCTGCTTCGCTTTGCAAGCCTTGGGATCGCCTATGGACTTGGATGTTAGGTCAGCATGCAGGTTGCTTCACAACATCCTTTTATATATATATCAAGCACAGTCAATCCAACCTACAGTTGGGTTTATCAGATCGTCCAGCCAAGCCAATATACAATTGGGTTTATTAGGCTGCAGCCAATCAAGCCAATACACTGCTGGGTTTATCAGGCTACTCAGCCAAGCCAGCTAACAGTTGGGTTTATTAGACTGCAGGTAGTCAAGCCAACACTGTAACTTTTCCACAACATCAAATAATTACACAGTTAAGCCAACCTTCAGTTGGGTTTATCAAACCATCAACAAATCACCTACACTTATATCAATGATACACTTATATCAACAATGCACTTATATCAACAACCAATCAGCCAAGCCAACACAGTTGGGTTTATCAGACCATCAACAATGACACATGCACTTATATCAACAATAAACGACCATTTCCGGGTCCAGGATCTACTATGGATTCCTAGGCATATAATAGCCCAACATCTCCTTCCAGTACATCTTCATGCCGACTGGGAAGGAAACTTTATCATTACCATATCCAGATTTCGTTTCCAACAGTGAGCTCTAATTCCACTACCCCATACAACACAAGAAACCACCCCCTTCTCTGCTCTCCAATCCCTCGGGGATGTCTCCTTCTCTATGCTCTTCAGTAGGAGGTAGGATGAGCCCAAGCCATAGTCCATTTAGTGTGCAACACCAAATTGCATCTGTTTAGCCTGACAACACACGCAATATAAGTAACTCATCAATGTTATTGTTCTAAAACTGGAATCATATTTCATATCATTCACTATCAAGTATTGAGACACCAAGAGTGTGTCCACCCCCTAGGGTGTAATCAATATTTAAAACCCTTTCATGATCCGACATCGGGAAAGTGTGCACCCCTTTCCGATGTGAACCATGTAGGACCTATCCCTACTCAAGCAATCTGCCATAATGGAAATAAAATCGAAACATGCTCTACATATTGAATTTAACAATTTGACATGCATATTCTTAGCTAGGGTCAGAGAACACTTATCCATTTGCCGAGGCAGTATTCCTTCGTTAAGGAGGAATGGGGGCTCCCTTCTCTGAGTTGACAGTCCCTCAATTTTCCATCCCAACTCCTTTTACATTTCATATTCACACATTTCTTACTGACATAATCCATACCATCTCACTCATGTTGCTTACTAAACATGTAGTGCAGATGAGACATTTCCAAAATGTCCAATGAGGTTTCACCCGAAACCCATTTCCAAGATAGGGGAAAACCTCCCCATGAAGTTTGGCTCCTGCAGGCCATAACACATGGTCTTCTTGTAGTGTGTACCCTTGGCACATTCATCAAGTAGCCAAATAGTCAATCATTATCTGATAATACAATCCAAATTGATTGTTCCATAACCAAGCAATGACATTAGTAATTAAATTCAATGTGAAATTGCAACTTTGTCTACTACAGAAATCGATTTGCTTGGCAATGAGGTGATCCTCATTAGTGGGTCTCTTGTGAGCAACACCACTATGCCCATTATGATCTTATGCTTACTAGCATAACATGAACACCCACTTACAATGTTTCCTCCTGAAACAATTCTATGCAAGCCAATCATGATTAGTAATTGTCAGCAATTTCTTAAAACTAAAATTTACAATTCTAAATTGACAATTCATTCAGCATACACACTATTTTCACAGCCATGAGACTCTTCTCACAAGTTTTGGCTCTTTCACATGGTAGATTCCATCCTTTGTCATGGTCTTACTCACATTTCCATGCTCCAAGCAATCTACTTGAAACCTGAATTTCAATCAGCCAAACACTTGGTAAGTCTTGATGCATATAACTTTTCCCATTGCTGCAACAATCATTGAAGCATTTTCAGAATTATAAAATTCAAATACTTCCAGCTGTTAGCATATCAATACTACCACGTAATCATTGTCATACAAAAACTGCAAGGTAGAGTCACATCATTTATGCAATTTAACTTAATTGTTTAGATATTCCTTACTTCACAAGCATGTCATTGTACCACCTTTCCCGTCCATAGAGCATTTCTGGCAGCCAATTGATCATGACTACCCTCTTCGTGCGCTTACTATCCTACATTTATAACAGCTCTTGAAATGGTTCCAGAATTGTCATCAATTCATCATTTCAGCCATTAGTTATTCATACTAACACCTGCATTATCTTGATGCATTCATGCAATGCATCACAACATTTGCACCCATGCTCATGTATGCATATCTACAACATTTACTCATACTTTACATATGCATCTATTCAATGCATAACCACAAGATTTATAAAATCTTTCAATGCATATCCACTCAATGCTACCTTGCATTAATTCAGGAATACTTATGCATTCAAGCATACCATGAATGGCCTAACAATGACTACTTCATATAGGATGCATTACTATAATAAAGACCATCAGTACTTCCTTTCTTTGGGATACCAAGCTCATAACAACACATACATGCATGACACATTTTTGTATGATTGCAGTCTAAATTTTAGATACCCACATGGTATGAGATCTCTTGCTTTTACCACTCCATGTAATTGTCATAAATGAACCCTTACCTTCGTGGGTTCTACTTACACCCTTGGCATTACCAGTTTGGTTGGTCCTTTGCAAGAGATTGCAGAATTTGCTCACCAACTTTTGATTCTAGACTTGTTGCCTTATCCCTTTCTTCGTAGGGTTGTTGGTCACATTCATCAGCATTAGCAACATATTCATCCATGTCCAGGTTGTCATTGGTTTTCCCACTAATGCCAACACCAATGCAATAATTACCATTAGTGGTTCATTATACATGTATAATTCTCACCACTCTTACCAACATGTAATATCCTATGCATGCAAGGCATATCTTCATACATTTCATGTATGAAACTTATAAATGTAATTATAATTAGCAAGACAGGGTTTAAGGAATTTTCCCTTTTCAAATCCCTCATCTTTGCATGGAACTCCTCTTCCACACAACATCTGGTTTGTCCATACTAACAGCCACTAGTACTTTGCAGCACCGCATTCGAACTCTGGGTATTCCCCCTTGTTCCCTACGGGATAATATTTCCAATGCCTATCCACATGCTTCATTCTGATCTCAGGGGTGAAAACCACACCACTTCTGACATGATGACTTTCACCAATCTTAGGCAAAACATACAACTGTATTTTGGGTCTGAAATGCTAACTTTAGCCTTCTAGAATTCGTTCTCTCTTTCAGCCCTGAAATCCTGTTGAGAATTTCAGTGAATCCACTGAAATCGCTGAAAAATCCACTTTGAAAAACTCAAAATTCCTGTTCCCCCAGTCAGATCTCTTTCCAACTAAGTTTTTGACGTTTCGATAGCCAAAAGCTCTGGTTTTCTCCGCGCTCATCGGCGGCCTATTCATCCATTTCCTTCCAGCGTTTCAGCTACCAGAACCACTAATTTTCTTCATTATGTCGGGTCCATAATCATCTAACCTTCTGAACTTAATCGACGATTAGAACCATTAAATATTACCGCATCAGTGGTCGGGACGACATCTCGCTGAGGTATCAGACATTTAGTCCCATAGAGGTCCGCAGCGGGGGTTCCAAAAGCCTTAACGTTTTTGATCGACAGTCTCATTAACTGTGATCTTCCAATCTTTATCGATGATGCCAGTATGTCGGCAATCAGATCCTCTACCTGTCAAGAAGCTAGTTCTCTAAGCCTCCGCAATGGCGAGCAACAAACTAACTGGAGTTTCCATGGCCATAACTCTGTCGGTGGTCGAAACCACTAATTTTCTCCGTGGGATCGGGGATCCAAATCATTAACATTCCCATCGTTGTTGCAACCAGACAACAACTTTCCTCTGATATGTCGGTGATCGGATACGCTATTTCATCGGACGCAATGGCGGTTCTCCATCTGCTAACTTTTCTTGATTGGTGGTCTGATCAGCTAAAAAATTTTGATCGGCGGTTGGAACAACTATCCATCGAAAGGCTAGTCTACCAAACAGCCACAATGGCATATGCCTGAACAACTAAATCCTTCCGATGATGTTCATCGACGGTTCAATCTTCTAACATTTTCCAATGTTTTCTTCACATAGGCAAAATTTTGGGAAATTCTCCCTCTTCGCATCGACTCTCCAAAGAACTAGGTTTCGCCGACATTTTGTCAGTATTCGAAAGATCTCTGCTGAAATTTCAGCTCTTCCTTCAACTAGCAATCATCAATCCCTCATCAAACCTTCACCGACGGTCAAAAGAGTATGTCGGCTCTATCTTCCTCTAATCTTCGCCGACGTTTCAGTGTTTTCCTTGTCTAATTTCCACTGACGTATCATCGATGCTTTCATCATCTAATCATCGGCGATGAAATCAACTAACTTCCGCCGATCCCCGATGATCAGACTGAGAAATTTTTTCCAAAATTTTCTTTCCTTCGTCTTTTCTTCGTCGACGGCATCAACGATCCAAACAACTACTCATCGCCGCCATTTCGATGATTTCATATTCTATTCTCCTCCGATGTGTCGGTGGCTCAAACAGCAAACTTTTTCCGCCACATTGATGACCCAAATCTCTAAATTTTGTCGATGGTTCCATCACTTAGAAATTTCAGAAAATTTCCTCCCTTCCATTGGCTCCTCAAATAGCTAAGTTTCGTCGATGTTTCGGCGGTCTTCGAGAGATCTCCGCCGAAACTGCGGCTCCGCCTTCAACTATTTTTCGGCAAAACTTCCTTTATCCTCTGTCGAGGGTTGTCACTTCATCAGTTGCGCGATCAGCTAATTGTGCCGATCCAAACAACGAAACTTTGCCAATGGCCTATGTCTGTATCGGACGGCCGATAGACTAATCTGTCCGCTGCATCGGAAGGGCTTCCCACTAAGTCTTCTGATGCGCCAACGGTCTGTCACTTAGAATTTATTTTTTTTAAATTCTCTTCCATCTACCCCTCGTCAGATGGCCTTCTGACTACACTTTCTGACGTATCGAGCAAGCTTCCCACTTAGTTCTCTGATGACCCAATGACTCGGTACTTACACAAATCTTTGTGAATTTCCTGTCTTTCATCGATTTTCTTTAGGGAACAAGGAAACCTACCTCTGCTAACTGGTTCTTCATGGCCCTCTGAGGCTCAATGCTGCAATGATGGCTCTGTCACTGCATATTCATGGCCCATTCAAGCCCATGCTGCAACTTGAGCTCTGATACCATACTGTAACGTCCCCGACCCTCCGACCGGTGAGGAGGACACTACCAAACCATCAAACAACTGGGAAACTAGCCCCATGAACATGAACATACATAAAATGCTGAAATAAAATTCTTAAAACCTAAAACAAGCTAAGATGCATACTCATTCACATACACCGTGGAAGCAAACATACATTCATGAATTCAACATGTTCATCATAGTTCATTAGCCATCAATATAATTGCAGAGATGAAATAGACAAAGATACTTATCTCATAAAGAGCTTGTCCCGCAACCAGCTATGTCGCTACAACGTTCCACCCACCCATAGGCCAGTGTGCTCATCAATCTCTCAGCAACACTGCCACCCCCGAGCTGGGAATGATTCCCCAAGGAATAAGGGACTAAGAAGGCTTACACATAGCCAAGGTATGCAAATTATCCAATCCCACACAATAGGGTTTATCATGCTATCAAGGAGCTAGGAGAAGCTAAATGCTAAGCTAGTGAGCTCCTGGAAGAGCTAAGGATGCCTACACCAGAGCTAGCCTGACCTCTAAGACACCCACACACACCTGACACCAGGAATCAGTCCCTCAGGCCCTGACTTCCCTTGCTAGTGCTCTTCCGAGGTTGTGGAGAAGAAATCTAGCCATCTAACTTTGTATGTGTGTCTCCCCAAACCCAGGTTTCTCAAGCATACCCAGCCTTCAATCCCACTCCACACAGTTCGAATACCAACCACTCCATGCATGCAGCAAAACAAACAGTTCACAACTCTGTGAAGAAGGTGAAGACAACAGGCTGACAATCCCAAACGAAAAGGTGAACACCTCTCAGGTCAGACAAGATGATTCAGATTTTCTCTTGGCCCTAGTGTGGCCAAAACTACTCAGTGGCACCCAAAAGAGGATTTCATTCACAGCAATGAACAATGTGGGGGAAAACCACAATAATCCACAGTTTTAGGGGAAGAACATCAACCGATCTCACAACTAAGCCACGAAAACATCACACAGCCCAAAAACGGGAGAGAAGTTCAATTCTCAATCCTAGACAAGGGAAAAATAGGTATGTAGACCACAAATCTGTGAGAGTAACACACATACACACAGCCCCTGGCGTGAATGGTTTACACAGTCCGATAATGGGAAAAGGGAAAATGATCCCCTACATGAATGGGAGGAAGAACAGATCCACAGACCAGCACCCATGAGAGAAGGGAGAACGAACCCCCAATCAATGGATTGTAATCCATTTTATCCCCGATCTTCCTGAGGAAAACAAACATCCCACCATCCAAGAGAGTGGACAGATCGGTCAGCATCCCAAACGACGCGTGAGGAGACCACTCCCAGTCCGTTTGTGACTGAACCAGCTGGTGGAGGCATGTGGGGGAAATCCTGCCACCCACCCCTACTCAGCATTAACTGCCTCAACTAAACAGGGTTTTAAGGTTTGACACATGGCTTTTCCCCAATGGCTCCCACGGGTTAGACAATCCCCCCCTTATCCTTAGGAAATCATGCCCATTTCATTTAACGTTGCACCGTCATAGTTGGTTGTAGGTTTATTTTAATTAATGTGCATATTTACATGATGCAAAACTATTGTGTGCTGGATAGCATGATATACCATCGGCAATGATCCCGATTGCCTAAACATAACACAACCAAATCGATGGTGGGGATTTTTCCTTTAGCTCCACACCATGATTAATTACAACATATACATCATGAATCTTTTAATGCAACCGGGTCAGAACCGGGGATATTACAGTATGACTCTTGCATGCCAAAGAAGCTAATAGATGATAAAAAATTTATGATCTTGAACAGGATATGACCACCTTAGTACTATGTCTTTATAATATCATATTTCAATGTTTCTAAAATGCAACTATCATGTAACAAGGGTCATATAACTTTTATTAGTGATAAAAACTTTAAGTTGTTGTTTTGTATTCTTTTTTGTTTTGTATTCACTACAAACAACAAATTTATTAATGGGAAGGTATCCTCTAACATAATTGAATTTTGTAGGTTTAATTCACCCTTGGTTGTGTATATGTTCCCCACTATTTTCTATACTTTTGTCTCTTTATTTCAGCTACTCTTTATTTCTTTGTTTATGTTACATCAATAGTTATAGTAATAGTTGAAATTTGGCTTTAGAAACACTACATGTTGGTATTAGATCTTCAATCATTTTTTCATTTTGTTGTATAGTTTCAAAAACAAAACAAAAAAATGTCAAGGAGAAAATCCTAATATATGACCAAGGCAGAGTTGAATGAGAGTTTCATAAAGTTTACAAAAGACGTGAGGTACATGATGCAACTATATGAGGTAGTTTCATAAAGTTTACAGAAGACATGAGGTAGATTCATAATCTAATTATATGAAAATAAATGAAGAAAGATTCGTAGACACTAGTACATGTGGAAATTTTTCCACATGAAGAAAGATTCATCATCACCATCATTATCAGCATCATCGTCGACATCATCATCACCGTCGTCATCATTAGCATCATCATCGCCATCATCATCGCCATCATCATCATCATCATTATGTCCATCATCACCATAATCATCATCACCGTCATCCTCATCATCATCACCAACATCCTCATTATCATCACCACCATCATCATCATCTTATTACCAACACGATTTGTGGACTTGAGAACAATTTCAGGGACAATGACCCACATATTTGCTAGAAATGATATGATAAATGCATATTTCATCATGATCATCATCATCATCATCCTCATCATCATCATCACCACCATCATCATCGTCATCTCCATCATTGTCAACATCATCATCATCATCGTCATCCTCATCATCATCATCTTCATCGTCATCATCATCATCATCATCTTCATCATCATTGTCTTCATCATCATCATCAATATCGCCTCCATCATCATGATCATCATTGTCATCATGATCATCATCTTCATCATGATCATCATTGTCATCACCATCTTCATCATCATCATCATCATCATCTTCATCATTATCATAATCGCCGTCATTACCATCATCATAATTATCATCATCATCATCTTCATCATCATCGTCATCATCATCATCGTCGTCATCATCATCGTCATCGTCATCGTCATGACCCTCTTCCTCATCAACATCTTCATCATCATCGTCATCATCATCATCACCATCAACATCGTCATCACCATCATCATCATCGCCATCATCATCATCAAATTGAAACCAAATTAGCTATCATGACAATGTCCTAGCAAGCTATGGCTTATATCAATATTAAAGGCCCTTTAAGATTCCATATCGATTCAGAGAGCCCCTTCTACCTAGGCGTATCTAGTCAAGACATTATGGGAGGTCCCTATATTCAGATGTTGGTGGATGTGTTCACTAGTCGGATTGTCGCCAAATTAGTGTTATGTTTGATCCTGATCACAACGTCCAATGTCCTAGCTTCTTTAAAAGTACATACATACATATATGTAGGGAAATAATATTTTAGAAAATCCTGAATCCGAATATCTAAAAAGACACATAAATCCAAATTCTTCAATTTCTTCATTTTTCATTATACATTATAGTCATTTTTCATAGTCAATCCATGACAAGGAAATCACTCATCCTATGCTTGTCTTAGTAGTAAAAAAGTAAAGGATTTTAAAAAAAATAAGGGCTTGCCACATCTTCAAAGTTTGCCTAAGTAATTACCCTATTTTCTTTTATGCTCCACCTTTTCAACTCCACTTCATTACATCCTTCACTAGCTCATGTAATTTATTTGCCTTTTATGTCTAGGGCTTGTGCATGTTCATGGTTATCTTATTTGTTGTTTTTTATTGTAATGTGTGTAAATAGACGAAAGGAATATGCGTACAATGGTTGAGAAAACATGTCGAATTTGTGGTGGAAGGAATTGGGGATTGGTGAGCCCATTCCTGTGTGATGTAATTCCTGCCCCATCGTGAGCCACGAAAATATTGCCCATTCGATGGAGCCCATTCCTTGAAACCTGGGGCCAGCGGATTCCATCGTGAGCCCATTCCTCCATTTGCCAACGATCCATGAAAATATTTCCTCTATAAATATTAATCGATAATTTAATAGGTGCCCAATTGTTATGAGGAATTTACAATATTATGGCGTCAGGGGTAGTGGAAAATTAATGGTTTTATGGAAATTGTGGAAGAGGAGGGTTCGGAGGGTATAATTCTTGTTGAGGGTATAATTATTGTTGAGGATTGGGAGGGTATTCTATACAGTATTTGTCATTGCTATCAGGGTTTTACAACATGGCACCAGCTAAAAGACGAGGAGGCAAAACAGCTTCCTGCATACAATAGAGGCTCGGAGATCTTGTGCTCGCCAAGGTCAAGGGATTTCCAGCATGGCTCGCTAAGGTACGTCAGTCTATTTTTCATCCCCATTTGTTTTCCCTCATTTGATGTATGCGATGTTTTCCCTTATTTGATTGTATGCGATGTATGTTGTTGTTGTTATTTGCATTTTCCCGTTGGTTTCTTGTTGTCGACCTAGTTCGTGGGTTTGGTGGGGTTCGTTTGTGAAGGCGGAACAACTGCAGAGGAATCCATTGATTGAGGTATTGAATGTCTTAGTTCCATTTAGAATGGATAGCCTACTATATTTGTTAGTACTGTGCAGTTTTTTGTTTGAGTGGTTGCAAGTAATGTATGTCTAATTGTTTTCTGGATTTAAGGTTTTATGTTATAGTTTCATCTTGCCAGTCATTTGAGGTTTATGTTGTATACTTATGGTCAAATATTTGTATGTGTGGATAGTTGCTACTGCTAGTCCTTCGAACTTAGAGGGTTTCAAAAATTATATTTCAACAAAAATAAAAGTGCTAAGTCTTTACCGGATACACCCTCCTTTGTGGGTTTCATTTCAATTACTTGCAATTTTTGCTTTGTATATTGTCTAGGGCTCCATTTTTCTTCTATAATTATACATTTTTTCTGGCTATTCAGCTATCTTGTCCAGGCTCCATTTGTCTGCCAGTGATCCATGAAAATTAAAAAGATTTTGGAGATTAGGGTGTTACCTGCACCCATTCGTGTTCATCCTGCATGCTTATCTTTCTCGGTGGCCTCATTTACCTGGTCCTGGAGCTTCGGATAAATAGAATATAAGCTTGTTTCGTCCTTATTGGTTTTGGCCTGTCTAGTTAGAATATGTACTAACCTATGGGATAAAAGTGCCAACTTTAAATCCTTCCTCGAATTCATTGTACTTTCTTCAACTATATCTGCTATCAGAATGTTCGTTGGTGGTTACCATAGTTTGGGATCAATTCTTGGGAAGTGGTGACATCTCAATTAGAACTACAAGGCTTGAACCCTTTGAATTCTGTCAAATAAGTAAGGTCCTATATAAATATGTTTAATGGAGACAATATAGGCAGGTATAAGAAGCTTCATTAGGCTTATGATAGAGCAGCTAGTCGGCTGGTGACTGGTTATGGGCTTGATTTCTAGCCTCTCCAGTTTTAGAGCAGCCAATCGACTGGTGACAGGTCCCCAGCTTGATTCCTATCCTCTCTAGTTTTCACCTCTCAATTACTAAATCATACACAAGCAAATGCAGGCCCAGGTACAAATAATATGGGAGATCTACTAGTGCTCTTATATTTACTTAAGCTGGCCAAACAAAGAGAGGCTCGGGCCCTGAAAATACTAAGCGATTTTTCCCTAGTGATCAAATTTGTTCATGGCAAATCTCAAATACAAAAACTATCCCTATCTGCACTAGCTGATCACATTGAAGAAATTTCTTATTCCTTTGTTTGCATTGGAGATAGACATATTTTCAAGGAATTAAACTCTTTCGTGGGTTATTTTATCAAAACAAGGCCTAGAGTTTCCTTTGGATACTTATGTTCTAGAAATCAAGGTTGACAATGCCAAAACCCAAATCTATGGGAATCTTTGTGAATTTTAATGTGTTTGTTACATTTTTATTTCAGATTAGAATGGTTGTTGTTTATGTAGTTTTTACTAAGTTGATTCAAAAAAAATCCCAGTCAACAAAAGAGTTTGGTAACCATGTCAGACGAATGATTTTCTGAGTTAGTTTTTGGTGCACATGGAAAAGATCTTGAGTCTTGACCCGGATGTCTATCATGTAAGCTAATTCTCAACCCTTGTGAAATGTTGGGTTCAAGGTAGTCATGCACACCTTTTAAACTTACTGTAAGGGTGTCCTTCATGGAAGTGCATGTAGCTCACTATTAGAGCAGCTCATCAGCTGTAGCTGAGTGCTAAGTTCTAGGTTTGATCCTTGCACTTTCCAGTTTTGGATTTCACCAGGTAGTTTTAAACCCCACTGTCTATTGTGTGAGCTATTTCCCAAGCCATGCTTCACTACTGGAATCTAATAAGCACTTGTTTTGACTTGGGCTCTACCAGCTCGAAATGAAAACACTGATGCAAGAATCAAAATCTATGCCTGCTTCCTTGAAAACAATGTTGAATTTTAATTGATCTCAAAGTGGAAAACTGTGCTGTATGACCATTTGATATAATTTATATTTACTGAAAGTCTTGTCATAGTTGACTCGTGGACCAACAATTGAAGAACAACCTCCATATGTGATAGTGGTCATGTGTTACAAAAACACGGCAAAAGCAGCAGCAGTTTTTAGTGTTTATGTGATGATAAGCATTGAGATTGTTTAAACGTTGTAAAAATAGTACAGTAGTACAGCCTAGTACCATGTTGTAAAGAATATTCTCAGGCTTGATTCCCATTAGATCTCAAGCTGCTTGAGATCTAACGGGAATCAAGCCTGTTGCGGCCACATTAAATGGCCTACAACAGGTTGAGTAAAGAACATAGCACCCATTAATGCTACTTGTGCGGCCGCATTAATGCTGCTGTTGTGGGATTATGAGCAGTTGTATTCATATCCATCGTGTTTATGTCATCATGAGCATTGAGATTGCTTAATAGTCGTAAAAATAATACATTAGTACAACGACCTAGTGGGTAGTTTTATTTGTAAATAAATAGGCATTTTATTGGGTATAATAAAGAGAAACGTTTCCAGGTTTATTGTGGATATTTGCTCTATCTTTTCTAAAATGTTTGTTTGTTTTCATATTCTTTACAATGGTAGCATAGGTTCATGGTTATGATGGGGTATCAAGGGTTTGTGGTCTTGTTTAGTAGTGTATACATTAAGATGAATTTAATCGAAGCGTTTACAACTCTGTTTAAGCAAGAAGAGTTCAATTTTGGTTAGTCAACTATTTTATGAATACCAATATCATTTAGTTACTTGGTTTTATTTCTACTTGGAAATGCATTTATAATTTTCCCAGTGGTTTAGTGGATCAAAATTTCTGTTTCAACTGATTGAATTGGCAATGTGCATGCAGATAGCGATTGTGAGAAATATTTGGATTAGCTTAACAGTATCATTTAGTTACTTGGTTTTATTTATACTTCGAAAGGAATTTATAATTTGCCTAGTGGTTTAGTGGATCAAAATTTCTGTATCAACTGATTGAATTGACAATGTGCATGCAGATAGTGATTGTGAGAAATATTTGGATTAGCTTCACAGTAATCTAGCATTATGCTAGTTATGTTAGAAACTAGCATTGTATAATTTAATGCTAATTGTGTTAGAAATAGATTATGCTTCTTGTTTTGTTGTCATATAAATTGCAGAAAATAAGTAATGCCTAAAACAACCCACTAAAAAATAAATAGGAGAACCAGAAACAGAGATATTTGACACTGAGGTTATAGTGGTAAAACCCCTAAGTGCTCTAGATTCCACTCAAAGATGTATCTCTATATTCTCATGTGCTGCATGTAATGATACAGAGATACACAGGAGAGATACAAAAGCTTCACAAACATTTTCACCAACACTCCTCACTTTCCAAGATTTTCTCATGCAACTTTTAAAGCTGGGAGAGTGAGAAGTTGCACCAGGAAAGGTTATGGGAAAATTTTGTATTTAAACCCATGCTTTGTATCATTACATAGGGTACATGGAAATATAAAGATGCATATTTGAGAGTGATGTTTTTACCATAAGGTATGTTTATGGTATGTTTTTACCACTCTAGTGTCCCATTGCTGAGTTCTACTTATTTCTTTATGAATTGCTTTGGGCATTACTTATTTTTTGCGAAATCTTTACAAAGTGATTGTGAATAGTGTTAACGGGAGGAATTCTCGAGAATGGATAAAAATGAAGAGCTATGAGGAATAACTACAATTTTTACCCTTACACAGGAACAATTAGGGTGCTCCCAAATATTTCTTAGGTGTGTTCAGTTACATGGGTTGATGGTGTTATGCATGGGTTTTGGCTGGGTAAGGAGGCCAATTTCAAACCAACTATTCATAATCAGTGAATATTATAGAGGAAGGATTTAGTTGGCTCTGAACATATTAATAGACATAGAACTGAATCATTCCATTTGGGTTTACAGAAGGAACGAGACCATTTTCTAATTGAAAGTGATACTCAACTTCATTGATTAAAAGATTCTATGGAGACAAGAATGTGGGGATCAAATGTCACAAGAAAAAGTGTTTAATAACAATTGTATCCATGTGTTTTTCAAGCACATGTTGGTCATCTAAGGGAACCCCTATAATTGGTTTGAGTAACCATCACCATCTTTATTATAAAATTATGAAAAATAAAAACGATAGTTAAAACTTTTTTTTCAAAGTATGAAAAATCTTACTATACCTAGCCTCTGTTAATACAATCTCAAAACCCCAATGTTCTTGAAACCCACTATGTCCATTAGGCTCCCATTTGTCTTACTACACATTGCCATGATATAATCACTCAACCTATGGCCCATATCGTTTACCGACATAGAGCTTTTATTACTTGATTAATTTTCTCCTGTCTAATTTGACCATTGTGAATTAAATGTTATCACTTAGCTATTGAAAAAAAATCAGTGCAATACACAATTGTAAAGCAATGTTGTTTCTAATGCCACAACAATCTTTTTTGATTGATTGAATGATTTTGTGATGCCATAAATGCAAAATCATCGATGACCTCTTCTTCTACTTCAGCTACATTTGTAAGCCTTGGTTTCATTTGACCGCTTGCCAGGTCATTTTGTCTCTTCTACAATATTTCTTGAAGTGTACATGCTTGTTACGAGAAAAAAATTTCAACTTTGACCTCTTTGATGAACTTCTAGTATTGTTCTCATTGTTTAATCTGCCTTTGCCTTTGAACTGTGCATTGAATGCACTTTCCATAGTGAGTGAAGCTGATGCTTATTTTGATCTTGCCTCTTCTCTTGTGGAAGAAGTATTGATAACTTCTTAAACTTATGTTCTTAGTTGTCCACAATCAGATACAGGGACTCAACAAATTAATCAAGGGATGGTGACAATCTACACATCACCGAACAAAACCATATCTTCATTATCCACTAGCTTCTTAATTGCAAGTAATTGATCACTGACATCATTTTGATGTAACATATATCCAAATACTGACCCTCCTTCCTGCAACTTAGTAGAAAACTAAATATTTTTCAGATCCACCCAGCTTCTAATCCCTGATACTTGTTTTTGAGATTGGTCCACAACACATGCTGCAGTGAAATTTATTATTTCTGAAACTAATGTGTTTGTAACAGAAAAAGATGCTTATGCTCATGGTTTTCCCATCCCTAGACATGAGCATTGAAATTTACCATTAGCTTTTTTTCAAATAAAAAGTGTGGCCAGGAATAAGTTGGTAAATCTACTTTTCAATAATGTCATCCACTATAATTTCTACTTAATTAGTATGCTTTGGTGACTGTTTCAAAGCATCCCTTTTTGAAAAATATGTTTTCAAGTTTGTTTTGATTGGAAGAGGGTAAAAGATGTTTAAAATCGTTGATGTTAGCTTGTAAAATTGCCAGTCATGTTATCGTCCAAGTTATTACCTAAGATGGAATTAGAGGAAACCACCAAAAAGGAACAAATCTTAGGTGGATTATCGAACCTCCCAGTTCTAACTCAAGTTGAGAAATTAAAGGTGAATATTTTCTATACAAAATGTTTGTTAGAATTAACTTCATATATTGTTTTCCAATAGTGTACACTAAGATATTTCCACTTCCTTTGGTTCAGAGTAGAATAGACGCGATTGGTGCAGCTTGTAGTTGTGCTGAAAAATCTATAAATGATTCTCACAAAGTCTATGCATTGGGAACTCGCCATACTC
The DNA here is from genome assembly GCA_001517045.1 of Pseudotsuga menziesii. Lineage (NCBI taxonomy): Eukaryota > Viridiplantae > Streptophyta > Pinopsida > Pinales > Pinaceae > Pseudotsuga > Pseudotsuga menziesii. The sequence continues at coordinate 1,126,132 of LPNX010400114.1, forward strand.
CTGGACTCATCCCTCCAATGGACAAGGTTCTGGTTGCAAAAATTGAAGAGCAAGAGAAACTTTTGCGAGCATCTGCAAATATTGGTGAAGGTGAGTATTGGTTTCAAATGAGATCATATATTTCTTTGGTTACAATGAGATTTAAGAAACAAAGTAATTTTTACAATTATGTATTTCATTATCTACTTAGTGTTCATGAGTTCCAAATAGTTACTTGTCCCTGATCAGAAATAAGAACTTTGATTCTCATTTTTCCTTAAAACTGTTAGCTTTCGGGCATACTCTGTGAAGTGATTACACCATGCCTAGGGGTGCTCCATGTGATATGGGGTGCATGGAAGACCCTTGGTTGTGTCGTGATGGACATACACATGGTAAGTGACTTTCTCATTGATTGCTTGGCCTTGTATGGATGCTTATGTGTCATTCTTCATTGGAACCTTGGTGTAGCAGAAGTGCATAAACTTGGTTTGATAAAAATATCAATGTTTAAATAAATAATTGTTGCATAAGTGAATAATGAAATACAATGAAGAATGGCCTTGCATTTATAGGTCTTGAGGGAGATGGAAAGTATAAAATACCTTTCACAACCAAATTGCAAAAGATCTATTATCATCCATGTTGTCTGGTCATTTGAAACCCTTAACTGTTTTTCTGCTTCTAAAAGAAATTTCAAGGTTCATCATATTCTCTCTAACTCTTCATTTTTACAACTGTTATAAAAGTGCCTGATCAAGTGAACTAGAAGATATCCCAGGGAGATTAGTCCTTGCATAAAGTTTCCTAATTAATGACACTTTATCAGGTATTAAATTTTAATTAAGGACCAGACATCACTTAGACCTTGATCACTGCAAATTTATGCTGGCATATTCATCTGGCACAAATTGTAGATCTTCTTGATCATTTACCTATGCTCGAATTCATGCTTAACTCTATATAGTATATAATATTGGCTGAAACGGGATCCCAACAGGTCTACTACACTTAAGCACCTCCATTCCTAAATCATCATACTCAGTTGACAACTCTGGGGCATGTGAATGATGGACAACAACAGTTAGGTTTTACTTCCTTTGCTCTTTCACGTGGCTCTTCCTCTCACAACGACCTCTTCAAAAGAGCCAACTCCTTTTATTTAACTGTAGGTGGATCTTGTATTCTTATGGGGATGAGACAACAAATGAATATGCAGTACACACAACATCCTCAATATGAGTGTTCTGGCTCAATATGGGATCACAACAACCACACAATTATCAACTAGTCTCTACAACAGAAATCAAGCTAAGCCTCACACTAGGTTACAAACTAATTGGTTGAAGCAGCACTGTGGGCAAGATAGTAGCTCTGATACTATAAGAGATTGCATACATTAGTTTGAATAATAGATTGCATATTGGATTTCCTGATTCGCAACAGAATCTACTAATAACTTAGCATCCATTGTCTACCAACTTGGCATAGATTGTCTATCAACTTAACATACAGTGAACGATATGTTAAATGAAGAATAACAAATACAACCTAGATAAAGCATACTTAGTACCTGTCGTTTGAATCAGCAAATTGAAACAAATGGATGATGCCATTCAAACTAATGTCTAGAGGAGGCATAGAAAACAAATTCTATAAAATTAACTAATGCTGGAGCTTGGGAGCCATACCTTCAACACCTCAAGATGAAGCATGACACATGCTTCAGAATTTCAGCGATGGTGGCAACTCTAAAACTTTGAAAAAAACATAGGTATTCATTGATAAATAAAAAATACATACAGCGAAAGAAATATACAATACATATAAAAATTCTTTAACATCTCCAATCCCCAGATACTTTCTAGCCTTTTCAGTACCAATATTACTAGCCAATACATTGTCGGAGATCTTTGTTGAATTGCTAACCAATGTATACCTTTCCAAGTTATTTGAGAAAAGCACCAACATTTTGAACCACTCTGTTTTCTGAATACTTTTGAATTGGATAAAGGCTGGAAGATATAAATTATCCAAAGGATAATAATCATGACTTTTGAATTTAAAACTAAATTACAAAGGTTGGATCATGCATTTTGTAAGTAGAGAAACGTGTCTAGAAAATATCTCAATGTTTAAAAATACTCCAGCCATTTTCAGATTAATTTCATCTTCTAGAATTTCTTATGTTAGGGTCTGCTTGACAGAACACAATCTCTCCCTCCTCATTGGTCACAACAGTAAGTGCTATGTGGCCAACCGCGCCAATGGCCATGGCCCCCTCACGCATTCCAACTTTCCATCAAGCCTGCAGACTGCAAGCCACTTCAACGCGCACATTCTCGATGGCTTCAATGCCCGTACACATTTCATATTCAACAATCCAATGGCTATAATACTCAGCATGTGTGTGTTATTATAGAAAGAGTGTTGCTTTTGCTAGGTCCAAAGAAATGCCATGACAGTAGATTTATTCACAAATATTGTGTTGGTATGAACAACATTCGGAGTTTATGATAATGTCTTATGACTTTAGAACCATTGAGTAGTATTCAGTGCAGTTAGTGGGGAATGGTACTTGCATAAGTATTTTCCAGGAGCAATGAGGTCCCTTGAAGGTAATGGTTATTAGTACTATTAAAGTAGGCATGATAATGGTAATATTAACAGCAACAGTTCCAGCAGCTTTGAGTTCCCTAAAGGTGGTGGGGATAGGGAAATTCATCACAAGCCTATTCTAGGGTCACTTTCCAATCCAACCCCTTCAAAATGGGATGATGCCCAGAAATGGTTGGTCAGTCTTTATTTAGAAGGAGGAGATCATGGCTATGTTAAGAATAATTCCAAGGTCCAATGCACAGAGAAAAATAAGCTTTCTTCCTTGTCAGTGTAAGGCTTCTACACCCAATGCTTCAGAAGCCTTGTCTATCCTTTCTAGTACTCCTGAAGCGATGGATGAAGAAGAAGTAGGGTTGAATCAATATGAGGGAGACACCAAGAAGATTGATTATGGTAAGGCTATGGTGTCGATCGATAATCCCATCGCAGACCTAGCCACTGAACACCTATCCTACACCCCGCCAACTTCAAATGTGAGATCATATTCCATGAGGGATATGGGGACAGAAATGACCCCTATTGCAAGCCAAGAGCCTTCAAGAACAGGAACCCCTCTCAGAGCTACAACGCCTTCAACTAGGAGCCCTGTTAATTCATGACCATCTACTCCAGGAAGATGTGTAGCACCAGTGGAGGCAGTAAAAAATTCTCAATTGGTCTAGAAAAACCATCACGAATTATCAGAGAAGCAAGTGCATGAGATCACTAGAAGGGAAATTATGGCTCTAGGTGCACAGTTTGGGAAATTCAAATATCATTAGATGGGCTAGTAAATAAGTTTAAGAGCAATATGCTTCTAAATCACTCAAGACTAATGATATGGACCATGCTAAACTGAATGTCCTAGAGGCTCGGGCTGCAGCATGGGAGGATGCAGAGTAGGCTAAATACATGGCCATGTGATTCTCTTGTAGTCCTATTCTTTTAGCTTGTCTTTCTCCTTGGTTTTTCAACTCCCTTTTATAATGCACACTGTCTGAGTTTAGTTTATGTATACCAGTGACTCGTATAATACCTTCACCAAGATAGAGATTGCTTCTTGTGATAATACTCTTGATGATTTGTGACATAGATATTTTGGTTTTAACTATTGTATATTTCTCCTTCTGCAGATATAAACATGAAGAAATCAAAATACAAGCCTGAGAAAGTAATCAAAAAATAAAAGCAGAAGCTGAAATGAAGAGAATAGAGGTATACTCTCCCTGCCTCCTAACTTTCATGTATCAGCTTATGAAAACCTTAGTTCTTTCGCAATTATAATCGAACATTGTGAATGGTGGAAGATTTCATCCAATATGTAAGAATGGTCTTAGTATTAAATCTAGACAGGCTCAATCGATGGCTTCCTTTGCAACATGATAGTAGGGTAAGAGAATACTACCAATAAATGACCATAATCTAAAAAAATCAATAACCTGATTAGCCGATTTTCCTTACTTATAGTCTCGTCACTTGTGCACATACCTAGACTTGAGCACAATTTCATCCAATAATAATGTTATATAGGGTGCATTGCCTACTTTATCCCACTAAATCATACATATGCTTCAGAGTAAATTCATATATGGATTCTTTTGTAACGTAATGGTAGGGTAAGAGATCAACAAATAACCATGATCCCAAAAGTTATCAATAACTTGAGTTGTTTATTTTTCTCACTTCTAATCCATATTTCGAAGTTGTACATATTGAAGCCTATGTCACAATAAATAGAGGCAGTGGTAGGTCTACTAGACGCACCTAAACTTATGCACTTTTTTATCCAATGGTGTTGCAATATATACATACAACGTAAGACAACAACAAAAAAGGACAAGCCTACTTATTTCCCTTTGGGTGCATGATGCAAATATTGACCTAGCCACTTGGAGATCTATTCTCATAGTCGATGGATAGATACTCATAATTCTTAATAAACTTTTTCATGTGGATAACCTTTTTACTTGTTGGAGGCTATTGACACTTGTTTTGACATCTAGTGATATCATTTATTTCCTTGTTCTATGTGCATTCACTCTTTGTTAGCTTACTTTGGGTTTTTTTTACGTTCAATTCATGGCTGATTTCCATCAAATTGGATTATAGTTGTTTTGCATAAAACTAAGGTTTCATTCGAAGGTTTTGTATTTTTCACTTTTACTTTTCTCATTATTTGGCATAATCGATTAGTCTTAGAACCTTGGAATAGGGATAATATTATGACGATGAGAGTAATTTAAAGTCACAGCCTAGCAAGATGAACCAAAACAAACAGTAGGCCTATGGCCTGTTAGTGTCATCAAAATTGAGGCCAAAATAAATTTTTACTCTTTGCCATTATCCTGTAAATGTTGGGTTCAAAGTTTCATGTTCTCTACTTCCTATTCACCATAAGGGATGAATGAATGGCTCCATTCTAATTGGTTTCAAGCTTGGCTAGATGGATTAGCAATGCCTTCCACTGGATGGATTCTCAACCAAGGAATGGTCTTATATCCTTGCAATGCTTCTCAAATAAGCAAAACTGTTTACACCAATTCAAAACCAGTAGCCCAAGATTGTTTCTCAACTGAGTTCCAACTCTGTTTATTGCATTATAACATTTATAACTCTGCCCATTCAGAAAACCAGCGGCTAATAAGATGCATGGCACTCTGCAATTCAAAAATAGGCTGATAGTTAAACATTACACAAGCATTATATATGGCTGGAGCTAATTGCCAAGACTTGATCACTCGAGTAGTTATGTATATAACGTTGGCTATAGGTAGATAATTCCATGAAAATCTTGAGACGAATTGCTGTAAGGAGTCACTTCCGTTAGCAGCTGTATAATGAATGTGCAAACTCAGCACTTAATTAATAACTATTCCCCTGTTCTATATGATGGTTGTGGCTAACTAGTTAAGCACGCAGAATTTAAACAGAGCACCAAGTAAACCAACCATTCATTAGTATTAATCTGTGAATTATATATATATATATATAATGGGGCTTTGTTGTATGTAAAGCATACCGCACCAGGGATTGAAGATGTTTGGCTACATAGCATGCTATTGCACAGTGCACCAGCTAATACATTAACCAAATAAATAGAACAAATAAAAATTTTGTTGTAGATGCCAGCCAGCAAAGAAAAAGTGTTGTAGCTGATCCATTAAGTAAATCAGCGATCAACCAGATTGATCTCAGTCACAAAGCATTTAAACACATTCGACGTCAGATTATTCTGGAAACCCAAATGGAAAACCAGCAATGGCAGGTTCTAATTATGCTCAGGAATTGTTAAAAAGGATGAGCTATACACTTTCATCAAAATTTCATGTATTCTTACTCACTGGAAGCAATTTACAGATTGCGCTGGTTCAGAGATGATCTTTGTTCCGTGTGGACAGGTTAGGAATCCTCTTCGTCCTCAATCTTTGAGTAGATTGCTTCACTCCTAGTCCTCATTCCTATGCTACTGCCCATCTTTTTCCCCGGCATTATTTTTGTCCATATCCCTTTGGTTGTCTTTGCATCAAGCAAGCATTGTTTATGATAATGTTACCTTGAAATTCCAACCATATGCCAACCATAGTGATTCATTTCACCTACTTGTTGGCCTTTAGCCTTTAAGTTGATTGTTGGCTTCAAACTTTTCCAGGGAATTTTTTCGTTACAAAGTTTGGAAGAGGGATTAATTCAGATCCATTTCGGATTACCAAATGTCAAATAAACTTATGAGACCCCCTTGTTGAACTTATGAGACCCCCATGTTGCGGGACAAGGGATTCCTCAATGGAGCAAATTGACTACTTAGTTTTTAGAAGAGTATAAGATAAAATAATAATATATATATAAAATAATGTCTTTCAATGTAAAGCAAGCATAATTTTTTTTGAATGAACAAGATTCATTACTTGCCAATACAAGCTCTCTTTCCCTCCTTAAACAATTTTGTAGACCCTAGGTGAATAAACTACATCTGGGTATGTTCTTGGATATTAAACTTAATCAATTGGATCAACTCTTAAATGGGTGTTTCGATGGGATATGAAACTAAATACTTCAAGATTCCCATTGCATTTCATTTGTTAAATGCATACTCTGTACACCACAAACACACCAGCATCAAAGAAAGACAAGACATAAGAGGTAATTATCGCTGAGATGGATGATATTCATTAATTAATATACGTGCCAGCAGGCACACAGGACAATTCAATGCTAGTTGCATCCTTTCCAACGTAATCTTCTAGTTGTTTCTTTTCTTATCTTTTGACAACCAAAGTATTCAAACAAGAAAAAACTAACTTCTGGCAAATCTCTGTTGTCACTGCAAAATATTCACACGTACATATGCAGAGACAGCTCCAAATTCACCACCTCTACCTTGTCCAATTTCAGGGCAATTCATCATGGAAGATTCTGTCCAAGCATCATATCCACCCATAGCATAACAAGAAGTTCCATTACCAATTTAGTATCTTCCAGTGATGGTAGTTTTCGATATATAACTGGTATTATAACTGAAATGTAATTTATTTAATATGGGGTTGGGTGTCAACTAGTCAATTTCTAATCGCTGGATCCATCCATCCAACCACTAGTTGTTCCAGCCTTTTCCTATTGTGCCTCTACCCTAACTTACCATAACTTATGCCTTTTCTATTGCTTTATCTGATGTTGTTGGTGAGGATGTGGTGGTATAAAACTAGAAAAAATAGAGTAGAATGAACGGGGGTTCAACGGGCTCTAGGTCAAATAAAAGAGTCAATGGGTTCACTGACATTATCATTATTATTTCTAGTTACTAGTTAGTGGTAAACCAAATATATGGGCTCTGTGTCTGGCCTTTTGGGAGTCTTTGAACTTAAGAATATTGAATCAAGGAAAATGAACTATCAATTGACTATTATGTCTGATAATATTCTGGAAGAGAACTATTAGGAGAGCAAGGGAAACATAAATTCACAAATTACTTTTATCATGCTCAATAAATTATTTCAATAGCATTCCCAGACACTCTTTTTTTACATCCTACAATGAGTCACCTATATAGTTTTTTTATCCGAACCCCTTTAGATCATTTAACCCTAGAGTAACTTCCTCATTTCATCTTGCATAATCTACCCATCAATAGTATCCCTATGTTAAGTTTAAATCTTTGGGTTATTTGCCCATTGTTTGCCTGTCATCTTTTTTAATTTCGTTTACTTTATGCCGAGTCATCCTTTCTATTCTATTCAAGGAGAATTGTACTCCAAGTTATCATCATAGTGAACTGCACTAGCAGCCATTCTTTTGTTACCCAATGGTCTGTGTATTCCAGAAGCATTGATTTTGTAAGGGGGGTCATCCCATCTGGTGGTGTTTACATTGCTACAAACTAAGCAAAATCTGTCTGTGAATCTTTTCGTGGACAATACCCATTCTTTGGAAAGGAACATGTGATCCCACTACAGAAGTTAGAAACTTCATTCATATCAAGCCAAAGGCCATCAAATGCAATTGTATCATGAAACTCAGAAATTTCTTTTGTCCAAAACGACTGTGTATTGGGATTGAGAAAATATAGAAAATATATTGGGCCTATATTGTTCCGTCTTGCAAATAAATCATAGGATCGTGGATTGGATTCCTCCATCTGCACATAGGCAAAGAGTTCCACCACCGAACAAGTGATATAAATGCAATTTGGGAAAAACTTTCACGCCCAATAGGATGCCAAACACATTGGAATATTCTAATAAGACAATCCTATATTCTCTGTAAACTTCCTCTCATCAAGGGATAGAATGGAGGCTATCCCAAATTACAGCAGCCACAATAGAACTCACATAATGCCTTTCCCTTCAAATTAAGGGCAAGAGCTTACTCTAGTGTGTTATTTTTCCACCTTTCACACACCTGGGTCATGTGGCAGAAATCTTCAAGCCACTCGGTGTGTCCTTGGGGGCAAGTCTCGAGTCAAGGCTGTCACCTTGTTCTTAACTCCTCCGTTTAGGCTCAACTCCTAACGAAGCCAAGGGGGGTAGACTCTATTAAGTTACTAAGTATAATTACTTAGTATGGTGATTTTAAACTGAATAAGTTACTTAGGAGTTTGAAATTTAAATATAGACAGTCAAAGATGACAAGATACGAAAATGAACACATGAAAGCACAATGCTGAGACACAATATATATATAAAGCAAGAAAATAACCAGTGCCTTAGAATGGAGTCAAAAATAAAATCAATGTACTTGCATGTGCTTGGAGTGAATGTTTTGCAATTGCCTCTTGGTACGTTTTAAGTTAAATTTGATGTGTGAGTTGATTAAAATTAGGCGAAGGGGTGGACTCCAGATATACCCGAGAGTACTTGGAGTATGTCCAAAACTAAACCTTCACGGCTACCCACAAGGAATATGTGGGATGAATGGAGTCTCTAGGGCTATTGTTCATAACGCACCCATTAGGGTGTGACAGAGATCGGCGCCCCGAGGTCACTTTTCAGACGTTCCCGCTTCCTTTGGGTATTTTGCCACCGTGATGGTTTGATCTAGGTGTTGGATTTTCACCTGATGGTTTGTCAATTTGGGAGAGTGAATCCTAATTATTCTAGTCACTCAAATGCTTTTGATATAGCTTGACTGATCAGACGAACCGCAGCCAAGTGCAGAGCATACACACCGGAGTCTTGTCAATTTTAGTAAATTTTTAAAAAAAAGGGTGTTCTTGTTAAAAAGAAAACCCTCCAAGAACCTCTTTCGATCCAAGTGGATCTCAATCGGGGAATCAAGGAGGGGTTAATTTTATAATAGCTGAAGAAACAAATGATAAAAAGGAAAACACAGATACTCAATTCCTATTTTCTAATTAGTCCTACCACGCATCTCTTTCCCCTTTCGGGTCAATCGGGAAGTCATGGGGTAAGTATTAAGATTACTTTGAAATATCAAATATGGAATATGAAATTGATAATGAATCAAAGTATACTACCCTGTAGATTAGAGCTACGCTAGTTTGAAAAGATATGAACAAAAAGTAAAAAATTGACACTGACGCAAACCCCCCAGGGGGGATGGTGAATAGGCTCGAAAGAGCCTATTTGAAAGGACCTTTTCTTTTTATTAGCAGCGATTTACAATATCAGAAAATTAAAATTGATGCACTTTGGTCCTTTTTATCTGGGATCCAAAGGCTTACAACAAGCTTGTAACAAGCTAGAATTAAACAA
>LPNX010400114.1:1136218-1187243 GCA_001517045.1 Pseudotsuga menziesii
AGAAAGTACAACTTGGGTGGTAACATTCTGGCTCCATCTAGGGACACATTCTCTGACTGATCTTCTGTTCAAAGGAGAGGATGCGAGAACTCTGGAATCTCTGGGTCCTGCATAGCAATTAGAGTTTGTTAGTAACATGTATACATAAGAAAAATTAACTATAAAAGCAAACTAATGTACACAATTAGTCTATGATGTGCAAAAAGGAATATTTTACAAAACTAATATACAAAGAAAATTTTTCCAACAAGGTACAAAATAACTATAATACAACAATATCTATGATACAACAATAATATCTATGATACAACAATATGATATATAAAATTTAGAAATACATGCAGGGCAAGGTTTAGAAATTGGCCCTGAAACCACCGATGCCAATAAAGGCATCAAACTGTCTCGGTGAAAAACAACTTGAGGAGGAAACCATTCACTGGCAAGCTCAACCTTTCTCCTTCTAGGTCATTTAGAGAGAAGGAGTTCGTTCTTGCTATTTCATCGATGATGTACGGTCCCAACCATAATTTGTCTAGCTTTCCATGTTTCCCCAGTTTCTCCCGTCATTTGTCCCAATGTAAAACTGTGTCACCTACATGGAAGGATCCTGACCGGGTAGACTTATCAAAGGTTCTCTTGACCTTGTTTGAATTTATGATACTCTGGTCAAGAGAATTTCTTCTACTCTCATCAAGTTCGATCAACTGGTTTATTTTGTTCTGAACGGCCTCTTGATCTGAGCTGAAGGTATGGAGAAACTGATAAACTGGAAGCTTTAGATGGACTAGTAAGGTGACATCAAGGCCATATACTAGTTCGAAAGGGCTAGTCCTCCCGGTTGAACTTTTCTTGGTGATTCTGTCGGCCCATAAAGCGAATTTGATCTTGCTATCACAAGCCTTCTTATTGTTGCCTACAATTTTTTTGATTATGGTCATTAAGTTCTTGTTACTTGATTCCGCTAGACCATTTCCTTTGGGATAGTAATTGGATGAGTGGGATAGGATAATGCCGTACTTGAAACATAAAGATGAAATCTCAGAGGAAACAAAGCATGGGCCATTATCCATGATGATTCTAGCCGGCACACCAAATCTTGTGATAATCTTATCCTCTAAGAAATCCATGACTATAGAATCGGTTGCCTTCTTGGTGGGTATCACCTCTACCCACTTGGTAAAATAATCAGTGGCGGTAAGAATCCAAGAATAACCATTGCTAGAGTTATCTTTGAACTTACCGATGAAGTCAAGCCCCCACTGCTAGAAAGGGGCTTGGACTACTATTGGATTTAAAGGCAAGGCTTTCATTTGTTGCTTTCCAGTGAATAACTGACACTGGGGGCAACCTCTGACAACCTTCTACACATCTGAAAATAGGTTTGGCCAATAGTAGCATGCTCTAAGGATTTTGTGGGCGGTTGTTTTTGCTACAAAATGTCCACCACAAAATCTTGAATGGAACTCAATCATGAGTTTCTTGGCCTCAGGTTCATTGACACATCTAAGTATTAAACCATTGGGGTTTCTCCAACCCAAACCATATTTTTTCAAACAATACTTAGTTGCTTTCAACCTTAATTCTCTTCTTTTATGGCCAAGTAAGTGATCGGGGCATGTAAGGTTGCGGAGGAAAAATATGATGTCGGTGTACCAAGGGTGTTGCTCTAATCTCTAAAGCTCGTCTGATACACTTTGCTCTGAATCACTGTTCTGGCAGATTATTCCTAAGGCCTTTTCATTTCCTTGGGTCAACATCTTTGCAATACCCTGTCCCTTAATTAATTTAGTAGGTTTTATCTCCAAATCATATTCTTGAATCTTTGAAACCCACTTACCCTTGATTCCTAGACAATCCTATTGAGACATGATATCCTTGACAACTGCATGGGGTACATATCCAATGATTTTGGAGTAACCTATATAAGTTCTGAAATGATTAAGGGACTTGACAAGAGCATAGGCCTATTTCTCCATTGTGGTATACTTCAACTCTGAATTTTGTGAGGCCCTACTCATAAAGGCTATAGGTTGCTCTTGTCCCTCCTTATTCTTTTTAAGCAAAACACCGGCAATGGTGTCTTCTGAGGCAAAGGAAAATATCTGGAATTCTTTGGAATAATCTGGGCTAGTCAAGACCGGGGACATGGATATGGCATTTTTTATAGACTTTAACGCAACCTTCCCTTCATCCGTCCACTCAAACTTAGCATCTTTCTTTAATAACTTTTGTAGAGGTTTCATTAATTCTGCTAAATTTGGGATGAATCTTCTTATGAAATTGATTTGACCATTAAAGGACTGGAGAGCTTTTAGATTCTGAGGCAAGGGGACTTTCTTAATGGATTCAACTCTCTCAGGATCAACCTTGACACCATCCTTAGAAATTATGTGCCCCAACAACTTGCCTTCATCAAATCCAAAGATTGACTTGGCGGGGTTCAAGGAAATACCATATTTTCGACATCTTATAAAAACCTGCCTAAGATGACTTATGTGGTTAGATATTTCCTTCGAAAAAATAGTTAAGTCATCTTGATACATTTCGATTGTTTTGCCTATAAGTTCTTTGAAGGCAAAATCCATGGCTCTTTGGAAGGTGGCACCAGCATTCAATAAGCCAAAAGGCATTCTTGGAAATTTATAGGTACCCCAAGGTGTGGTGAATGTAGTCTTATGTTGATCCTCCTTATTTACCAACGCCTGGTTATAACCGGAAAAGCCATCCAACATGGACATCATTCCTGATCCTATTACTCTTTGAAGCAATGTTTCCATGTCAGGTAATGGGTAATTATCTTTGAGGCATGATGTATTTAGATTTCTAAAATCTATACATATTCTAATTGACCCGTTCTTCTTTCTGACCACAACTAAGTTGGAGCACCAAGATGAATGTCTTGTAGGTGCTATGATCCCTGCTGCTAACATCTTCTGAAGCTCCTTCTGCACAATGGGGGCCAACTTAGGATTTATTCACCTAAGTTTTTGTCGGAAAGGTTTGACCTCCTTAGCTTCTTCTGTGAGGGGAATAGTGTGTTGAAACACATCCTCTCGATAGGCTTTAAGCTCATCATAACTATAGGGCAACACATCTCTATACTCTTTGATTAAGTTGATCAAATTGTTCCTTTCCTTTTTCGAAGTACCTTTTCCAATTTTTATTAACTTGGGATCCTTGTCAATTCCTATGTTTATTTCCATATAATTCCCAATTTTTATTTCTTCTTTTTGTTTTTTATGATGATCCTGTCGATCGAAAAGATTCTCGAAAGCTATAAGGCTACTCGGGATGTGATTCCTTTCATTATCCTCGCACTCCTGATACTCTTTACCCTCCTGCTAATAACCGATCTTGCAACCTTCAAACTCTTGTAGATTGTGGATGAATCTCAAGAGTTGCTCATCATCTTTGAACACCTACCAGTGGTCTATATTATCTGAAATTGAAGGTCTAAAATTTATCTCCATATTTCCATTCCCATTAATCATTTCATCTTATGGCTAGAGGGTGCATGCTGCTACTGCCAATTTATCTTCTAACGCATTCATTTTCCTATGGACCTTTTGAATGTTAAGTGCATCTAACCATTCCATAGTGTCCCATGTGGCATTTCTATACTTTCTTAGTCTGTCATTTTTGCATTGATACTGATTCTTAATCTGGAGGACAACTAGATTTGAATCACCCTTTATGTTCAACATCTTTATCCCCATATCTTTAGCGGTTTCTAACCCTAGGAGCAATGCCTCATACTCGGCTACATTGTTTGATGCTTCAAACTCTAACCTAAATGCAAAGTTGTAGATTTTATCTGAAGGAGAGATGATCACGATGCGCACACCTTTTCCGGTTTTGGAATAAGCCCCGTCAAAGTACATTTGCCAAACTTCATCGATCTTTTCATTTTTAATGTTTTCCTTAATAGGGGCCATGAAATTTGACAAAATAGCATAGTTTCCAAAGTTATCAGTGAAATGAACAAATTCATTTCCGGGCTTCTTAGGGTTTTCTACATGTCATTTCCTCAGCTTTTCTCTGTGGAGAATCACCCTAGTGTTCTCTGATGCAGGTATAGTAGCATATGTCCAATCCATTTGAATGTGCCCACCAAGAGTTGCGGCCCATTTTCTGGATAGCAACATACCCCAATTATCTGGAACATCTATCACCACCACATCCATTGACATGTCGATATCCGGATACTTAGCCAACTTAACCTGTAAATTTAGGATTATCCCTACCACTTCAACTTCTCTTACATCCATGGCACAAACATTGTGGTAGGGTCAGGTGACCCTTAGATTTAGCTGCTCCATTACTTTTCTTGTCATGACATTTGATGAAGCACCTGAATCTAACATGCAGTTATGAAGGAGAAGTTTATCAACTAAGAGGGAGACATAAAACGGTGGGTGGTCTTCTCTTCTCGGATCAACACAGTTGAGGACTATAGGCATATCTATAGGTTCAATATGTTCAGCTTCAAATATAGCATTGTTATTAGGAAGAGGATCCTCTTTGATAATATTATGAGCTTTACTTTGACTATCCTCTTAGGCTTTCAACAACTTTTCTTTTTGACCAGGAATTTTAAGGACATCAGTTGCATAAACATGAATCTTAGCACTACTTATCCATTCTCCCATGTCAATATTTCATTCAGGGACAATAGGAACATTTGGGAGGGGAGGAGCGGTTACCTTTGGCTTATACTGTTTAGACGGTGATGGCTTCTCTCTTCTTTGATATATTGCTCCCTTGAACCTAGCCTCCTTCATTCCCTTAATTGCTTCTGGAGAAGGAACTACACCATAAAATTTGGAAAGGAGATCCTTCTCGTAACCGTAATATGTGGCCTGCTGCCAATGTTGGTTTGATAAAGGATAGGTTCAGCCTACCATGTACACATGATCAGACTCACCTAATGTTGTTTCCTGATTACTGACCTTGGCCATTCCATGTTCTATAACTTGGTTTGCTATATAGCAAGTGCTTTCTTGGTGGAATTTATCACAAGGTCTACACCATGGAATGACTTCTTCTACCAGGTTAGTTGTCTAACAGGTTTGGAATCCTAGGTTCTTGTTGAGGAGCCTTCTTCTGATACACCTGATTCTGTTTAGGTTGAAAGTTCCTAGGTCCATTATTTCTTTCCATTGTGATTATTCTGTTCTGAATATTATTCAATTGTACAGATTGATTTTCCATGAGTTGGTTCTTATTAGTAACCAATTTTTCTATCATGTTAGTTACCTTTTCCATGGGGTCTTTATAGGTTGCCTTTTCCTCTAATTCAACGGATTTTCCCTTCTCTTTGTTGTATGAAGTGTTTCCCCTAGTGTAACCTGGAATGTTGGATTTCCCTGAAGATTGCATAGTCTTTTCTATTTTCTCGGCCAAATCCTGAGTAGTTTTTAGATCGGTCGGCTCTTTGTCCCTTAACTGGTACCTCAAATCACCAGTGAAAGCTTCGATGTAAGATATGAGTATGGAGGCATCCCTTGGCTTGATTTCTCTAGGGAGGTCCGCAACCACACACCTGGACTTAGTATTAAATTCATCAATGGTTTCATTTTCCATCTTCTTTATGTTATGAAGGGCAGCAAGCAGATGTCTTGGTTCTTTCTTTTCCCCCCATTTCTTCTTAAAACCTTCCAGGAATTCATTAAGAGTTTTAAATGAATCATCAGCAAGGTCGGCGTACCATTCCGCAGCATCATCCTCTAAATATAAAGCAAAGCGCTTCATTTTGACATCTTCATGGTTAAAGGAAGCATTATTGTAGTAACTGACAAGGTGCTTATCAAACTTTCAGAGGTGAGTCTTGGCAGTGATGGAATTATTTCCCTCGAATATGGGGAGCTTCTTGATAGCATCATTCAGAATGTCATGAGGACTACCTTCTATTTGAGAAAATTCAAGGGGTTTGTAAAATTCCGTCATTTCTTGAGATTGGAAGGTATGACTCTCTACAAATATGTGATGGATATCTGAGAGGGATTGGTCTCCTAAATTTTCAAGGTTTCTACGAGAAGTCTGCCTATTCAATCTTTCCCTAATAAACCTTTCGGGATCAGGGAGAGGATTGAATAATTGTCGACGGTTTCTTCGGGTAGAAATTCTTGAAGGGATGTTAGACAGTGGAGTCGCCAGATGGATCGAGTTTTAATTTTTATGTTTTTTAAAGACTAGATCAATCAAAAGTTTTTATCTTTTTAGGTGTTTAGAAAAAAGTTAAGCTAAGTCATACTCAGGAATAAAAAGATTTATCCCCGACAACGGTGCCAAAATATGTTGTCGCCTTTCACACACCTGGATCACGTGGCATAAATCATCAAGCCACTCGGTGTGTCCTTGGGGCAAAGTCTCGAGTCAAGGCTGTCACCTTGTTCTTGACTCCTCTGTTTAGGCTCAACTCCTAACGAAGCCAAGGGGGGTAGACCCTATTAAGTTACTAAGGATAATTACTTACTATGGTGATGTTAAATTGAATGAGTTACTTAGGAGTTTGAAATTTAACTATAGACAATCAAAGATGACAAGATACGAAAATGAACACACGAAAGCACAATGTTGAGACACAATATATATATATAAAGAAAGAAAATAACCAGTGCCTTATAATGGAGTCAAAAATAAAATCAATGTACTTGCATGTGCTTGAATTGAATGTTTTGCAATTGCCTCTTGGTACGTTTTAAGTTAAATTTGAGGTGTGAGTTGATTAAAATTAGGCGAAGGGGTGGACTCCAGATATACCCGAGAGTACTCGGAGTATGTCCAAAACTAAACCTTCATAGCTACCCGCAAGGAATATGTGGGATGAATGGATTCTCTGGGGATATTGTTCATAATGCACCCATTAGGGTATGACAGAGATCGGTGCCCCGAGGTCACTTTTCAGAAGTTCCTGCTTCCTTTGGGTATTTTGCCATTCCGTGATGGTTTGATCTAGGTGTTGGATTTTCACCTGATGGTTTGTCAATTTGGGAGAGTGAGTCCTAATTATTCTAGTCACTCAAATGATTTTGATACAGCTTGACTGATCGGATGAACCGCAGCCAAGTGCAGAGCATACACACCGGAGTCTTGTCAATTTTAGTAAATTTTTTAAAGAAAGGGTGTTCTTGTTAAAAAGAAAACCCTCCAGGAACCTCTTTCGATCCAAGTGGATATCAATCGGAGAATCAAGGAGGAATTAATTTTATAATAGCTAAAGAAACAAATGATGAAAAGGAAAACACAGATACACAATTCCTATTTTCTAATTAGTCCTACCACGCATCTCTTTCCCCTTTCGGGTCAATCGGGAAGTCATGGGGTAAGTATTAAGATTACTTTGAAATATCAAATATGGAATATGAAATTGATAATGAATCAAAGTATATTACCCTGCATATTAGATCTATGCTAGTTTGAAAAGATATGAACAAAAAGTAAAAAATTGACACCGACGCAAATCCCCCCAGGGGGGATGGTGAATAGGCTCAAAAGAGCCTATTCGAAAGGACCTTTTATTTTTATTAGAAGCGATTTAAAATATCAGAAAATTAAAATTGATGCAATTTGGTCCTTATTATCTAGGATCCAAAGGCTTACAACAAGCTTGTAACAAGCTAGAATTAAACAAGGTGGTGGGGGAAGCTTCCGGGAAGCTCCGATTCGTCCAAGAGTTGGAAATTTGGCAGAGTTTCCTCCTCTTTTTTGTTGGACCTACTAAAAAACAGCGAGCAATCAGAATCAAATATGCCCAAACACACTTTGAAATTTTTTTGGGTTACTGCACTAGTTATCAAAAAAAAACTTAAGTAAAATTTTGTTAAATTGGGGTAATCTAGTTATGCAAAAAGGAACCAAGGAAAGCAAGCTTTCCTTGGGATCTTGGCTTGCTGTTTGGGCAGCCAATAATATGTGCACTTTTATTGCAGAATTTAAATCTTTAAAGAACGAAAAAAGAAACTACCTTATGAGCAAGTTTTAGATCTATGATTTAGCTACTTGCAAAAAGGCAATTCCTACACCTAGATCTATCTTTATGAAATGATATTCTTTATGAAATTACAGATCTAAGAAGCAAGACTCTTATTAAATAGATCTAACAATATATATTCAATTCTTAGAACTAGATCTGATCATAAGAGGGAGAGACAGGTAACCAGAAGATTGAATTTTTTAAGAAATGAGAAGAAGAGGAGAGAAGGTCGGCTCGTTGCTTGAATGGAGCAAGATGAAAGGAGGCCCTTTTGTGGAGCACTGAGGGATAGATTCTTGAGCTTATTGGATAAGGAATGGGATCAATCTTGATCCACACCTTCATCCAATCAGGAACCTGCAACTATATAACACAAGCCTGCACAACACCTCGTGAGATCTGGATATAGATGTATAAAGCAACAAAAATGAAAGATCATGCAAAAATAATCTTATTTAAGCATATAACTGAAATTATTGAGCATACATTATATGGATAAACAAGATCAAGCAATCTAACTTGCCTAGTTTACACCCTTACTTGATTCAACCGAATCCTTGAAGCCAGAAAACGAAAGCAGCACAGAATTTGGAAAGAAATTGCAGTTACCACATTAGCAGCATAACACTGAGAATCCACACAAACACATGCACTACATGGTATAGCCTCCAAAGCTTCTTTATTCACAAATGATGATCAATACATAATTACAATAGCAAGCCCTTCAATCCAGCTCTAACTATCTTGGAAGAGGGAGCTGTGCTTGGATATATACAAAAAACAGGACATCCAGCCCAGGGGGGGGCACAATTCCCAAGGAATCAGATCAAATTAGCTGATGGAGAGTCAATCAATGTAGATCTTAAGCTAAACTAAGCCTACTTGTCAATCGGGGGCCTGATTGAGCTGACACATCAACCCATAAACCGACACATCAGTCCACAGAGCATCCAGGAGAGTCCACACGTGTGGAGGAGAGAGAGAGGGTGCAAGTCCCCATAAATACTATTGAAGATCAACTCTGGATCTGATTTGATCACCTCCTTCAGTCAAGGATTTGTCAGATCCAATCAATCTGCTTCAGATCTGACTGATTTCAGTCAAATCGGCTGAGAATCCACTAATTTTGGATTTTGGATTTGCTCCATTATTCATCAATTTATTAATTAAAATAATCAATAATTGATTTTTGGGGCTTTCTAACCTGAGTGATGGAAAATCACTCAAAACTAGGAAATAGTGGGTCCATGGGTTTACATGGTGCTCTTAGCTTGAAAATGAGCACCTACATGACTGAAACTGATTATTTGGCCCACTTTTATTACAAAATCAATTTTTCCAATTAAACTATTAAAAAATAGCCTAAGTTTTGGAAAAATTAAATTTTTAATAAAAAACACTGAAAAAACTAAAAAATTGAAAAAATGAAAAAACCTAGGTGGACTTAGACATGTTCATATGATTCGACCATGATGTCTAGCATGCTTATACATTGACACATAGACTCTAATAACCTCAATAGGCCTAAATGCCAAGCCGACCACCCCAACTTTGGAGGTATGGAGTGAAAAACTCAGAAATTATCAGTCGCTTATTCAATAACCAATAATAACCAAGGGAAAAAACACCCTGGGCTGATCGGATTGAAAAATAAAGTCTAAGATACCGAGTCTTTTACAGACACTATCATGCTAGATCATTTATTACAATTCCCCCATGGGGTATGAACATGTGATATAGTACAACAAGCACTTCCCAGAAGTACTTCCAAAGGTCTTCTGAAGTTCGAACAAGTTAACCCTGTCCAGTTCACCAGGCTCACTTGATAAAAAACCACTAAGTACAACTTAGGTGGTAACATGTTCTAACTTCTAAGCATGATTATCTCTAGTGTGTAGACAGTTTATTATAGATCTGTTTTTACAGCTCACATTCTCTGTTTTGGTTCTGTGACAATATTCTCCTGGAAGATAATTTGTTGGTGGTTATTTTCTATTTTAAAGGGTGCAATTAATTTTCTCATGGCTATATACAAGAAATAATTTAGTGCAATGGGTGGCTATTTGACAGACATAGGCGAGGTATTATGACATTGATTGCATTTATTATATAATTTTTTATGGCAAATATTATGTTGACTGAAGGACTTCACTATATGTTACTAGATATTGTGATATTTTCACTTTGGTCTTCTAAATCTTGCAATCTGAAGTTGTGTGGCCTTTGAAATTTTAATTATCACTTGAATCGCAAGATCTCATCTCCCTAGATTGATGGAAATGATACCGAGTGCATCTTGACCAGATTTATCCAATTGCTGGCATTAAAGCTGTATAATGTTTTCTCTTTATGAAATTTCAAATGCACATGGATTTTTATAAAGGCTATAGGACGTCTCCTATGTCTGAAATTACTGAACATTGAATGAAAGGGTGTTAAATAGTTTGGATACAACTAGCATTTCCAGCTGAGCTGATATCACACTAAAATGTGGAACATTTTATCATACATGTAATATTGGACAGGGTGGAGCATTTTATTCAGGCTATTGGAACATGAGGATAGGATTTTTCAAAAGCGAGCTCATATTCACGAGTTACACATTTAGTTTATATGAAATTATGAAAACCTTTGTCAGTTGTATGTATTTGGGCCTTATTTTGAAAAAAACACAGCTATACATTTTTTAACTATTCAATAACCCCCACTGAGGATAGCACCGTTCCATTGGGCCAAGCTGTGAGCTTAAGAACGTTTTGAATAGGAACTCTATGCCATGTGAAAAATGGAAAATGGGTCAATAGCTATTTTTGTAGAGCATTTTATTAGGAAATACATTAATCCAAGGGAAATACTTTGTTAAAACTCTGGAAATATTAGGAAATACATGTATTTTACATGCTCACAAATATTTTACATGTATTTTTTATATATGCATATCCAACCATATTGTATCCAATTTGTTCTCATATATGTACATAGATCTATCTATATCCTGGTAACTTTAGCTTTTCACTAATAACTAGATGAATTATCATAGTTGACTTCTGTTAAGTATTTGATTACTAGCAATATATTAGGTCAGACTAACCTAAGATTCTTGTTGGTTTTTCTTAAACTTTATGCTTGTTTCCTTTATATCCAAATGAGGGCATACAATATGCTCTACATGATGAAATGATTGTTACTGCATTTGTTTTATGGGAATGACCCATCTCCTGAAGGATACAGCCTGGAAAAGTTCCCAGAAAATGACAAGAAATGGACGCCAACAAACTGTTCCTAGGGAGTTCTTTGAATGGTCAGTATTTTAGAAATGGTACTAGTCTTTTCTCTAAACTTTCTTTTCGATCCCTTTGATCCCTTCATCATAATGAGTACCATTATACACTTGATGTAGTTCAGCCACATTACTCTTTTGTAATCGCCATTTTTTATGTTCAGGAAGATATTGTAGATTCTTAATGTATGTTGTTTCCACTGAAAATTCCTTCCATAATACCTTAAAGCTTCCACCCCCAACCTAGGAAACTAGTGATTTTCCTCAGCAATTATTTGACTTTTAGCATCCATTTGACAACTTTCATGAATATGGAAAATGTGATTTGGCCATTGTGACCCAATGCCAAATTTGGGACATTACAGGGGTGTGGGGATGGAATAAGGGGGATAATAAATGATGTTTAGACATTATAAGGGGATAAATATTTAATAATTTATCCTATTAAATAAATACAAGAGAAAATGGAAGTGGCAATGGAGCATGAAGACACATGGAGACTATGGGGCCCACAGTAGCTAGAATTCCTATGTTAAATGGTATATTTCTCTTGCAAATTTGAATATATGGGAAGTCTAATGTTTTTGTGTGGATTATAATGTTAATATACTTTTCCATATACTTCATAGGTAAAATTTGGGATGAATTGTAACTTACATGGGAGAGGAAGAGCCAAATGGGAGTTTCATGGACACTTGGCTAGATTCCCCTTACATTTATGACAGCTATGACACCAATGATGGAGATTCTATGACAGTTATGACCCAAGTCAGATCCGAAGAATGAAATAATGACATACTGACATGTAAGGCCTGAATAGAGCATCTTGGAGGTCAAAATTGGGAGTTGGAGAAGGCCAAGAGGCTCCTACTCAAATTTGGGAGAAGAGGGAAGGTGAAGAGAGAGGCCACGTGGCATAGCATGAGCAGCCACACCAATTCGACTTGGATTTGGTTTATGGATGGATTTAGAACATTAGAAGACTAATAATGTTTATAAAATACAAGGATCAGCCATGAGAAGAATCTTTTTCTCATTTGTGAATTGTGAGAGCTAGTGGATGACTAGTTTTCTTGCTTAAGCCAATTTTGAGGGTGAAAGATTCCCATCCTAGTTGGTGTTTGGAAAGGCCACTCAGGTATTTCATGGATATTTAATGGAGTCTCATTTTATGGTTTAAGATACAGGAAACAATGTGTATTCTTCTATTGCATCACTCTCTCTCTCAACTATTTCCAGTTTTCACACTATATTCATGCCAATGGAGGGATTGCGCTTTGGGTGAGCTATTGATTTCTTTGGGGAATATTATAATGCTCATTATATTATTTTATGATGTATATTATATATATTTCATGTTTAGAATACTCTCAGGTCGAAATACCCAAAATAATTCATGTAAAAATTTTGAACAATGAAGAAATAGTGTCATTTCCCCACTATCTTGTTGTGAACCATTGTAATGCTGATGAGTTCGAATTGGAAGAGCCTTTAATTGTCAATTTATGATTGGAATCAGTTTAATATTCTATTTTATTCATTATTAGAAATTTTCAAGTCGAAATTCCCAATATTTGTATGTCAAAATGACTTTTAATGAGCAAACAATGACCATTTCCACTCCATTTTGATATATGCCATGGTAATGCTTATTATTTAGAATGGAGGAATGTATCTCTGATAAATTATTAATGTGTATTTCAAGTCTCATGTTCATTACTTAAGCATTGAAATCCATTTTACTCATTTTTATTGCATTGGGAGAAGATTTGGTGCATTTTCCCCAAGGGTCGAAATTATGACTTGGGAGTTGTTTTGGAAAGAGTCATAACAGCCTGTATAAACTGAACCATGATGCATATGAGACTTTTAAAAGTTCCCTTACACATACCCAGCCTCTTTTCTCAAATTCAAGTGAATTTTGGATCATTTGTGAAGCCATTTTTGGCAATTACCCAGGGGGAATTGGAGCCCCAATTTGCTAGTAAATACTCCTACTTTGAACAGAACATTAAACAAGTTTGTAGAAGTAATTGAGAGTTCAAAAAACATAAATTATCATTATATTTAATTTATATTATCATTCATTTACCTTCAGAGAAAATTTGGAAGCATTTGGGTCAATTTGGAGGTCTAGGCATCAAAACTAGTCAAGAGCCAAAATTGTGAAAAAAATTGAAAAATTGGGCATTTTAATAAAATTCCAAAATAGGGACATTACAGTGGTATCAGATCATGGTCTTGGAATCTATTGAAGTTATTTATGGTATATATGAATGGAAAAATTTCATTAAGCCATGTGGTGATGATATGTCCAGGCAAGTTAAGAAAGCATTCAAATTGGCACATAAAACTATTCATTATGAAGACCTTAATGATTGGTTGAAGTAATTTATAAAAAATAATTCAAATAAAAACTCATTAAGGAATAGTCATCAATTCACAAGTAGGGAGGATAACAAGGAGCTACAAATTTATGTGGGTGGTGAATAAGAAAAGGCATTACATGAAGAGGATCGAAATTCACTCCCAAATGACTTTGAAAAAGATGAGGAAACATCACATGAGAAGGAAGAAGAGTACCTTGAAACTATTGAATATCATTCTGAAACAAATTCTACTATGTACATGGACCAAAGAGCATCTACTGATGGATGCTTGAACTATGAAGGAGTACCTACTGATGGGTGCTCACACCTCTATGTTGGTGACATAGAGATCAATTTTGAAAGTGTTGCTACAAGCCAAACTTCCATTAAACCTGAAAATGAAAACCTTGCAGCAGTTGAAGAAGAAACAAGATAAACTTCCCCATCACCACTTGAGCTTCATGAAGTTGGTCCAAGCAAGAAGGAAGAAGATGAGGAGGTTCATTTGCAAGAGCCTCATTTTCTTGAAGGGTCCTTAAAGATGAATAAAAAGAAGATCCAAGAGGCCCTTAGAATACTCCATGACACTCAAGCATTGGTATCAAATTCTTGTTGGAGAGCTACTTCCTTGGAGGAGCCATCATTCCTTGAAGACATGGAGAAGATCCAAATAGCAATGTGCAACATCAAAGTTAATTTCATGTCTTTGCTTTTTTATAGAAAAAATGTCATTGAGCTTATTGAATGGTTACATGAATCCTACTTGAATAATAATGAAGTTATTGATAAGCTCACAATTCAAAATGAGCAACTTCTTGAGAAGTTGTAAGACACTTGTTTTTCCTCCGATGTTTCAGATTTTCATGACGTAGATTGCTTGGAGGATTCTCATGACATGATGGATCATGAGAAACATGAAAAATTGCAGGTTCTTGATGTGCTTGAGGATTATAGTGATGAGATCCAATCACTAGTAATGGTGGAAGAGGAACTTGAGTTGCCTCTTGAAAATTGTTACACAATTTTTGAAGAAGTGCATAATTCCAACACCTTGGAACCAACCCATGAGGAAATTTTTGCATTTTCTAGGGAGGTGAATAATCATACCCCTATGGATACTTCACATTATGACAATTTTTCACTTACTAATCATTTGGGTGAGTTGGTTCTTTCTCCTACATCCTACACTTCTAAATTTTGGAGCAGTCATCCTAATGAAGTATGGGTGAAAGGTTTCTTTTTTATGGTGCCACGTGAAGAGCATGGAAATTATATTTCTCCTTTTGACGATGGAATTATTAGAGAACAAACTTATTTACATTTGCAGCAGCATCCTTGTTTACATTATGATTATACACATCTACATGGGTGCACCTATGATGTTCATTTGAGTCACTTAAAGACTCAGGGTTTTTCTTGCTCAACACTTTGTTCATCTGATGTTGGAGGAGCTTCATCCAACACTTGGATGAAGAGGAATATGATTGAGGAAAATTATTATTGGCAGAAACATCCTCTATTATTTCATGATGATATACATATTCATGGGTGTATTGATGAGACTTCTTTGAGACACTTGAAGTCTTTGTGTTTTATTTGCTCCTTATTTCGTTCATATTTTGGTGGAGGTTCTTCATTCACTTCTTGGATGAAAGAAAAAATGGCTGATTATTATTTTGATGAATATTACATTCTTTAGGAGCAGCATTATAGGGCATGGGATCCTCACCTATGTCATTGGAGCATATTTTATTGGTCACTTGAAGCTTGTATGCACTTGGCAAATGGTAGTCTACTCATTGTGAGGTATAAGCACTTTCATGATTTATTGGTGATGCACCTCCTTGATGTACATTCTTATTATGTTTTAATATACTTTGATGATATATATTATGCACTCATGATGTTTGGAAGAATGCATACAAGAAAATGGGATCCAGGAATTCTCTTTTCAAATGGTATGGGTTGGAGAGCACTCTTAATTGTTGGAGTGCAATTCAAGCAATGGACCCTGGCATAGTTTTTACTGCCATTGATTTCAAATTCTTTGGGAAACAAGCAGTATGGGAGATGGATTCCCCACTTAATAAGGTTATTTTAATTATATTAGTGCAGCAGCAAGCATGGTGGTTCCTCTTTGAAATCTTCCTGGAATATCAAAGACTCAAAGTGGGAAGCCTAGTGGAAACTTCAAAGAATCATACAGAAAGCAGGTTCTTCAACAACCATGTTTGAAATTGCTTGAGGAAAAGCAATATTGGGAAGGGAGGATTTTTAATGTCCCAAATTTGGCATTGGGTCACAATGGCCAAATCACATTTTCCATATTCATGAAATTTGTCAAATGGATGCTAAAAGTCAAATAATTGCCAAGGAGGAAAATCACTAGTTTCCTAGGTTGGGGGTGGAAGCTTTGAGATTTGGAATAAGGGGGATAAATATTTAATAATTGATATTATTAAATAAATACAAGAGAAAATTGAAGTGGAAATAGAGCATGAAGACACATGGAGACTATGGGGCCCACACTAGCTAGAATTCCTATGTTAAATGGTATCTTTCTCTTGCAAATTTGAATATATGGGAAGTCTAATGTTTTTGTGTGGATTATAATGTTAATATACTTGTCCATATACTTCACAGGTCAAATTTGGGATGAATTGTAACTTACATGGGTGAGGAAGAGCCAAATGGGAGTTTCATGGACACTTGGCTAGATTCCCCTTACATTTATGACGGCTATGACACCAATGATGGAGATTCTATGACAGTTATGACCCAAGTCAGATATGAAGGCTGACATACTGACATAATGACATGTCAGGCATGAATAGAGCATCTTGGAGGTCAAAATTGGGAGTTGGATAAGGCCAAGAGGCTCCTACTCAAATTTGGGAGAAGAGGGAAGGTGAAGAGAGAGGCCACATGGCATAGCATGAGCAGCCACACCAATTCGACTTGGATTTGGTTTATGGATGGATTTGGAACGATAGAAGACTAATAATGTTTATAAAATACAAGGATCAGCCATGAGAAGAATCTTTTTCTCATTTGTGAATTGTGAGAGCTAGTGGATGACTAGTTTTCTTGCTTAAGCCAATTTCAAGGGTGAAAGATTCCCATCTTGGTTGGTGTTTGGAAAGGACACTCATGTATTTCATGGAAATTTAATGGATTATTATTTGCAGGTGTAAGATACAGGAAAGAATGTGGATTCTTCTATTGCAGCACTCTCTCTCTCAACTATTTCCAGTTTTCACACCATATTCATGCCAATGGAGGGATTGCGCTTTGGGTGAGCTATTGATCTCTTTGGGGAAGATTATAATGCTAATTATATTATGTTATGATGTATATGATATGTATTTCATGTTTAGAATACTCTCAGGTTGAAATACCCAAAATAATTCATGTAAAAATTATTAATTCTTGCACATGATCTAGGAACTAAGAGTCAATCTCATGAAAGAATAATCAACAAATACTCATGAAATGGTGTTAATCGGAACCGGAATTGGTTTCCTCTCTGTATATTTTATAAAAAATGAATGGTTACAATACCAATGTTAAGCAATAGCTTAAATCCATGGAGAATTCGAATACCTAAGGAGACATATCGAATTCAGTGAGTGAGTCTAGCTTAACTGACTCTCAACCATTGGTTCACACTCAGTTAACCACTTGACCAAAAACCTAATTGAATCACCAAACCCTAACTGAAGTTGGAGTGCAATAAATGAATGAATATCAACTGAAGGAGATCAAACACATGTCATAGCAAGCCAACCATCAAGTGCTAGTGCTCCATGACTTCAATGAACCCCGATGAGGTTAACTGAAGCTGAACTGATCATCAGAAGTTGGTGGAGGTGCCTTGTTGACTCCAGGTCATTAAATAATAATAAATAATCATTAAATAATATATTTAATGATAGGAGGCACCTTAACTGACTGGTTGAACTGATTGTAACCATCAGTTAGCAATTAGGTGCATTAACGTCACTCAGATCACCCCCGGAGTGCTCCAGTGAGCCTCCTTGACTATAGGAGAAGGCTAAGTTAGCCTCTTTGACTGTAGGTAGGAGTGGGTGTGACTGGATGATGGAAATTAATGCTCCAATGATGTCAATTAATGTCAATTATACTTAGGATAGTGGTTTAACTAGGCCAATTTGACCAAAAGAGTGTGTATGAATGTAAATGTCTCCAACACCCCCCCTTAAGCTATACTCAGGAAGAGTTAGAAAACATAGATGCATAAAATGCTAGGGCCCTGGAAACTAAGGCCATAGGTCACCCTATACAATGTTGAAACTGAAACAATGCTCAAAACAAACTAAGTGAGGAAAAGAGAGAAAACCCAGTGGGAAAAACCCCCCCTCAAGCTGAACACTGAAAGTAGTCTGGATCACCCTGATGAACTCACCCCCAATAGTGAACGAAGGTAATTGAACTTCTTTTCTGAAAATATCTTGGTGAATATGTCTGCAATCTGCTCATCAGTGGGGCAGTATTGCAGAATGATGGTCCTGTCATGCACTAGCTCCCTTATGTAGTGCATGTGAATCTCTACATGCTTGGTCCTCTTCCTAGTAACTAGATCTGTGGATATCTTAATATCACTCTAGTTGTCACAAAAGAGGACAGTGGACAAATTACTACCAAGATCAAACTCTAAAAGAATGCCTTGCAACCAAACTGCTTGGATGCAAGCATTCACCGCTCCTCGATACTCGGCCTCTGCTGAAGATAGTGCTATGGCAGCCTACTTTTTGCTTGACCAGAAAATAGGGTCACCACCAAACATGAATACATATCCAGAATTTGACTTCTGATCAATAGAATCACCCACCCAATCGGAATCTGTGTATCCAACCAGCTCTAGCTCGAAGTCTGTAGCATAGTGAATGTCGTAGGTCCTGGTTCCCTGAATGTACTGGAGGATCCTCTTGGATGCCTTTCAATGAATATCATGAGGCTGCTACATGTATATTGATACAGCATTCATGGCATAACAAATATCAGGCCTAGAATGTGTCAGGTACAACAAGCTACCAATCAGTTGTTGATAGATAGTGCAGTCCATGGGAGGTGTGTGTTTTCCTTCTTCAACGTTGATCCCTGAAAGGAAAGGGAATGGTGCAGGCATACATTCATCCATTTTAAACTTGGATAAAATGTATGAAATGTATTTGGACTGAGTGACCATAATCCCATCAGAATTTGGCTCAATTTCGAGCCCCAAAAATTGTTTTAGAAGCCCCAAATCACTCATTTCAAAGGCATTGTAGAGAGCAGTTTTGATGGCTGAAATGGAGGCAATTGTGCTACCTGTGATCAGTAAGTCATAAATATATAAAACAATGATAATTATATGACCATCATGCTTCTTTAAATACACATTTGGATCTGATCTACATCTCTGAAATTTTTGCGAGAGAAGGAAGGCATCCATCTTGGAATACCACTCTCTTGGGGCCTGTTTTAACCTGTATAGTGACTTCTTTAGCTTGCAAACCAAAGATGGATCAGTGATTTAGCCCTTAGAATGATTTATGTATATCTCCTCATGAATATCTCCATGCAAAAAGGATGACTTAACATCCATGTGATGCACCTCCCAGTGCTTGGATGCGGAAATAGCCAAAACAAGGCGGATGGAGTCCATTTTTGCAACCGGTGCAAAGGTCTCATGGTAGTCCACTCCTTGGACCTGAGAGAAACCTTTTGCTACCATCCTTGCCTTATATTTTCAGGTGCTTCCATCAGCAGAAACCTTTTTTTGAAACACCCACTTGCATTGAACCAATTTCCTTCCCGGAGGAAGAGAAACTAGCTCCCAAGTAGTGTTTTTCTGAAGAGAATTCATCTCTTCATCCATGGCAACTTGCCATCTCGGATCATTTTGAGAATGGTAGTAGGATTTTGGATCTGAAATAATCATCAAATAGCAAGTTTCGGACAGCAAATTATCAGAACAAGAGAGCGCAATACCTGCTCTTTGGAAATCAGACCGGGTTCTCCTTGGATCATCAGGATTTCCAATGTTGTCTCCTGTGGAGGAGAGTGTCTGTTGGGCCCATGTAGGAAGATGATTTTGCAATTCAGGTTCTGATTCAATATCTGATGATTGCTGCACACTGATATCAGAAATCATAGGATCCAAATCAGGGTCATCACCCCCAATTTCATCATCCAAATATTCAGTGGAATAGGAAGGAAATTCAACAGTTTTCTACTTCACTAGTTCCACCTCCTGAAGAGGCTCATCGAACTTGACACTTCTCTCGATGATGATATGTTTGGTATTGATATAAAGCAGCTTGAATCCTTTAGATTCATCAGGATACCCAATAAATAGACATTCTATTCTCTGCGGTTGCAAAGCCCTTCTTTTATCAAGCGGAATCTGGGCCCATGCAGTGGACCCAAACACCCGTAGGTTCGACACATCTGGCTTGTGTCCGAAGTATGCTTCGAAAGGAGTCTTTCCTTTCACTGATGAATGTGGCACCCTATTTTTAATGTATTCTATAGCATGCATGGCTTCAGCCTACAAATTTTCATCAAGCTTCTTTGACTCCAACATACAGGTGGTCATCTCTTTGAGAGACCGGTTCTTCCTTTCCGCTACTCCGTTCTGCTAGGGAGTGTAGGGAATTGAATGTTGGACCTGAATACCACTTTGGGAGAAAATATACAGCAACTCATTACTGACATACTCCCCTCCATTATCATATCTCAAGATATTGATCTTAAGCCCAGAGGCATTTTCGATCAAGGCCTTCAATTCAGAAAATTTTACACATACTTCTGATTTCTTTTTTAGAAAGAAAACCCATGTATACCTTGAAAAATCATCAATAAAAGTAAGGAGGTATCTTGATCCATTCATGGATGTGACAGGCATTAGACCACTAATATCAGAATGTATCAGCCCCAATATGCTTGTAGCTCGGTTTGCCTTCCCCCGATCAAACTTGTGCTCAGGGTGTTTTCCAATCACACAGCCCTTGCAGACTCCCGTGGTTTCCTTGATGATCGGGAGGCCTTCAACCATGTAGTTTTTCTGTAATTATTGCAAATATTTGAAATTAAGATGGCAAAACCTTTCATGCCACAGCCTACTAACCTCATTTCCATGAGTTAGCAGAGCGGTGGGCTTTGCATCCGCAACAAAGTGAGAGAACTCATAGGCTTTTGCATGATGATTTGCAAGGCCTTTTGCAATGAGTTTCCCGGATGCAATTTCTGTTATCTCAACATCATTTGGGATAAAAGAGACTCTCTTAGGCATTCCTGTATGTGTCATCTTATAGACACTAAGGATATTTGCTGCTAGAGACGGTACATACAAAACATTAGAAAAAAAACCATTTTCTATATCTACAGTACCTTGTCCTTCGGAAATGATGGTGGAGTCATCTCCCATGTGGATGGGGATGGATTTTCCAGTCTCCAAGGATGAAAAGGAGTCTTTTTCAGCCATCATGTGATTCGAAGCTCCACTTTCAATCAGCAGTGCTTTGGACTTCGAAGTGCTTTCCATGAGGGCATGACCTTTCTCATGTTTTGGTTCCCGATCTTGGTTATCTCTCCTCCGAAAGCTCTCCGGAAGATTGATGTGATTCCTCTCAAGGAGAGAAGTTGCTTCATCAAGATTTTTCTTCATGCAGGCATGTTTAGGGTGAAAACCCTTCCCGCAGTAAGAACACTTGACTTTTTCCTTCCCATTGTACCCTTTTCCTTTGTTCTTCCTTGAGCCGGAAGATTCATCATGCTGCTGATTTTCAACTCTAGGCTTGGGAGCATCAAATTTAGTTTTCTGATTTTTTCTATTTCTTTCCTTTACCCTTCAGATCTTTGGGCCCTGAGACATGGAGGGCTTGATCACGGGAAGATTGGATGATCCCCATCTGGACAAGCTTGTCATGTTCATTAGTTAGGGACTCAATGAAGGCATTGAGTGTAGGCATCTTCCATCCAGGGGTTGTGAGCTTCCCCGCATAGAATGTAGAAACAAAAACTGAATAATCAGCCCCAAGTTTGGAGAGGATGGCTAGGATGAGCTGATCATCCTCCTTCTCCACTTTGCATTGCTTCAAGAGGAAAACAGTATGCTTGAAATTTGTAAAGAAATCATTCAGAGTCTCAAAATTGGAAGGTTGGAGAGACATGAGTTCATTTTCGAGTTGGTAAACTCTCAAGTCATCATGCTTTCTGTATAGAGATTCCAATTTCTCCCATATTTCTTTCGGTGTCTTCAAATCCGTAAGATGGAAGAGAAGGTCTTCGTAAATAGAGAGGCACAAGAAACCGAAGGCTTCATCCTTCTTGTTCAAGAATCTTGATTTTTCTATGGCGGATCCAGGCTCAACTTCAGTGTCCATGGTGACTCTATGGAGTCTTTTGGAGCGCAAATGAAGCTCCATTTTATTTTTCCATGTGTGGAAATTGTATGGAGTCAAGAGAGGTACTGAGGAGGCCATCTAGATATGCTGTAGTGAACGCTTCACCTGTAGGAACCTAAAAATCAAAACAGAAAGGGAAAAATAAGGTCGGACAGCCTGCACATTCTAGTCTTTCATCACACCCAGCATAGTCAATCAAGCAAGCTTTATCAACAAGTTCTTTACTTGGGATATTGAGTGGTAAGCCTTGGCTTCTGGTGCAGTGCTGGAATTTTGAGCTATTGCTCATTTTTCATGGAGAAATCTATCAAAAGGATTGTTTTTGAGAGATAGATCTTCGTCCCGCTGTATGCTATGATACCATATTAATTCTTGCACATGATCTAGGAACTAAGAATCAATCTCATGAAAGAATAATCAACAAATACTCATGAAATGGTGTTAATCGGAACCGGAATTGGTTTCCTTTCTGTATATTTTATAAACAATGAATGGTTACAATACCAATGTTAAGCAATAGCTTAACTCCATGAATAATTCGAATACCTAAGGAGACATATCGAATTCAGTGAGTGAGTCTAGCTTAACTAACTCTCAACCATTGGTTCACACTCAGTTAACCACTTGACCAAAAACCTAATTGACTCACCAAACCCTAATTGAAGTTGGAGTGCAATAAATGACTGAATCTCAACTGAAGGAGATCAAACACATGTCATAGCAATCCAACCATCAAGTGCTAGTGCTCCATGACTTCAATGAACCCCTATGAGGTTAACTGAAGCTGAACTGATCATCAGAAGTTGGTGGAGGTGCCTTGTTGACTCCAAATCATTAAATAATAATAATAAATAATCATTAAATAATATATTTAATGACAGGAGGCACCTTAACTGACTGGTTGAACTGATTGTAACCACCAGTTAGCAATTAGGTGCATTAATGTCACTCAGATCACCCCTGGAGTGCTCCAGTTAGCCTCCTTGACTGTGGGAGAAGGCTAAGTTAGCCTCCTTGACTGTAGGTAGGCGTGGGTGTGACTGGATGATGGCAATTAATACTCCACTGATGTCAATTAATGTCAATTATACTTAGGATAGTGGTTTAAATAGGCCAATTTGACCAAAAGAGAGTGTATGATGGTAAATGTCTCCAACAAAAATGTTGAACAATGAAGAAATAGTGTCATTTCCCTACTATCTTGTTGTGAACCATTGTAATGCTGATGAGTTCAAATTGGGAGAGCCTTTAATTGTCAATTTATGATTGGAATCAGTTCAATGTTATTTTTTCTTCATTCTCAGAAAGTTTCAAGTCGAAATTCCCAAGAGTTCTATGTCAAAATGACTTTTAATGAGCAAACAATGACCATTTCCACTCCATTTTGATATATGCCATGGTAATGCTTATTATTTCAAATGGAGGAATGTATATATGATAAATTTATGATTTATGGACTGTAATTAATGTGTATTTCAATTCTCATGCTCAGTACTTAAGCATTGGAATCCATTTTACTCATTTTTATTGCATTGGGAGAAGATTTGGTGCATTTTCCCCAAGGGTCGAAATTGTGACTTGGGAGTTGTTTTGGAAAGAGTCATAAAAGCCTGTATAAATTGAAACATGATGCATATGAGACTTTGGAAAGGTCCCTTACACATACTAATCCTCTGTTCAGAAATTCAAGTGAGTTTGGGATCATTTGTGAAGCCATTTCCGGCAATTACCCAGGGGGAATTGGAGCCCCAATTTGCTAGTAAAGACTCCCACTTTGAACAAAACATTAAACAAGTTTGAAGAAGTAATTGGGAGTTAAAAAAATATACATGAGCATGATATTTAAGTTATATTATCAGTAATTTACCTTCAGAGAAAATTTGGAAGCATTTGGGTCAATTTGGAGGTCTAGGCATCAAAACTAGTCAAGAGCCAAAATTGTGAAAAAAATGGAAAATTGGGCATTTTAATAAAATTCCAAAATAGGGACATTAAAACAACCCCAACATATTTAGTGAGTGGTATATTCCTTATGCACCTTACAAATCTTTAAAGACATTGGAATTAAGTTTCCTTCTAGCACTCATGTTATTTCCCAGATGCATTTCTGCAGTTAATTCTCAATTCTCATGATTTTAAATGCTTGAATTGACATTACACAATTCATTGCAATGATATAAAATCTGTTTCGAGGCACACTCTTTGTTTTCACTCTTATTTCCACACTCTGTTAGAACTGATCTTATGCAGGTAACTATGTTGGTACATAAGTTATAACGTATCTCGTGTGTAATCACATGCAGCTAGGACCAATAGTAGAATTGTTTGTCTACTAGAATAAGGTGCAAGATATTACATGTTTGTAACCAGGCTGTCATAATTTGGCTGCTAGCTAGACTGTTGGAACATTTCTTTTTTCTCTGGTCATGTGCATGCACTAATGTGTATTGCTAATCACATGGCTTATTAGGTCCTGATATAACCAAAATGCCCAAGCTACATGATTTTAGGTAACCAAATTGGTACTATTACATTGTCATGTTCTGATACATGCAACACTATTGATGTTAATGAGTGTCCTTTCTGGTATTACAAAAGCCTCTTTCTCTGTTGCCTTGTTCGACCATTAGATATTCAAAGTTGTGTATTGATCCTTTTTACCATTATAGAGGACTCTATAAGTTAGGTTCTCAAATTCTTAAAGGGTTCTAGCTCATTGGAAGAGCGCCTGCCTTACAAGCAGGAGGTTGGTGGTTCGATTCCTCCATTCCCTAATGATATTATAATATTAGCTAAATACTAAAAATAACTAAATTAGTGACCAAAACATGAGAGACGTGAAACTAGGCATTAAAAAGGATGCAACACATGGCGCAAATGATGAATCCAAACATGGCGTTGATATGGTAGCAAAATAAGACATTACTTTGGATGCAAAACATGGCGCTACATAGGAAGCAAAATATGGTGCAACAATAGAAGAAATATTTGGCATCATTTTGGTAGCAAAACATGATGCAAAAAAGGAAGTAAAAATTGGTGCAAATTTGGAAGCGAAAATTGGCACATATTTGGAAGTAAAACATGGTGCAAAATGGGATGCTAAAGTGATAGAAAAAATGGATGCTAATTTGGATGCTAACATGGTGCTATTCAGGATGCAAATATGGCGCTAAAGGGGGTGTCATTTAAGAAGCAAAAGCGGACACTCACTAGGAAGCAAAGAAGGACATTATTTAGGAAGCAAACCTCGACGTTGTTTAGGAAGCAAAGTTGGGTGCTATTCTAGAAGCAAACCTTGACGTTATTTAGGAAGCAAAGTTGGATGCTATTCTAGAAGCAAAAAAAGAGACGTTATTTTGGACGTCATAAAGGATGTTATTTAGGAAGCAAAAAAAGACGTTTTTTGGGACGCTTTAAGTTTTGTCCATGACACGTCCCATTTAGTGTCTAGTTTGACCACTCAATGTAAAAAAAAATTACACTAAAAAGGGACGCTAAATGGGGCGCTAATTCCAAGATTTGTTGTAGTGCTATCTAACCTAGGGTTTCAAAACTAGAAAAAACACACCAAAAATTCCCCTACTCAAGCTACAGGCCAATCAAGCAAACTTAAATGACAGGAGGAGTTCAGATAGTCCAATCTCTCACCAAGATTGTCAAGAAGATGCCACTCATGATATACCACAAGGGCACATGCGTAGTAATCTCCCCGAATGTTGTTTTCGGTGTATGGCTCCAAGCAAGATGTCCAAAGGGCTTTTCTCAGATAGATAAGGTATCCTAGTGGGGTCTCCCAACATACGTAAGGTATGTGGGAGCTCAAATCGGTAGTAGTGTTATCTAATGCACAATCCTTCACAAGGGGCCTTCCTATATACAATTGAGTACGTGAAGTACCTTTCTATATACCTCAAGGGTACATGAAAGGCCGTTCAATATACCGACGGTACGTGGAAGAACTGCGCAAGTCCCAGGATGTAGTGCGGACAAGTAACGACAGCTCCTACGCTTAACGATGCCCGAACACGTCTCTAGCCTATCACTCAAATTTCTATGTAAATTTTAAGCCTATAACTACCGTTAATTTTAAAATGGACAGTTAGGTGAATGCATGGAATTTTGACAGAAAAATTAAAACCATACATATATGTAGATGCAAATATTTCACTTTACCGTTCGAGGTATGCCTACTTACGGGAGGGAAAGAGAGTATTTTCTTTTTGTTTTGAAAACCAAAAATTCCCAAACAACTACTTTGAACAAATCAAATCCAAAGACAAGCAACACATTCCAAACTCATTGTCCTTTTTGAAAGCAATCAGATGGGTAAGAGTCTCTTTTTCCAAAAAGAAAAACAACAAGCACTCTACATGCATATGCAATCTATTTTTTTTATTTTTCTTTGAAACATAGATAGATCTAACTTAAAACTACACTATTTTTTCTTTTGATGAGATATTACTAATGCAAGAGAAACAAAAGAACAAAGGGAACCTGAAAGCTTGTGAGGCTAATCAGAGATCCAGTGCCCTGTGCTCAGTAAAGATAATGACCTAATCTCAACAAAAAAAAATCTTTTTAAAAGCAAAAAGAAGTCCTCTATGGAAAAAATTAAATTAATATGATAATCAAGTGGTTTTTCTTTCAGTCTTTATAAATGAAACGAAAAGATATCTAACTGACACCTATGCTTTCAACAATTTCTTTCAGAATCACAACCAACAAGAATGAAAGCAAACGAATAATCAACAAGCCTAACTTAGCTTTTGAATTCTTACAATCAAACAAATTTTACCACAAAATTTTCAACCATGAGCATTCAGATTCAAACAAACAAGCCTGACAGTGCAGGGCTGAAAGCAAGCAAAACCCTACTTTTGCAAAAAATCACAAAAATTCAAGTTCTAGAACAAGGCCTACCTGGCACCACGCTAGAGGGGTCTTTGACAGAGCGGTTATGGATGACCACCGCTTCTGGATCACTGCACTCATGCGGTGGCACCGATTATGGCCAACGGGGTTCAGGCGGTGGCACCGCTTATTGCCTACCGCACATGCACGGTTCCCTGAATAAATCCAAAACACAAAGAGAACGATATTTCAAGTCAAAAATTGCTCAGATCAAGGTAAATACTGATGAATTGACAATAAAACAGAGCATATAAACTCAAAGCAGTTCAGATTTGAACAGATTTGAAAGTTTCAAACCAAAATCCACTAAGTCAGATGGCAGATCTGACTGAAGAGAGTTACAGACTGGAGCCTAGATTCGGACAAGTGTTAAAGGACTGAGGAAGATCATATCAATTGAAATTTGCATTGTTCCCCAATGGAGTCGCCATATTTGTTGTCAGGAATATTGCACCTTCTGCGGACAGAATTTGTTCCTCTAGTCTGAATGGTTTAGATCCAGAACAAATAAGTGAACGACAAAGGATGAAGACCTTCCCTAAATGTTGTAAACAACTGGAATAATGCTTTGATGACAAACCTGTGTACCTGTAGAACATGTCAAACAAACAAGAACATCAAAGCTACCAGAACATTGTTTATACATCCATACTAGTGACTAAGGAATCCAGTAACACATACATGTGAGATCAGTACAACAGATATGTGGGAAAAAAATCAGCTTTGCATTAAGAAATCAATGAAGAAGCTTACAACCATTGCCTTAATGTTGACAAACTCCTCCACAAGACAAACACCTCATCCCCGATAGCTCCAACTTGCTCTCTTGTGCTCTCCAATGGATTGAGCTAGATAGTCAATTCAACAGCATAACATTACCATTCAGTTCTCTCCCTCAACTATGGGAATTATAGGGCTCAATGGATAGGGATAGTTGAGAGAATTGTGGGTGATGTGGCCATAAGATCCTACCAAGAGGGATCTTGACTCCAACCAACCCATATTGATAGGGATAAGGGAGGACATGAGGCTCATGTTCTAGAAGCCTCGAGAATCCTCTTTTTTTCCATTTTTACCAAGGGTACCGCTTATGTTCCTTTATGACAGAGCGGTGAAGGGTAAGAACCACTTCAAGAACAAAGCATATACGCGGTGTCATCGCTTTTCTATAACAAGACTTAGGTGGTGCTGAACAAGGTACTGCTCATCAGCTAAAGGGAAAAAGCGGTGCTAGGGTTTTTTATCTAGAATTAACATCCAAAGCAAGTTTCCACTCCAAGTCTGGGATTTAGGGAAAACATAGGGTGTTAAGGATCTCATCACATGTTGGTGATAGGATTTGGGTATAACAAATTTATAGGCATAGAGTTGAAGTTTAAGGGTGATAGGGGTTAGAGATTTCTATAAATTATGTGTTAGGGGATATAATGGTTATTAGGGTTTTATATTATAAGGGTTGGGTTAGAGTGATTATTGTTTAGTGTTTACAATACTTGCGGGAGGTAAATTTGGGTAGTATGGTTTAACGTTTATATTGGCCATGGGTCATTTGGGTTAATGTTTATAAGGGTTATTGGTTAGGGGTAATATGTGTTAGGGATTAAGTGTGATAGGGGTTTATGATTATATGGATTAATATTTATAATTATAAATACTTAGGGATTTATTATAATGGTGAAGAAGTGGTTCAAAGGATTGATTTTGTGAAAAAACAAAATACTTCAAAGCAAAATGTGCCTAAAATGAAAAGGCATGCTTGTTGGAGACATTTACCACCATACACACTCATTTTGGTCAAATTGGCCTAGTTCAACCACTATCCTAAGTATTATTGACATTAATTGACACCAGTGGAGCATTAAATGACATCATCCAGTCACACCCACGCCTACCTTTAGTCAAGGAGGCTAACTTAGCCTTCTCCTACATTTAGGGAGGCTAATTGGAGCACTCCATGGGTGATCTGAGCGTCATTAATGCACTTTATTGCTAACTGATGGTTACAATCAGTTAAACAGGGTAGTGAAGGAACCTCCTCTCATTAAATTGATTATTTAATGATTAATTAATGAACTGGAGTCAATAGGGGCGCCTCCAACCACTTCTGATGTTTAGTTCCACTTCAGTTAACCTCATCAGGGTTCATTGGAGTCATTGAAGTGCTAGCACTTGATGGTTGGCTTGCTATGACATGTTTCTAATCTCTTTCAGTTGAGACTCAGTCATTTATTGCACCCCGACTTCAGTTAGGGCTCAGTGGAGTCAATTAGGGTTTTGATCAGTGGTTAACTTGAGTGTTGACTATGGCTTACATTCAGTTAAGCTAGACTCACTTATTCAATTCGAATGACCTCCTTAGGAATTCGAATTGCTTCTCATTCATGCTTGTAGCATGACATTGTAATGTAATTTCATATTTTTTGTGTGAATATATAGAGCGGCTACTCATTCTGTAGTCCGATTACACCATTTCATGAGTTATTTGTTGATTAATCTTTGATGAGACTGATGTTTAGTCCCTAGATCAATGTGCAAGATTAATAATGCTCAAGTGGTACAATAATTATTTTATAAATGTGTTTCAATGA
Source organism: Pseudotsuga menziesii (assembly GCA_001517045.1). Lineage (NCBI taxonomy): Eukaryota > Viridiplantae > Streptophyta > Pinopsida > Pinales > Pinaceae > Pseudotsuga > Pseudotsuga menziesii. The sequence goes on from LPNX010400114.1 coordinate 1,165,756, forward strand.
AGAACAACAATGTAAAGCTTTGATTTAAAAATATTTTCCTATGGTTTTGAAAAAATAAAGACATTATCCTAAGACTCTAATTAACTACCTTTATCTCTATAATGTATACTATGTGGGATTTTCCATCACTCAAGTGAATAGGGATGAAGTCCACCAAAGGAGTGAGCGAAGATATTATTTTGATGTCCCAGTTTTTTACACTTTTGAATATTCCAAATTTGATTATTCAATTTTGCGCATAGTTCATTAAAACCAAGTATGTGACTGATCATGAGCAACTAAAGGGGATCTGATACCATGAAAAGAGAAAGGTGAGGGAGTCCATATGATTATTACGAATCTATTTACTTATTTTTGAAATGTATACCTTCCTCATCCACCTTGTCATTAAATTAACCTTCACTTTATTATAAATTTGATGTTGACCCTAGGATAATGGGAGGGCATTCTCAGAATGTGAAGCATGTGGATTCTAGGGTGGTGGAAGAGCATTCGTTGCAACAGCCTATCTTTGCAATGGTTGAAATTTCTAGCTCCCATGGGCAAGATGAAGAAAATCAGAACTTGATGGAAGTTTGTAGTGGTTGTAACTCTCTTTAAAAAAAAATTATATGGTTTTTTGTACTCTCCTATTTGGTTTTATGGTTATCAGTTTAGCTTGAAAAAAAATGTAGTAGCCTTAGAGTATTTGGTTGAGGAAAACAGTTTTGACAAGCCTATCTTAGATAAAGAGCATTTTTATGTTCTTGAATAGTTTGTACTTTAGCATATGTTTTCCCATCATTCTATTTAAACATCGTAACCGTTTCCATTAAAAAAAAGTTGATGTTGATCCTAGACTATATTTTAATTATAGATGTGAGAAGTGGATCTAATCATATCTTATATTTATGTAACCACCTCCCACATATTTGCATATTAGTTCCATATTTATTGGAAATAGGAAGTGTTGGATTAAGATTTGATTTTCCATATTCCACTCATTCTAAAGGGTGGAAATTTGAATAGGAGGAGATTTATTTTAAAGGAGGCACCAAAAAGACAAAATAGGGTTTTATCTTGGAAACAATACATGTCATACTAGGGGACTAAATATCTCATTAAATAAAGCAATTATAAGTTTGTGGATAAGAGTATAAATATAGGAATCCATAAATAAAATGAAGAGAGGAATTATGGGAAGCAAAAGAGGCCAAGTTTTATTTAGAGAGACTTCATTACAATCCCAAGGGAAATATGATAATAAAATTAACCAAGAACCAACAGAAAAAATTCTAGAGTTAGATTTGAAAATGGACAATGGATGAAAACTCTATGCACATGCTAAAGAGCATTGGATGGAAGGTAGTTATTGAGGGAATGTTGAGTAGAGCGGGATTATATTTTATGTGTTGTGTGAGGTAGGTATTGTGAGTTCCAAAGTTGGCTTGAATGAGAGATTGATAAACATACACAGTAGGGGGTTTCTTGGTTGATAATTTATATATGAATGTATTTTGGTTGGTGGATATCTGAAAATATTCTTCACCCTAGTTGTCTCATATATTGGTTAGCAGGTGCCAGGGTGGAATCCACAAAAGACTACCTACAATTGGGTGGAAAATACTCGTCCTCGGTAAATTTCCATGCAACTCCATTAGTGAAAGATAAGTGCATATTCTCCTATATTATGAATTCAATCTTGTGTAAATATGAATATAGTGCAATTATTTATCATGAAAATTGTTATTAAAACTATGCAGATCATGATGAGCAAATGATTGTTCTTTATAATCAATCAATTTGTAATTATGTCTGGAAAAGCATTAGTAGGCTCATACATCCTACTTGTTTGAAATAAAGAACCATGTGAAAGAATTGTTTCTATACCACTTATGATTGAAAATGGAAATTTGTAATCCATATGTAATCCCCTAATGAATTTCTCATATTTATCTATTGAAAAGATTGGAAATTCTAGAAACAATTTTCTTCTAGATACATGTTTTGTACCTAGTTTTTTTTTTAGTTTTCATGTGCTTGCTTAATTGATTTACCAAGTACTGTGAAATAATGAAACCTATATTTCCAATTCAAAATGGATATTATGAAAATATGAATATCGAGAATCTACCTATTGAGTTTCTAAGAGGTTTCCATTGAAAAAATAAAATCTGGAATATTTTTCTTATAGGTGAATGTTATGTTTCCTAGAACGTTTCTTAGTTTTCAAAGTCATAATGTTTAGCATGAAACCTTTTGAATGAGTTGGGATGGTTCTTTGAATTAAAATAATTTCCTTTCCTAGCCCTTAAACAATGGTTCAATTTGGAAGGTTTCCTAATTAGGCAAAACACATTTCTTGAGTTTTTGGGTATGCATGTAAAGTTAGGTATACAATGATTTTGTTGTACATATAAATATATGACTAAGGTCAATATGATTTTTGATAGAGGGATTTCTTATGTCGATATGGACAAAGAAACCAAAAATCATAAGAATTGAGATGGTATTTCAAGGGATATAAACCGTTTATCAAACATGTAAATTTTTTCTATAGATCCATCATGTTGTTATGGATCACCTATAACTATTGTTTTTTGTAATTTTCCTATAATCTATTATATAAAAATCTAGGTCAATGTGGGTTTTGGTATTGGGAACCATGATATTGGGATAGACACATTCACCAAAGATATCAAATACCTAAATCAACAATCATACTTTAAGGGATATAGGCTATTTTTCATACCTATAGAAGTTGCGGCAGATCCGTTAAGATTGTTATTGATCACTTGTAATAGTTGTTACATATCCATAAGTCTATTGTAGATCATCTATAGTGGCTTATTTGTATTTTTTATGCACTTTCATTTTTCAATAAGGGAATGATGATTAAAAGTGTATTAATTGTCATGATTGACAAATGGCATTCAAGAATCATGTTATCCATGCCTTATGATGTTCGAATATGTTTAATATCATTTCATTGTTTGTAATTTCCCTTTTGAGAGAAAACAAGACTTCCATTGCATATATATCGAATGATTGATTAGCCGGGATAGTATTCGACTACTAAGACAAAGTTAATATGTGTATTAAGTACTTATGTTATAGTGAATGGATCATTCCATTTATTTTTAGTTGACATAATTTTGGAAATATGTTCTAAATCACATTGTCATTCGCTGGATTATAACTGAATGAAGAGTTTTTTCCCCGAAGAAAAAAAAACTTTTATTCTATTAGAATAAACATGAACTGTCCATAGATAAATTACATCAATTGGTCGTTGAGTTGTACATTACTGTCAACAAAAACATTTCCATAAGCTATACATACAAATATGCCTTTTGGGCATTGATACATAAGTCATGTTAACAAAAAGATCAAACCAAAAATGCATTAATCATTTTAATCTTCTGCAACTATACTATATGTTCAGAGAAACTAACATATCCATCCCTAAACTCCTGTGTTTCTAGCATCCCAAGTGTTACGGAGAGAAACTTCCTATGGCTTGGGGTGTACCACAACAGACAGCTCTACAACTACATCACCACTAAGTCCAAGGAAGGTTAAGGATTTCCAACTTAATCTTCCCCACTCTTGAGGGGCTTGAGATTGAGCATCAACTAAATGAAGAGATTAAATCTATATTGCTTTCTATAAAGAATTTTCTTTTTGAATGAAGAGATTTAATCTATATTGGTTTAAATAAAGAATTTTATTTTTTTAAGATTTCATATACATGGATTAGAATCTTATTTCATATCGTGTAGTGAAATGCCAAACTTTAGTATTCTAATTAAGAGAAAAGGTTCCTTTTTGTAAATGGTCTTAAGTTGTTTTTATTTTGGCATAATTTTCATTGGTAGCAATGAAGATTTAGACCAGCAAACTCAATAATTTATTTTGATAGTGAAGGTACATTACAAATTGGTATCAAAGAAAAGGTTACAACACTAGGGCCTACATGAACTCACAGAAATGATGACAATATAAAAAAGAAAATACCTACATTGATGAAGATAAAGTAATGATTGGGTGTGGAAAACCCATGCCTATTGAATAAGTTTCATTAGTAATGGTAGTTGAATTATTTCTTAATATTTTTGTAGATATGCTTAATCTTCTATATTTCCAAACATTAATTGAATATTATTAGTCTTAACATGCCCAATAATGAATTTAGTCTGAGCATTCTTTTGCACCATTCTTCATGTGAATATATATATATGGGTGAATGACTATTAACCTTTGCAACTTTATTTATGCTTCTTACTTATTGGACTTTGAATGAGTGTTTTTTTTTAATAGAGAGTGAAATTATTGCCTTTATGTGCAAGATCTATGTGACCAATGGTCTTATTGAATAGTGTTGTGTGCTAAAAGGTTTTATGCACAAGTAATAATTATACAAGATTTTTGCATTGACAAGGAGCTAATATTATGAACATTATTTATTGAGTTGAGTATGTAGAATGTCACCTTTTCGAAAGTGTTAGTAAGAGGATGTCTTGAAGAACTTGGTAGTAGGTCTAAATGTTAAATAATAAATTATTACTTCGGAAATGTTGTTAGCGCCTAGTTATGTTCACTTCAAAAGCTCATTTTATGCTTAGTAATGCAGCGTGTGTGTGTCAGGGGAGGTAGGTGTAGGGGGGGTCATTCTTGACCCTAGAGGACAAACGGTGGGGATTGGGACACAAGAAAAACAACGAGGCTGAGTGAGCGGCTCTTCTCCAAGGATTAGAAACTCTAGACAATAGAATCATCTCAAGACTGCTAGTCTTTAGGGACTCGCGACATGTTATCCTCAAAATGATAACTAGCTACTCAGCAGGATCCATCAAATGCAGAAGGCTTTATAACAGGATCATTCAACTTCCACTTCATGTTAGCATTGCCTACTAACATATCCTAAGAGTGAACAATGCTCAGGAAGATGCTCTGGAAAATTCAGGTGCCTCTCTCCCTCAAGGTTTCATTTCACTAAACAATGAAGAAGTTATCACTAAACCTATTCCCTAACACAACTCAAGGGCCTCATTCCCCATTGCAAAACCTTGGGGTAAAAAAGAAGCAAAGGTTTTTATTATTAGTGGTCTTTTTTATTGTTGGCAGCCCATACAATTTTCAAAGGGACACGTGGTTTCCACCACCCTCCCTCCTAAATCCTCTGCCCAATCCATTTAATTATGTCCCTCCCAGACTTCATTGCGCACTCATATCTCGCGCTTCTTCCCACCCCCTCGCTCATGTTATGTATCTCCCTTGGGGATTTAACCGTCATCTCCCTCCCTCGCACTTGCCATTGTTCCTTCTAGCTTTTAGCTTTTCCCCTGGCGACGGGTGCAGTATTCTTTTCCTCCTGAGCTCTGCGAAGGGTGGCTGATACCCACGGCCCTCTCGATCCTATTTCCTCGTCCACCCCGGTCTCTAGAACCGGTGAGTAACATGACCATGCCCTCTGTTTATTTTTTCGTTGGAGATATTGGGTGCAACACGTCGTCTGTGCGCCCTGAGTCTGTTTTTTCCTCCTCTGGTGTCATTTGCAATCAGATTTTGTCCGTTGATGAGCTTGGGAGTCGTTTCTCATCTCTGCATCTGGGAGACATTTTCGGTAGGCCCTTTGACATGCTTGATTGGTCCCATACAAAGCACAGGGGTTACTGTTGAACTAGCACTCTCCTTTCTCGGGATTTTTCACAGCAACATTTCAAGTTTCGAGCTCAGACAGAGCTTACGCAGTAAAATTCCTCCACCTGTGTTGGGAATAGAACGCAAAGGAATGGATCCTGTCCAGAGAAGTGTAAAAGAAGGGTTTGGTGACTTGAAGGTTAACATCCAGTGCCTGGCATATTTCATGGCCTTTGGAATTACTGACAATAGGGAGACAGCAAAGGAGGTCAAGCAATTAGTCGATGATGTTCATTATGTTTTCTACCATACTAGTTGTCATGCTAAAAGAATTGACGGTCATGATATGAATATGAAAGAGATGATGGGAAAAATTGATCGTATACAGGAAGATCTTCAGAATTTGGTACAGCTGAACTAGGGAAGTCACGCTCAAGAAAACCCAGGAGTAGCCTCTCAGAGAATGGAAGAAGAATTTGTCACCCAGCCTGTGGGGTTTCCAGGAAAACCAAAATGATCTTTCCTTAGCTCATGTTTTTTGCATTATCCTAAATCAGCAGTTTATTCGTATTTATACTACCATTGTGAACACACATAATAATAACTCCTACAGCGGCACTAGAAGGCCCTCTCTATGGCCATTTTTTGTTTATGTTTCTATCTTACTACTAGAATCTTCTAACTGCTGTGATTTTGTACTGAATGGTTGTGCACGGCCCCTTTAATATACCCCTTTATAAGTTTCTGTTAAAAAAAAAAATACAGCATGTGTGTGTCACACTTTATAATAAAATTTTGGCAATGAAATTTGTAAATTTGTAAGTATCTAATATTTTGTAACTAAAATATATGTTCAAAATTTCAAATATAGAGTACAAAGAAGAATGGTAAAACAATGTGTTACATTTTTACACATTTTAAATAATCGTTTTATTTTTATTTAATAGCTTAAATTTTACTTTTGTTTACAATTTATCCTTCAAAGTTGTAGAAAAGGATAATGGGTATCTTTAGTGTGCCACATAATTATTAAACTTGAAAATATATTATAGTCAAATTGTTTTCATGAACACATAGACATGCATTGTTGTAATCATACACATATTTTTATACTTATTTAATTTTTGTTTAATATTTTTTAAATATAATGATCCAAACTAGCATAGATCCATTTTAAACCCGGATCTATCAAGCACCTAGAGGGATCCAATTTCTTGAGCTGTACATTTTTTTACCATTTGGATCCCTCTCGATACTTGATAGCTCTGGGTTTAAAATGAATTTATGCTAGTTTAATTTTGTTTATATATTATTTAAGTTGATATGTAATTTATATTTTTCATTTTTTTTTATTTTTTAATATTTTTATTTATGTCGACTAAGATAACGTGACAAGATCTTGCCCATACTGGGTTGGAGAGCACATCGCTTCTCTCGATGCAAAAATAGCGATTTTTTATACAAATATTGAGCGTCCTACTAAATGTTGTTTTTGGTAGGAAATCAAGAAAACCAAAACTATTCTTTTCAAGAGAATAATAGAAGTTGGAGCACTGTCATTTTTTCTTAATTTTTTAATTTGTATTTTTTGAGATACTATTTTTATTTCCATTCATCTTAATTGATAAATAAGATTAAAAGTATAAATTTTAGAAAATAATTGGAGAAAAATAACTATCCATTATGAAATTACTAGAGAAAGAGTGAGAGAGAGAGAATTTTGAAAGACTCTATGAAATTTGAGTTCGAAACATGTAAGTAAGGTGCACAATGAAAATAGGGATAAGATTCATACTTCAATATAGTAAAGAGATAACTACTCAGTATTTATAGGGCCTCAAGAATTCTCAATCAAAATACTTATCTAAGTCCTTATCTCTTAAAGGAGTCTTTCTAAGGCCTTGCCTCTTCTTTTAAAAATGTTCCTTAGCAAAGTAACTCAATAAACTAGGTGGTTGAAAAGACTTGGACTAGGACCTGGATAAACTCTTTACCAACTTAGACTGTGCTAAGGAAATATGTATCCTTCTTCTATGTCTAGTTACCAAAAAGAACTATCATCTTGTTAAAGATAACTATACTCACTTTGTATCATTGAACTGATTCAATGTTAAGTAGTTCATGGCTTTACATTGAGGAGTTCTCTTAAGAATTCAAGTAAAGGATTCTTATTATTCTCTCTTTCCTTCACGAAGTTGGTTAGAATTAAATTCGCCTTTAAGGTATGAAGGGAATTATTAACTATTATGTGTACTCATTTCTTTATAGTTAAGGGAAAAAAGATATGGACTCTTTATATATGATTCTTATTCACTTATTTCTTTGGATTTTGTTAGTTGGTCCCTTAGCTATTCCCTTTGAGGGTAGTAATTAAAGGTATCCTTGTTTTCTTGTGGCCACAAAATTAAGGACTAGAGCATATCGTAAGTGAAATGAGCTATTTATCTATTTTCTCGATCCTTAGGTATCTAGTCATTGAAGTTTAAGAAAGGAAGGGTGTATAGTCATTGATGTTCAAGGAGTCCTTAGTATGAGAGAGAGAGAGAGAGGGATATTTCTTGGCCCTTAGGTATCTAGTCATCAAAGTTTAAGAAACGAAGGGTGTATAGTCATCTATGTTTAAGGACCCTTGAGTATGTGACAGTGGGTGGGGGAGAGAGAGAGAGAGAGAGAGAGAGAGAGAGAGAGAGAGAGAGAGAGAGAGAGAATGCACCCTCCGAAGTGATCTAATACACTTCTGTTTAAAGGAGTCCTAAGTGGTGAAATAACACATTGTACAAGAATATTGATGAGTAAAAAATACAAAATTGGAAATTGTGCCCAGCCTCAACATGGGCCACACTATGACAAGAACGGTGAAGAACAAGAGAGGGCAAAGGTCAAAGTTTGAGTGAAGAGCAATGACAAAAAACCCTAATACTCCTAGCTTTAACATACTTCAAATATTCTTTTGGCATGTATGAACACCAACAAATGGGAGATGTGTGGGGGAGATGTGTGGCTCTATTCTCCCAAAGGCGGGGAGAGAATAGGAGGGAGGGAAATATGAAGAATAAAAGTCATAAATGTAATAAATAAGGGACGATGATGGAATAAGCTAAAAAAACCTTTCATGTTGATCTCCTAGTGACCCCACTGAAGGGATATCCCTCACTCCACTAGGGATGTTATGTACATCATAAATTGCCAAACAATAAGGCACTATTGAGGCATTGCACATCCATATATAACCCTCTTTGTATATAAAGAGAAGAGCACAAAATACAAATATTTACCAACATATCATTTACTTATTGGCATCTACCTTCCAATGTGGCTTACGAAATAGAATATAATTGAGGCCCATACTTAAATTGATGACCACAATATTGGGTCACTTAAGTCTACATTTTCAAACAATGCATTTACAACGGAAATGAAGGTATTCATGAATATTTTATCTATAAGAGGAACTATTATGGTTGGAATTTCTCTTCATTGGAGAATACATATTCACAATTGTATAAACCTCTGAAACATAAACAATTATATCAATGTTAATTCCAATAGAAATCAAAGGCAATACAAAGAATACAAGTCTAGTAAACCAATATAACGATTGAGAAAGATGCCACATTGGATTGTCTTACCTATTTAGGCATATTTTGTTGAAGAGATTGTGTGTCCTCTATAACATCTCTACTCCTTCAATGTTGTGTTATATCTTTTCTATCATGTATCAGGTATCTTTTATCATGTCCTAAAGGTGAGTTAGGTACCTCTCTATCCATAGCAGTTGGGTAGGTCTTTGTCACATGGAAATGAATGGCCTCTCTTATCAAGGATCTATTGAGTGGGTACTACTCCATTGTGGGTCAAATGTTAACGTTCATCAGCATGTGAAAGAGGGGTTTTATTTATGGTTTGAAATTGAAATATGTGTTGACATATATTAATAAATATGTTGGCTACTGCTGTAATTGTTATTGTGATTATGTGTTAGCATGTAATGATCGATGAAAACAAAACAAGAAAGAAGAGGAGGCCCTCAACTTTGCAAAACAAATAAGAGCAGGAATAATTGTAGACAATCCTATCCCCCATTGCAAACTACCTCATCCCTGCATGCATTAAGATTTTGGGAATGCATGTGACCAATACATAGGAGAGTGAATACCCCTTTCCCAACTGCAAAAATTGTTCCTGCAATGGGAAAGAGAGCCCGCAACTTGCAATGAGACAATGAGACAGCATAAAATAGTTGCAATGAAGCCTACAATTGCATGTGAATCTAGACCAATGGTCCCTAAACAAGTACTTTAACCCTCATTAATCAATTAGTGGATGGAAAGGATGGATCTATGGTTTTTTAGGTCTAATGGTTTGACAATGTATCATTATGGTGATGTGGTGGACTATTGGGACAATGTACTAGGAGAAAGCCATATTTTTGCAAATTTATGCTATATACTAGAGTATCATAATTTTTGGAATGACAAATACATAAATTCTAAGGCAAGTTCCTCCTTTCCTTCCTTAGGCACAAGTGTTAATGTGGGGATTCCAATGGGACCCTCCCTCCTACAATTTGGAACTTTTGGTTTCAATTGCAATATGGGTAACAAAGGGGTCACTATTAGACATGTCAAACAAAGTCATGTTTTACAATAACCCAAGTCATTGATATACAATACGGGAGTTTTCCAATTGGAAAGCACAAGTGACAAGAATTGAGTTGGCACTAAAGATTTAGCCTATGATATTTTGACTCCATGAAAACTTAATCGGGGTCAAGTTTGTGAAATAAAAACCTAATTTCTTCTCCTCAAGCAAAGTCTACCTTGATGCAAGATGGAGACTTGATTATTCTACAATCATATCCATTTAAAGGTTATGGTGAAGGGTTTATTTCCAAACACCTTGATCTAGAGATCTTAAGTAGTTCTTAATATATCATTCCCCAATCTTCAATAAGTTCGAAGGGAATACCTATAAAAAAAATCTCGTAAAGTCATAAAGAAGGAGGATATGAGAACAATTATGGGTGAGGATATCAAAATGGACCAAACTATGGAATTCTCAAGGAAGGTATTACTTAGTAATTTTCATGGTAGATCAATAAGTGAAGCCTCTTTAAACTCCTAGGTTCAACAACATTGGTCCCTAATCTTGGGATATGAACTTGTTTTCCATATTTTGGCCAAATGATGGTTGGGATTCCAATCCAAAATGGAGGAATATTCCATGACTATTTTGCAAGGTCACTGGTACTAGGGTTCAACATATTTATTTATGCAATGGTGGTATCCTTGTTTTGATCTGCATGTTGAGTCAACAACCAAAATCTCAGTATGATGAAACTCTAGGATTTCCATGAGAACTGATGACAAATAAAGCTCTTATAAAAATAGGGAATTATTTGGGAAATTGTTGGCTATTGATCCTACTTTACATTGCTCTATAGTTTGGTCACTTGTAAAACTCCTAGTCAAAATTAATGTTAGTGGTGGGATACCAAAAAAATACAAAGAACCAATGGAAATGCCTCTTATTATCAAGTTTTCCCACCAAAAAAGTATAGAGAACCACTGGAAATGCCTCTTATCATCAAGTTTTAGACTACTTGTGAACCCCTTTTCACTGTCTAAGATCTCACATGCATGATTACATTGTTAAAAAATACCAAAATCATTCTAAATCAAAGTAGATGAAACACATAAGGTTGTGCAATAGGATGTTCTGAAGGGATTGAGGTAAAAACTTCTTTGTTGGAGGTTCCGTTGTTAGTAGAGATCCCTAATTTGAATTTGCTTCAAAATGCAAATCCAAATGGGGAATCCATGGAGGCTCCGGAGATGACGGACAATGGTTTTTAGGAACACGACCAAAACTCCATGAAGAAGGATATAGGACCTAAACATATTTTTTTTAGAGTGGCATTTCTAAGAATCTGGAAAAGATCAACGAGTATGCTTGTGGGGATCCAATATTAGCATTTGTGTTATATTATATGATTTTCAAAGTGGTTATTTCTATTCTTTCATAGGATTCCAAGGGATTAGATCCAGCCATTGTCGAAAATGGTGACCAATCGAAGATAGAAAAAATGACGGTTATTGGTGATGCTTCTAGTCTAGAATTGGAAGTCAAAGCTCAATGAAACTCAGGTAATAGAACCTCTATTATTCATATCTCCCCAATCTCTAAATTTAATTTAAATTCATATATTGGTGACTAATGTGAGATGGGTGGCTTGTCTCTTTGTTCTAGTGTCAAGGAAAGTTTAACGTTTCTGGTCATAAGAATAATAGCATGGATACTCTATTGCTAGAAGCTTCTCAAAGCCTTATCTCTCTTGACTCTATGTTGGAAAGGTCGAGCTCAAGAATGATTATGACTCAAGTGTCATTTGTAGATATAATTTCATACCTAGGTCAAAGATATACTAAAACATAGTTTACCTCCTCTTGATCATTATTTTATTTTTCATCTATTTTGGTACTTACTAGGTGGAAAAAGTGGAGCTATTTGCTTGTAGGGTCAATTTTATGTGTAGGTCCCACTTTGGTGATTTGGACTCTAAGAACTTCTAGACACCATTTGAGGTCTTAAACAAGAATTTTTTAAGTCAACAATTTACAATATTATCTTTAGGTGTCTTGATGTTGTTTGAAACATCGGAACCTTTTGCAAAAATCACGTTAATCATAGTTTATGTGCAAAATGTATGCCTCCCAAAACATTGCCTATTATATTAACCACCATGGAATCGAGTGGATGCCACATCAGCTCACATTCCTCACACATCTAGATTTATTCACATGTTAACTTACAAAAATATTTAGAGGGTCCAAAACACTACCATTAATTCGGGGTTGAGATATGCAAATATCCCTAACCGTAACACTAGACATCTCTCGTGTTATGTTAAATATTTGGCTGCTAGGAAATGAACAGGTTTCATTCTTATTACATTCTTTTATTGTTCCATAGTAGAGAAAAACATCTAGGAGTTGGATTTTCAAGAGAAACAAATGAAGTAGAAGATTTTGAAGACGCCATACTGGCCACAATGTCCATGGAAACTTCATAGTGACTACCTATTTCTTTGTGTTTTCATTTTATAGTTGAGAATAAAAAAGCAAAGTATCAGCCCCACATTCAAGCTAGGTTGTTCCCATATTAGAATTTTTCTTGTGTTTATTGTGTGGATGGTATGTTATTTGCTTTCTTATTTCATTTTAGCGTATTTCAGCATTAAGATATGCAATACTAATGTAAATCATTCCATAATAATTTATTGTGGAATATTAGATGATTTGTTGTGATGAACTATGCCAGTGGAATATCCATGGAAGTATATAGATCCTATTGGTATTAAAACAATTTTCATTGGGGTATTTGTGGAAAGTTGTAGAATCTAGGAATTGGTGTAAAAAAATAGTATCAAAAATCTAACCATGGTGGAAAAGTACAATAGTAAAAATCTAAGAGATGAATCACAGAAGAGATTTTTAAAGATGGAAGCACAAGCCAGTGACATCTCTTGCAACATTACTACACTAGAGAATAATTTTGGACCTTTAGAGGAGTTTTGTAGCTCTAACATAGAAAATGGATCATATAGGATATCTAGAGATAATGAAGACCTAGAAAAGGAGTTGAAAAAAGAGCCAAAGAAAGAGGGACCAAGTTCAGGTGTCATCACTCCTTAACAATCTTTGTTCAACATGGAAGCGAAAGTGAACATCAAACCCTATCAAGGTGAGATTGATGTAATTAAATTGAATCAATAATTGCAACAATTAGAAGTTTATTTCAGTGTACACCACATAGGTGAGAAGCAGAAAAATTCACTTGCCTAAATAAAGTTAGAGGGGCATACCTTAACTTGGTGGAAAATTCACACAAAGACACTTAGGTTGGAAGTTGATCCCCTAGTAACTAAGTGGGAGGTTCTTAAAACCATCATCAACTCCCAATATGCCCTTTCAAGTAAGAAGAGGACAAGAGGATCATTTTCCATTACTTCCAACAACAAAAAGGGTATTGTGCAAGAGTACACCACAAAGTTTAGAGAAGTGGTTATTATGTTGGGTATATCTCCGAACAATCCAGATGTATTACTCAAGTACATGGGCATCCTACACAATCATTTATGGAGGCAAGTGATGCTCTTCAAAGCTAGGACAATTGATGAAGCTTGTGTGCAAGCACAATATCTAGAAAATATGGGTAAGACTAAAGGGAATCCAAGTAGTTCCAAGCATATATACCACCAAGATGTTTCCAAGGGGGAAAAGAAGACGTGGAAATAAAAGGACAATAATATAACCACTACTGCAAATCAATGCAAGGATCCAAAAAACCATTGTAATATCATTGGTCACATCGAAGATAAGCGTTGGAATTTACATCTCGATTTAAATCCAAAGAACCATGAAAATGATGCCATAAAAAGACGCATACTAAATGAAGCGCAACTATGGGTTGATACTGGGTCAAAAACTCTTGTTTTAATTAATCTGATAACACAATTTAAAAAATAAACCCAACACAATTGAACTAAATTATAGTAGTGTCTCAACATTTACATGTTTTGTTTACTAGGTCAACAAATCATATTCATGTTCATATTTATTGATTGGATAGTGTATGTTGATATGAAACAGGTGCTCATGGAAAAATTGAAATGCTTTTAAATATTTTTTTTAACATAGCATATTGACCAAGAGAGTGATAAGTTGAGGCTGATATGTAACGAATGGTGATTGTAAAAATAAAATAGCTTTATTTTTTATTTTTTATTTTTTATTTAGCACTTCTGTATAACATGAGCAAGTAACAACTACTTTATTTTACATTTTCAATGGAAATAAATATCCTACCACACTATGAGCAAGTAGCAACTACTTTATTAAAGTTTCAATGGACAGAATATCCTACCACACTGAAATTCATCCTTCCACTAAAAGACAAAGTAATGAGGCTTATACAAGCCACGTCACTTAACAATTACTCCTTATCCAACCTACTTTTTTCAATCATAAATACACATAAACATGAACACAAACACAACTCCTTATACAGCCTACTTTTTTTAATCATAAATACATACAGATGGGTAAGTCTCATGAAGAACTTTATCCAACCTACATGAACACAAACACAAGGAAGAACTTAAACTTTGATGAGAGCAATTACAAGTCTTATCAAAGACATCTATGTGTTGCTCCACATATTGACTCCATTTATACAATCATAGTAGTGTTGGCTGCAAAAACTGTCCTATGCCAACTTACGGAAAGACAGCCCACACACTCGACTTAATGCAATCTTGTATGTGTTTAAAGTAATTGTCCTTCACGGGATCAAGGCCCTACTGCTTGTATGATGTGCTCTCAGAATAGAGAGTCTCTCTAAGGTGAGTGTGTGCCAAGTTTACTCAAACCAAACTGCTAACAAATTAGAGAAATTTAACCTAATGACTAACTAATGCTAAAGATTATCTTAAGCTAAGTGCATAAAATAGTACCTCCTAATTCTATTCTATGACAACCTAAATGCAGACTACCTATCTCGGCCAAGAGCATGAGTTAAAATTAATATTAATTCAGCTTGCATTTAAAATATAAACATATAATAATTTAAATTGAAGAACAGTCTCACAATTAAACTATTACATGCTAAAAAAAACTTAAAATCTCTTACAAATTAACGGATTAAGATCACGAAAAAAATGTTAGATGCTTTTAATTCTGCAAAGTAAATCAATATCAGCTGATAGATCAAATGCAATAGAAATCACTATCTTTCAAAATAAGTTTTAAAAGACTCAGATCATAAGAAATGAAGCATAAAATAAAAAGCAAATTTTACAGTTTGCTTCAATCCCAAAGAAGATAATGATGAACAGAACAAGTAATCCAGTTCAATTACTCCATAAAAGAAATTTTACAAAGCTATGAGAACAGGTTCTAATGTCCATTCAAAGCACCATAGCTTCAAAAGAGTTTTGATGTATCAGCCTTAGCGTTTACCTATGTCTCTGGTTCCGTGAGAAAAACTCGGTTTAGCATAGGAACAACAAAACAAAACAGAAAGAGAAACACAATCATCTTTCTGGTTTATGGAGACCATCCCTAGCAGAGAAACTTGTAGAAAAATGAAAACAAAATAAGATTTGCCCAGTTTCCTGGAACATTCCCCCCGTCCAAAGCAATCTCTGCTATTGTTTAAATAGTCCAATACAAACCAACAGAAAACTCAGGAGTGAACCGATCCCATGCTGGCCGCAACTAGAAAAAACATGTTCAAAGAACCTAACAAATCTCTCAAATGGTTCACTTTTTTCAGGAGATTCCCCACGATTCTAATAAACAATTCCATTCTGCAAAAAACCCATATCTCGGATTTTGTTATTTCTTCTTAATTTGCCTGCAGTTTGCAACAGAAAATCACCTCCTAAATAATGACGAGAATCTGGTTTCTTCTTAGCTCTTTAACTACTGTAACGCTTCTCCCACTTTTCCTTGATGAACTCGCTAACTTCATCTCTTCTTGCTTGAACAATATCAGGCTGTATCCGCTAATAATATTGTGGTTCATTTTGATAGTAATATTGTATCGTCAAAATCTGGTAACAACTTAGAGTGGTTGGAATATCTACAATCTGATAGCGTATTTCTTCATAAAATGGTATGTTTAACCTTTGTGATCTCTGCGTTCCATTCAATGTTCATGTGTTAATATTTGGAGCACGTTAACCCCACAAAAGGAAATACCTGCAAAAACAATAAAAAGTAATTAAGCATATCCAAACTCTCGGCAAACATACACATCGAATATATATATTAAACCACCAAAAGAAGGACATGTGTGAGCTGTGTCAATATGATGATAATTATAACAACATTTTGAAGGATGAAATAAAATAAGGATAAGAATTTTCCCTTTTCACTTCATGAATTCACCATATGTTCTTCGTTCGTGAATGTTCTAGTATCCCTGCAATTTCATCGCCTTAATCCACGCTACTGTTTGCCAGCACTATGCATTATAATTATCCATTAGAACAGAACTGCGATCATATTAATTGTAACTTTGGTAGTTCTATGCAGCCTTCATTTTCCAAGAAAAAGTGGAAATACGATCTACACCTGACATATCAATGTGGATAACCATATATAACTAGCTATATTTATGATGCATCATGGCAAGTTTTGAATATGTCCTGGATTTTAGTGAGCTAGTTGAGCTGGTTTCCCTTTTGAAATGGGGGCAAGTTCCCCTCAACAACTTGACATGGATCATTTTGTTTTTCTTGTTATACATTAATGAACATGTAACCAGTAATCAGTCGAGGCATTGTGGCAAATTCAATGAGTTAATATTGATCTCTTTTGAATGCAAAAATTGATGTTAAAATCTTTTACAATTCCATAATTACTGTCACTTAAAATCTGTGTAATATGACAACGTATCACTGTTCTTTCTAGAAACTGAGACGTGTTCCTATTATGTGGTTTCATAGCTACATAAGGAATCGATTTGGCAAAAATGTTGACAAGTGTTTTCAAAGGCTTTAGTCACAGCACTCATCCTTTTTTTTCGAAATTAGTTCTCCGTTTAGCGTGCATTCCCTACACTTGTAACAACTATACTTTGGAGTTGGCATGATTTATTTGTGTAACTGGAAAGTTGGTTGAGCAACCGTAGCATGCTTGGAAAGCAGGCAACCTTTATGCATTAGCGTCCATATCCAATGCTTAAGATTCCTGCACAACATAAATTGTATTTCACATTTATATATATCTTACTCGGCGTGCAGTAACCAGAACTCTTCAAAAGTTGACTTTCCAAATCCATGCATAAAAAGAAACGTCACCTTTTCCCTTATGAAAGGCTTTGATATATATTAATGTTTTCGTGATAAAATACAATTATTAAGAGTATAATCCCTTTCATAACCCTTTTCATAATTTAGTCATGATACATATTTCAATGACAATGTAAATGAATAAAGTCATTTAAAAGGAAAGACTCCTATGCACCGTGGAATTCACTAAAAAGCTGTCTTTATTTTGAAAATTAAAAAAAGTTGATTTTTGTTTGTTTCTAAACAAATACCATAATGGATATATGATAAACCAAGTGATTAAAATTATAAGCAATGTGAATAAAGTTTTTTAACTTTGGACTAGATTATAATTTTTACAAAGCATGAAACTAATAATACACAAAAGAGCCTTAGCCTTGATCAAATTAAAGAAAAGTCTTATAGATTTGCCAAAAAGACATAATATTTAAGAAGATTTGAATGATTGTCCAAAGTTATGAATTCTTTTTTTAATGCATTTAATATATAATTCATGAGTATGGGAAAAGAATCTTGTTAAATAAGTCCTTGATAAATTAATTAAAGAACCTAAAATTCCAATAATGAAGTATTTTTGACAAAAGTTTAAAGCTTAAAGAATGCAATCAAATCATCAAAATTTGAAGTTAAAGACTTAGCTTCATTCTTTAAAAGATATTATTTCAAGGCGTAGATCAATCATCATAAAATTGAGTATTTACATAGTTTACCTTGATCTACCAAAAATGTTGCTTTAAATTGTCTATGCATTAAGACTGGAGATCGACGAGACTGTCAAAAGATGAGACCATTCAATCTTAGACCAACCCAAAACATATGATTATCTTAAACAAAATTATATAGGAGAATGGGAGAATGATGAAGAAATGAGAAGCGAAGACAATTGAAATCCAAGCAAAAAGACAATCAAACCACTAACTGAATCAAGGAAGAAAATCAAAAGCTAATTATTTACAAAATTTATATGAGGACCCCTTTGATTTTACCAAAATGAAGGGGAGTTGTTTGGGTGCCAACAAATGGCGACATGCTAGGCGAACCAGTTATCTCTGTTCATCTTGTTTCTAACAATCGAGTAAGATATGGTCCTAGACTCACTCTGAGAGATCAGGTAATCTCAATTTAGGACAAACCTGTGTTTAATGATTTTCACGTTTGCAAATACTTTCAAAAATTTACCCCTGCGCTGCTAATAAAAAATTTCGCATATAGACAAACCAGATAAGAGAATCTCGTCAAAACCAGATACTCAAAATAAAAGATAACCCAAAACTTCCAATATAAATATATAACTGACTTATTCCTCTGAAAAATACAAGAAACATGTTCGATCTTATTATAGATAAATTTTGCTATTGTATTTAAGACTTTATAAAACAAGGAATCAGTGTCTTAGCTAGGTAACCATAAGACAATGTCACTCACATATATCATCAGAAATGAATCAGCTGGCTCATTACTGAGACCTTTCGTTCCTTATTTCATAAAATCAAAAATTATAAACAGAACAGATCCAAGTACTTCCCAGATTGTAAGTAGTTTAAAAAATGACTGTTAGTTCGGATTGATAAAGATTTGCAAGTACCAAGTTTTGAAAAGACAAATTATCATTCACCTTTACTATAAAGATAACAGAAAGCAAAATATCAATTCTGATAGTAAGTACAAACTTCTAAAAGTTTACAACAGAGCCGTTTCAAATTCGAGAAAACCTGACCAGTCTCAGCGGGAAAAATACCATATTTATAACAATAACTAAAAATGAATGAACAAACTGAAATTCGAACCACGTAGATTTATTTATTTACACTAACCCATTTAAATCAAACAAAACCAAACGAAAAAATAAAAAATAAAAAATAAAAAGAAAAACCAAACCCTATTTGCATACGTACAAAATGATCAAAATAAAAAATAAAAAAAAAATCAAGTGAAATCAAATTGCCAATGTAACCAACCCTACAAACTCAAACCAATAAACACATGTACATCGCAAATCAAAAATAAAAATGGCAAAAAAAAGAAATCAAAATCAAAAATATCTAGATCTATCCCTAACAAGTGCAAGATAAGAAACTTGTTATTTACAGGAAATCTTACACCAAATGATTTTTCTAACAAAACTTCTATTGGATCATGATATGTACAATGATCAATATTTACATGTTGAGATAAATCTACAGTAAAGGAATTATCGCCCCTTGAATTATTTCTTAATATAATCATTTTTTCAGATATAAAAGATGGATAAGATATAAGACCAAGACATCTATATGGTGAAATTTGATCTTTTTTACAATCCATGTCTAAAATTTGATTTACAAAAGGCAAATCTGATATTTTTTCTGATTTCTTAAATGTATGATGTGCAATCCTTCTATCATGAATACTCTCTTGTAAACAAATACATCTCTTATAAAGATCGTCAAATTGAGAAACAATTTCGATTAATTCATCATCAAGAGTACTTGTTATATCTTCAAAATTGGAAGGAAATGAACATTCAGGCAAAATTTGTTTTGTATAAAATTCTTGTGAGCAGATTGGGTAGTTAAAGAAATCTTCAAAATCAAAAGAAAAATTATCTCCTAAAAATTTCCCCTCGCCATCTTCTAAACATTGTTTTATGGTGAGAAGGTCATCGTTATTCAGTTCATGTTCGTTTAAGACTTGAAATTTGGATTCAACACAAACTTGAGTTTTAGGAGTATGGGATACTTCTGCTTGACATTCGTAATTGTTACCCAATGTCTCAATAGTACGTGAGTTTGTATAATCATCCAATAAGTTTTCATTACTCACATAATCATATGAAACAGAACTTTGGTTTGAAGTTGAAGAATTAGAATGAGGAGAACTCCAAAATTGTTTTGATATTGAAATATTGTGATTAGATTTATCAATTAAATTTAGAGCTATCTCTCTCCTAGATTTTGAACTTTCAATATCATCTTTTAACTTGTAATTCGGATCAAAGGAAGATTTATGATCAGATTCAAAATTAGTTCTGACTCTAGTAAAAGATGAATCACAACATGGACTTGATTCCATTTCAAATTCAATATTATCTAGAGTAGGAAGATTAGATTGTAAATCAGTTTCAGATTTGCTCCAAAATTGACCAAAGTGATTAAATGATGTACATGAATTATGATCTTCTTTTAGGGTTTTAGATGTGGATTCAAAACCATGAGAATTTGTCGTAAGGCATTCTTTATATTCAATCCCAGGTGGAGGAAAATGATAATCAAGATTTTGCAATGAATTTACAACTAAGTTATGATCTTCTTGTAAACCAATTGATGTTATACACATAGCTACAATGTTTTCTTCATTATGCATAATTGATTTATTTTTATGATTATGCAAAGATATAACTTCATCATGTAAAATCTCAACTTGTTCATATAACGTAGAAATTTCAGATTTGTTATCTTCTTCACCTTTATCTTTATTATAATTATTATCGAAAAATAAAGAGGAAGAAAGGTCATGGAAATACCTCTTAAAATCCTTCTCAAGAGATTGTGCGTGCTCACATGCTTGTTCAAAATCAAGTATACATTTTTGTGCAACAAACATAGCTATAGATTTAGGTAAGGAACGCACATACCACTCATAAATAATGTCACCTGAAGGTTTATGATTGTCTTTGAGTCGATGATAAACCTGTCGAAAGCGTGTGTTGAATTCATGTATGGATTCACCTTCTTTGACCTGTATTACATCCAACTCAAGATATATATCAATCACATTATAAATATCATAAGCACTTTGAAAAACTCTTTTAAAATCAGACCAACCATGAATAGTGTGAATGGGAAGAACAAAATACCAGTATGATACCTTTCCTTCAAAAGTGAAGGGAAAAAGCCTGCATA
Organism: Pseudotsuga menziesii; assembly: GCA_001517045.1. Lineage (NCBI taxonomy): Eukaryota > Viridiplantae > Streptophyta > Pinopsida > Pinales > Pinaceae > Pseudotsuga > Pseudotsuga menziesii. The sequence continues at coordinate 1,187,116 of LPNX010400114.1, forward strand.
CAACATATTTATATGCAATATCAAGTAAACGTAATACAGACTCATATTTTCTTATGTGTTCTAAAGCTGTGATATTCCCTTCACCGTCAAACTTTGGCAAGAAAGCAACTGCCTTTCTAGGGAGTTCA
>LPNX010400114.1:1188217-1203125 GCA_001517045.1 Pseudotsuga menziesii
GCCACAAATGGAAAAAACGTGTTCAAAGAACCTGACAAATCTCTCAAATAGTTCACTTTTTTCAGGAGATTCCCCAAGAGTCTAATAAACAAGTCCGTTCTACAAAAAAACCATATCTCGGATTTTGTTATTTCTTCTTAATTTTCCTGCAGTTTGCAACAAAAAATCGCCTCCTAAATAATGACAGGAATCCGGTTTCTTCTTAGCTCTTTAACTACTGTAACGCTTCTCCCACTTTTCCCTGATGAACTCGCTAACTTCATCTCCTCTTGCTTGAACAAGATCGGGCTGTATCTGCAAATGATATTGTGGTTCATTTTGATAGTAATATTGTATCGTCAGAATCTGGTAACAACTTAGAGTGGTTGGAATATCTGCAATCTTATAGCGTATTTCTTCATAAAATGGTATGTTTAACCTTTGTGATCTCTGCATTCCATTCAATGTTCTAGTGTTAACATTTGGATCGTGTTAACCCCACAAAAGGAAATACCTGCAAATACAATAAAAAGGAATTAAGCATGTCCAAACTCTCATCAAACATACACATCGAATATGTATATTAAACCACCAAAAGAAAGACACGCGTGAGCTGTGTCAATATGATGATAATTATAACAACATTTTGAAGGATGAAATAAAACAAGGATAAGAATTTTCCCTTTTCACTTCATGAATTCACCATATGTTCTCCATTCGTGAATGTTCTAGTATCCCTGCAATTTCATCGCCTTAATCCACGCTAATGTTTGCCAGCACTATGCATTATAATTATCCATTGGAACAAAACTGTGATCATATTAATTGTAACTTTGGTAGTTCTATGCAACCTCCATTTTCCAAGGACAAGTGGAAATACAATCTAAACCTGGCTATACATATCATTGTGGATAACCATATATAGCTAGCTATATTTATGATGCATCATGGCAAGTTTTGAATTTGTCCTGGATTTTATTGAGCTAGTTGAGCTGGTTTCCCTTTTGAAATGGGGGCAAGTTCCCCTCAACAACTTGACATGGATCATTTTGTTTCTCTTGTTATACATTAATGAACATGTAACCAGTAATCAATGGAGGCATTGTGGCAAATTCAATGAGTTAATATTGATCTATTTTGATTGCAAAAACTGATGTTAAAATCTTTTACAATTCCATAATTACAGTCACTTAAAATCTGTGTAATACGACAATGTATCACTGTTCTTTCTAGAAACTGAGACGTGTTCCTATTCTCTGGTTTCTTAGATGCATAAGGAATCGGTTTGGCGAAAATGTTGACGAGTGTTTTCAAAGGCTTTATTCTTTTTTTTTCGAACTGAATTCTCCTTTTAGCGTGCATTCCCTACACTTGTAACAACTATACTTCGAAGTTGGCGTGATTTATTTGTGTAACTGGAAAGGTTGTTGAGCAACAGTAGCATGCTTGGAAAGCAGGCAACCTTTATTGATCAGCATCCATATCCAATGCTTAAGATTCCTGCACAACATAAATTGTATTTCACATTTATATATATCTTACTCGGCGTGCAGTAACCAAAACTCTTCAAAAGTTGACCTTCCAAATCCATGCATAAAAAGAAATGTGACCTTTTCCCTTATGAAAGGCTTTGATATATATTAATGTTTTCGTGATAAAATACAATTATTAAGAGTACAATCCCTTTCATAACCTTTTTCATAATTTAGTCATGATATATATTTTAATGACAATGTAAATGAATAAAGTCATTTAAAAGGAAAGACTCCTATGCACCGTGGAATTCACTAAAAAGTTGTCTTTATTTTGAAAATTAATAAAAATTGATTTTTGGTTGTTTCAAAACAAATACCATAATGGATATATGATAAACCAAGTGATTAAAATTATAAGCAATGTGAATAAAGTTTTTTAACTTTGAACTAGATTATAGTTTTTACAAAACATGAAATTAATAATACACAAAAGAGCCTTAGCCTTGATCAAATTAAAGAAAAGTCTTGTAGATTTCCCAAAAAGACATAATATTTAAGAAGATTTGAATGATTGTCCAAAGTTATGAAACTTTTTTTTGAATGCATTTAATATATAATCCATGAGGATGGGAAAAGAATCTTTCTTTTTTTTTTCTTTTTTTTTTCAATGTGGTTCACGCGTCGGCTTGACCGACAGGCTACGTCCACGGAAATAAATCAGGCGGGCCCACCCGAAGGGGCCTCACACCTTAGGCACACTTCATGCCTAACCTCAATAGCGTCAATGAGAATTGAACCCGTGACCTCTATACCGAGAGGCCTAGCGACGGGTGCTCAACCAATTGAGCTAACTCTTGGGGCTAAGTGGGAAAAGAATCTTGTTAAATAAGTCCTTGATAAATTAATTAAAGAACCTAAAATTCCAATAATGAAGGATTTTTGACAAGAGTTTAAAGCTTAAAGAATGCAATCAAATCATCAAATTTTGAAGTTAAAGACTTAGCTTCATTCTTTAAAAGATAATATTTCAAGGCGTAGATCAATCATCATAAAATTGAGTATTTACATAGTTTACCTTGATCTACCAAAAAGGTTGCTTTAAAGTGTCTATGCATTAAGACTGGAGATCAGCGAGACTGTCAAAAAATGAGACCATTCAATCCTAGACCAACCCAAAACATATGATTATCTTAAACAAAATTATATCGGAGAATGGGAGAATGATGAAGAAATGAGAAGTGAAGGCAATTGAAATCCAAGCAAAAAGACAATCAAACCACTAACTGAATCAAGGAAGAAAATCAAAAGCTAATTATTTACAAAATTTATATGAGGACCCCTTTGATTTTACCAAAATGAAGGGGAGTTGTTGGGGTGCCAACAAGTAGTATCCACCGTCTATGGTGGGTAGGCAATGCACAGGATCATAGAGTGTGAAGAGCCCTCATGCACAATTTAAATCTATGCATAGCCAAACTCATTCAATGGCCTGCATATACACTGGAATAGGCACCTATGCCATTTTGGATGAATTGGAAGCTCACTTAATCTGTTTGAGAAAAACTACTCGTGGATGAAGGTGGGCCTAAACTCTTACCACAAACAATGCTAAATTAAAATTAAAATAAAACAATTCAATGTATTTTAAGATATATCCTACATAAACAAGAAAACAAAAACATACAATAAAATAAAATAAAAACAACTAAGATGTAACCTACAGAAACAATATGACCTCATAATTGTAAAACTTTAATTTAAAAAAAGTTAAAGCTTTAAAGAAATAAAGGACATCAATACATAAATCTGTATGTAGATATAAAACCTATATTTGTAACTAAGGTCTTGAACTTTTTTATATTCTTTTAAAAAAACTTATTCAAGTTTATCAAGGAAAATATATCTACAAATGACAAATTAGCAAATGATTTATGTAAAAACACAAAATCAGAATTTTGTCAATCCTTAAAAAAAAAAATTGAACTTTTTTATATTCTTTTAAAAAAACTTATTCAAGTTTATCAAGGAAAATATATCTACAAATGACAAATTAGCAAATGATTTATGTAAAAACACAAAATCAGAATTTTGTCAATCCTTAAAAAAAAAAAATTAAACTTTTAAGAAATAAAAACATTAAGTTTGGGAAATATCTGTATTTGTAGCCAAGGTATCAAACTTGTTACTTTTTTTTATGTTCTTTTTAGAAAATATTTATTCAAGTTCAACAAGGAAAATATGTATCCTCAAATGACAAATTAGTAAAAGATCTATCTAACGAGATCAAAATCAAAATTTTGTCAATTCTTCAGATCTGCATTGAAATTTGGCGAGCACAAAATGCATGCAAATAGTGAAAACACAAACACACAAAGCATCATTAAAAAAATTGAGGTGTCACTGGGTCATTGAGGTATAACCGTAAAATTGCTTAGGCATAGATACACTCAATGAATCTTAATACAAGATCAAGAAATTTTCCATTATTATAACAGCAATGAAATTTGGTGAGCACAAAATCCATTCAAGCAATGAAAACACAAACTCAAAAGCATCATTAAAAAGTTCAATTGAGATATAATTGTAAAATTCTTTAAGCGAAAACTCCATAATTCTTAAAAATTATAAACCCCTAAACCACTTTGCAAAGCTAGTCCAGCAAGTTTTTAAGCTTTTTGACCATTCCAAAAACAGCATCCACACATTTGAAATGATTATATTACACATCGTTTTTGTTGTCAGCATGGTAAGGGGTGAGACATTTTTTAATCCAAAATGATAATTTCTTAAACCTGGAATATGACTTATCTACCTAAATAGTTGGAATATGACTTATCAACCCAAATGGTTGCCATTTGAACTGTCGTTGTCATTTAAATAGTTATAAACAATATTATCATTTAAACAGTATAAACAAAGCCATTTGAACTGTTGTTGTCATTTAAATAGTTATATACAATATTGTCATTTAAACAGTTATAAACAATAGGAGTTCTATATTAAATAGGAGTTCTATATTAAATGGTTGCATTCAACCATTTAACTAACCAACAATATTTTAGAAAATGGATAGTTGTAAATACACATTTGAATTTGTATTTTAAAATATATGTCCATGTTCCACCCATTCAGTAATTTATATATATTTAGAAAATGAATGGTTATAAATACATTTTTGAATTTTGTATTTTAAAATATATGTCCATATTCTAGGCACCATTTGGTGATTTATATATATTTAGAAAATGAATGGTTATAAATACATTTTTGAATTTTGTATTTTAAAATATATGTCATTTGGTGATTTATATATTTTAAAAAAGGGATGGTTGTAAATACACATTTGAATTTTTATTTATTTCAAAATATATGTCCATATTTGGTAGTGATTTTTGGTGGTGATTTATAAAAGGCTGTCAAGAATATCTCCTTGAGCATTTCAATCACAAATAAAGCATTTCAATCACAAATAAAAGCGACAAGATACACAGAATAAAAGCGACAAGATGCACACAGAATAAAAGCGACAAGATGCACAGAAAACATCTTATTGGAATGTAAATACAAACATATAACCATCCAAAAATTTTGGATCACTTTAATTAATATACATAATTTCATTTTTAGCTCTTCTACATGTCCAAAGTTTTGCATCCCAATGAAATACACAGTTAAATAGGCATTCCAATCAATATATATATATTACAAGAAAATTAATATACATAATTTCATTTTTAGATCTTCTATATGTCCAACTGTTGAAGTTTTGCATCCAATGAAATACTCAGTAAAATAGGCATTCCAATATATATGAAAAAATCATAATCAAAAATTGGGTTATGATTATCACTTTAATTAAAATACATTACTTTTTTTTTAGCTTTTTCTATATGTCCAACTGTTGAAGTTTTGCATCCAATGAAATACTCAGTAAAATAGGCATTCCAAAACACACATATATACAACGAGAAAAAATCATAATCAACATCTGCAATCCTTGCCCAGAGGAAGAATTGTCCAGAAGAATAGTCCATCTTTCCAGAGTGGACCTCCAGAGTATCAAAAATTGCGTTATGATTATCACTTTAATTAAAATACATAAAAAAAATTTAGCTTTTTCTATATGTCTAACTGTTGAAGTTGCGTTATGATTATCACTTTAATTAAAATACATAATTGTTTTTTAGCTTTTTCTATATGTCCAAACTGTTGAAGTTTTACATCCAATGAAATACTCAGTAAAATAGGCATTTCAAAACACACATATATACAACGAGAAAAAATCATAATCAACATCAACAATCCTTGCCCAGACGAAGAATTGTCTGCGAGAATAGTCCATCTTTCCAAAGTGGACCTCCAGAGTCATTCTAACAAATCAGTTATTCATTTAATATAATTGGGTATATTGTGGAATGCCATTGCATAATATGACGACAAAATTGTTACAGATGCCAAGTGCCAAAGAATTATGTTCATCAGCAAGAGAACAAACCTGAAAAGATTCAACACCACAGTGATAAAATTGTCAGTGTGTGAAACGAAGTCATAATAAGACAATAAAACCATCCAATAAGAGAGGTTATTTCATGAAGCGAAGTTATAATAAGACAATAAAACCAACCAATAAGAGAGGTTATTTCATGAGCAACTTTTTCCAGTACCATAGCAAAAATGATAGATTAAGAAAGGGAATCCAAAAAACATGAACAGAATTGGACTCGAACTAAAAATAACTTCATTGAGAATAGAACTGCAATTTAAGGTGCAAGAAAGCCAGCACATCGAACGTCTAAGAATAGACCCCATAAGTTTATTAAGAAAGGGAATCCAAAAAACATGAACAGAATGGGACTTGAGCTAAAAATAACTTCATTGAGAATAGAACTGCAATTTAAGCTGCAAGAAAGCCAGCACATCGAACGTCTGAGAATAGACCCCATAAGTTTGGTTCATGTGAGAATTGCGTCATTACATTCTCACTGTATGTAATTAATCCACCCTTCAAAGCAAATAATGCTCTCAACTGCTCCATGAGCTCATTTTGAGCCTACTGCATGGCTCATCTCATACATTAAAGAATCCAAATCTAGAAGTTGAAATGTCGAGAAAATATAATTTGAATTGTGTCCATAAACCAAATACAAGAACCAAATTTCTTCTCAAGCCATGAAACAAGGTGGGAAATTTCTTCTCAAGCCATGAAACAAGGTGGGCACCCTTACCCCAGATAGGATGTCTCTCCTTACAAGCACACGAGATGGTGCCTGCACCCACCACATTTCTGTTGGACTCACGATTTCCGTTAGACCAAAACCCGCAGGTATTAATCTCTGGCGATTTAGACTAAAACCCGCAGGTATTAATCTGTCACAATCGCCAGAGTTAAGATCTCGGGAGGTGATTAGTCCATGTCACGAAACTCACGGGGAGTGCTGAACCCAATGTCCAACCATTTCAGCACATGAAGTACCAGGTGGCGGCAAAGGGAGAGAGGGCAGGCTTTTAACACTACCATCATGAAGGTTACTTGGAATTTAGATGAAAGGACAGGGATGGGTGCTTATACAATTGTATCACCATACCCTACCCGCAGAGTAGTTATCAGTACCCTGAATTATGCCCGGGAATGGTGAAACAGGGTATAGTTGCACTCCAATTCTGCCACAGCACAAGCAGAAAAGCCTGTTATCGATTCACAGACTTGGTAAATTCATGGTCATTTCCTCTCTGGCTCAAGATCTGCTGGCTCATACCCCGCTTCTGGTGGGATACTCATCTCTGGTTTGAGGCCTTCTGGCTGTTTTGAAGCGGTAGGGAGTGCTTATTTGCCTGTAGGCTGTGCCTTGTCCCCCCATCCACACCAGAGACCCTCTGCTTGTCTTTCCCCCTCTCCAGGAACAGAATCGCTGGTCATGGCAGAGGGAGGAAAGGTCACACGAGCAACAGGAGGATTATGGGCGCCAGGGTGAGGAAGGAGGTTATGGAAGCTGCCACTGCCTATTGAAAAGAAATCCCAATGCACATTCAAGAAGACATTTTGTGGGCTGAGGAAGAAGTGAAGGTAAAGAGGGAATTCATGTACAAGGACAAGGTCAGGCGCATCATGGGTAGTTGGGTTCCTGATACAAATACGTCCATTAGCAGGGATAACAAATATCTGAAGACTGTCACCTCACCTTGTATTGGCACATGAAGGCCTTGATGGGTAAAGCTCTGTTGGAAAAAGTGACAAAACAGCAGATGACTCAAGTAGATGACATTCAGACTAAGTTGAAGAACTAGGATGCGAAATTGGATGTGATAGCAAAGATATCTTGTGGAGTCCGCTTAGTAGTAGAAACCCCGGCTGAGACCAAGTTGAAGAACCAGGATGCGAAATTGGATGTGATAGCAAAGATATCCTGTGGAGTCTGCTTAGTAGAAGAAACCCCGGCTGAGACCGCTGGTTCAAAGGTTCCTCCAATTCCACTTTCTAATGATGATTAAAGCATTTAGCAGTTACTATGTTATTCTCTTTCAGGACTTTTTATGTTAGCAATAGCTCTACATACTATAGGTTTTTAAATTATCCCTGGCACAAACGGAAAGAAGGGCATCATAGGCTCTTATAGCAGACAAACAGCCTTTCAAAATGATAAACTCATGTTTTGAATTTGGTCTGGTTACCAATCTGGCAGACCAATATTTTGATGATTTGTATCTTTTGAATTTTTGAATTGATATAATACAGTTGGACCAATATTGATGATCTGTAACTTTTGAATTAATATAATATAACTAGTTTAAAAAAAAATGGACCCCCTTAAATCTAAACCAAGGACCAAATTTATTCCCAAGTCATAAAACAACGCGGATCCCTATAAAATAGTTCATTTTGAACCCAAATGCATTGTTTCTCTCAAAAACCTATTTTTGAAACGAATCTTCCTCGCTTTTACAGGCAAACCAGGAAGAAAAAAATCACTCCTCTTTTTGTTGTTAAAGCTTAAATGTTTGTGTTTACAATATGCATTAAAAGAACTTTTTTGATTGGCTACACCACAAGGCAGACGTTCAAAGTCTTCCAGATCATATGTAAAAAAAAGAGTGAAGATAAAATTTTGTAAAGTCATTTCAACCAAACGCATGACTAGACCATTTTCACTTTAGAATCAATGTACTTTTATACTGCATAACCCCAAAATAATATGAACAAAAGAAGGCGGCAAAGTTGGTCGCATAGAAACCATGGATAAATGTACACAGAACTGACGCCTTGAGATCATGATCAGAAGCAATGAACAAGAGAACAGGGGGGTGTCGAATTCAAGAGATCGTGAAATAATTTGAGTTTTAGCCTCCGAGGCATGTACATCATTAAGGACAACCTCTGTTACCAGAAATGCCTTCCTCCGGGGTCCTATTTTATCTCTAGGAAGTTAACGGAAATAGGGATAATAGAGAAACATCTTGAAAATGCCCTCGAAATATTTCACACTTTTTCCCAAAAGTAAAAATGCAGGGAAATAAATTATAAATTAGAGACATGCACACTATATTTCTTGGGCATTTCCTACTGCAAACCGCATGTAACAATAATATCGAAAAGAAAAAAGCCCTCGAAGGCTTAAACGGATCTCACATTCCATAACAAACTTGAATAGTAGAAAAACATAGAGAGAGAGACGAAATACAATCCATAAATATGTTGCAGGGCTTCATTTTTCTTCACTGTTTTGTAACCAGCCTTGTGAAATTGCTTCAAGAGTAAAATTTGCATGTATGATGTGATTGTGAGTTGCTTTTTTTCCATTACAAGAGGAGAATGATTCATAAAAGAGTTCTTTCCTCGTATTTCAAAGGGTTTGCGTGTTTTGACCTTGTCTTCCACAAATTCAGATGGATCCAAGAAATTTGAAGGCTGCAATTGATGTGAGAAAGAGCACGCACCATGATGATGAAAGTTTTCGAAATGAATTATCTTCCTTTACAATATCATGTATATTTATTGTACAAAACGGTCACAAATTGGAGGCTGGAGACTAAAAGACATTCTTTTATAGATCCAGCCTTAACTACACTAACTTATCAAAAGCATTCTTTTCACATGAGAACTAAAGTTAACCTAGTGCTAACTGCTAAAAGAGAGTATTTTAGTGTTTATCATGTACAGAAACGTGTCCTACTTGTTGATATTTGAGACTGAATATAACATTAATTAAAAAACAATAATGGACAAAATGCACTCAGATATTACACAGGATTTTTAACGTGGTAAAACCCCAATTTGGGGAAACATCCACCTCGGCAAAGTATTGATGTCTTATTCCTTTCAACACTGAAGATTACAATGAGGCATATCATCCGCACATCTCATTCGATTTTTAACGTGGTAAAACCCCAATTTGGGGAAACATCCACCTCGGCAAAGTATTGATGTCTTATTCCTTTCAACACTGAAGATTACAATGAGGCATATCACCCGCACATCTCATTCACTATTTTCGCTCCTCTCCAAATACATTTAAATACATTTAGTCAAGAAGTTACATTAACGGAAAAACTGCCACCGGTTACAATAACTCCTAATCAACCAACAATTACGGTTGAGACACCATTTTAGTTTAATTAGTTGTCACAAATTTAACAATCTCCACCTTGACAACAAATCATCAAATACTTTGCCGAGACTATTCATCACTTCTTTGTTAAACCAAGAGAAGCCACACACCAACGCAACTTCTCTAATATTACTGGTTTTGTAAACATATCTGCACAATTTTTCTTAGTATGAACTTTTTCAGATCTACTCCACCTTCACTAATGGCTTGCCTTACAAAATGATATTTTACATCAATATGTTTAGTCTTACTATGATAAACAGGATTTGTAGCCAAATGTATAGCACTTTGGCTATCACAGAAAACAGGCACACTGTTCTACAATCTTCCAATTTCTCCAAGTAGACCTTTCAGCCAAATTGCCTCTTTGTAAGTATGTGAGGCAGCAATGTACTCAGCCTCTATAGTGGATAAAGCAACTGTTTCCTAAAGCTTTAACATCCAGCTTATAGCTCCACCTGCAAGAGTAAAAACATAACCTGAAGTAGACCTTCTCTTGTCCAAATCACCTGCAAAATCTGAATCAACAAAACCGCATATTGAATCACTGGTTCGATTAAAAGTGATACAATAGTCACTTGTGCCTCTTAAGTATCGAAGCACCCATTTCACTGCATTCCAATGTTCCTTTCCTGGGTTTGCCATGTATTTACTGACAACACCTATTGCATGTGAAATATCAGGTCTAGTGCACACCATTGCATACATCAAACATCCTACTACATTGGCATATGGAACACGAGACATATAATCCTTTTCTTCATCACTACTAGGACATAAACCTGAAGAAAGCTTAAAATGGAAGCCAAAGGAACATTCACAGGTTTTACCTTGTTCATTCCAAACCTTTCAAGTATCTTTTCAACATACTTCTCCTGTGAAAAACTGAGCTTACCATTTCTTTTGTCTCTGTGTATTTCAATACCCAAAATCTGTTTTGCAGCTCCAAGATCCTTCATATCAAATGCCCTAGCCATCTAAGCCTTCAACTTGCTGATTCCGCCCATGCTTTTACTTACAATAAGCATATCATCAACATACAATACTAAGATAATGAATACGTCATTTAACTTTTTGAAGTACAAACAATTATGATCCTCACTTCTATTATAACCTTGGCTCACCATGAAAAAATCAAACTTCTTGTACCATTGCCTGGGTGACTGTTTCAGGCCATACAATGATTTCCTGAGCTTGCAAACTAATTTTCCTTTACGATGCTGCACATAACCCTCTGGTTGTTCCATAAAAATCTCCTCATCCAAATCTCCATGTAGAAAAGCCGTTTTAACATCTAGTTGCTCTAACTCCAAATCAAGCACTGCAACTAGTGCTAACACAATGCGAATAGATACAAGCTTGACAACAAGTGAAAAAATCTCATGATAGTCAATACCTTCCATCTAAGAATACCCTTTCGCGACCAATCGAGCTTTGTATCTTTCAATCTTACCATCAACACTTTTCTTCAATTTGAAGACCCAATTACACCCAACCACTTTCCTATCTTTAGGGAGTTCAACCAAATTCCATGTCTCGTTCTTCTCCAGAGAATCCATTTCTTCTTTCATTGCCATCTTCCACTTAGCATTTTCAGCGCAATCAATGGCTTCCTAAAAACAAGAAGGTTCTCCATCATCAGTAAATAAAGCAACAGATGAGACAAAATCAGTATACCTCTTTGGATGCTTTCTGATCCAGAGGATTATTCATCTTTAATTTACACTGATCCAATATGGTACAATGGTATTTAATCTATGGTTCAAAGAACATAACATATGTTTTAACTCACAGACTTAGCTGTGACACAGATTTAGCTGTGACAGACTTAGTTGTGACACAGATTTAGCTGCGACAGACTTAGCCGTGACATAGATTTAGCTGTGACACAGATTTAGCTGCGACATACTTTTCACACTGCTGTGACAGACTTAGCTGTGACATAGATTTAGCTGCGACACAGATTTAGCTGCTACAGACTTTTCACACTGCTGTGACAGACTTAGCTGTGACACAGATTTAGCTGCGACAGACTTAGCTGCGACAGACTTTTCACACTGCTATGACATGGTGAAGTTAGTGGTGACATCAAACGGTTACGTTACGTGTGATGCTATGGTATGGTGCAACATATGTGCGTAACGGTCATTGCAACGTGTTGTGAATCAAAATGTGCGTGGAGTTAGTTGCCACGTTTCGGGGATATGGAACGTCGTGGTAACATAATGCTTGTGCAGTGACTTGGCCGAATTGCATGGTTCAGCTTAGCGTATGGTTGTAACAACAACAACAATAATAATAATAATAAAAGATAACAGCTGAGATGATGGAATCGAATCGGTTACTTATCCCTCACGCTAAACTCTTAAATAGAGGAGGTTGGCCACCGAGAAGGGGGCGGATTGTTTTGGAGCGCAGAGTATCGTTTCTCGGTTATGAGAAGCTTAGAGATCATTTTTGTTGCGAAGTGTCCAGATGCTGTGTTGTAGAAGTCGACATTCTCTGTTATATTTTAGCTTTCTTTATCTTTGAATGCTGATTGTAATTTCAAGAGAAAGGTCTTAAAGATTTTGTACAGCATTCTGTTTACAGTTGCTGAAGTTGTTTCCAGAACCATTTTGTACCATTTTAAAAAGATTAATTGGATCGGTACCCATTGGAGAGGGACCCGGAGACGTAGCCCAGTGGAGGGGGTGAACTCCGTTATCAACTTCTGTTTGTGACGCTCTGATTCTGTGCCTCTTTATATCTGTTTATCAGTTCATTTTCCATCTGTTTTCAGTATTTAATTTCTGTTAATGTTGTTCCTTTAATTAACCTGCTGAATGCATTCTTTTAACACAAACTTTTAATGCACACAAGTTGAGGTCCGACGGATCATGTTATGGTATCAGAGCTGGTTGACTGCTTGTGCAAGTTTGTGAATGCTTACCAAGTCCAGGTTAAAGCGTGGTAAAGGAGAATTAGTTGAAGAAAATCCTGAGATTGGCTCAAGGAGAACATTCTCAAGAACCATGTCTTCTCCACGAGGGGAAGAAGAAGGACATACAGAACGGGAAAAACCTTTTATTTCTGAATCTGAGTTTTTAGAGGCTTTTATGAGCATGAAAGCCATGATGGAAATTCTACTCGATGAGCGAGCAGAAAGGAAGAAGAAAGAAGAAGGATATTCATCCAAAGATGCAAAAGTGAAGCCGGAAGAAAAGGGTAAAGGAGTAGGAGGTGATGGTGATCCTCCTGACACTAAACAGACTTTTTCTTCTTCTCATACTTCTCATTCAAATAATGCAAGTCTTAATATGCCTTATTTCAAATTGGATGTAAAATTTGAATTACCTATTTATAATGGAGATGTAGATGCTGAAAAATTAGACAATTGGATCAAGCAGCTTGAAGTATATTGCAGGGTGCAGGGCATTAATGATGACCCTTCCAGGATTCAATTGGCCACTTTGAGAATGAGTGGAATGGCTCTTACTTGGTGGGAGAGCAAGATTCAGCAAGATCTTCGAAAGAATGGTAAAATCATTTCAGTTTGGAATGAATTCATTGAAGTATTGAGGAAGCAATTTTATCCTTTAGGCCATATTCAACAATTAACCATGAATTGGCAAATGTTTAGACAAGCTAAAGGACAAAGCATTCAAGACTATAATCATAAATTCAGAAAGAGGGCTATCGCATTGAATGTTTTGTTAGATACACAGGAAACTCTTCTTAAGTACATTGGTGGCATGCATTCTTATTTGAAGCATACTTTGTTGATGTTTAATCCCAGTAATTTGGATGATGTATGTGTTCAAGCTACCCATTTAGAAGCCAGGGGTAAGCATGCTAATGACACTTTTGTGAAGAAGTCTTTTAAATTTGACAGCAAATCAAAAGGTAAAGATAAGGGGAAAAAGAAGATGGCTACTGTGAAGAAAGAGGGTGAAAAGCCTACATGTTCGCATTGTCAGAAGGGACATGATGTCTCTAAGTGTTGGAAACTTCATCCAGAGTTAAGGCCAAAGAAGTACGGAGGAAACAAAGACAAAGGAAAAGCAAAAGCTACTGCCGCAGTTATTCAAGACTTGGGATCCGACTCAGGTGATGAAACAAAGGTTACAGCTGTCGGAATCCAAGGTAAGGATAAAAGTATCTCACTTCCCATTGATGCACAACCAAGTTCTAGTGCAAGTACAAGTCTGCCATCTACTTCTAAGCAAAATGATAAAGATAGAAGTGCACTGTTTCATGTTCGTGTCATTGCAAATCACACAAAGATTAATACATTGTTTGATAGTGGTTCACAAGTAAATCTGATATCAAAAGAAGTGGTTAAGAAATTGCATTTAGTTACTGTGCCTCATGAAAAGCCCTATCCTCTAGGTTGGGTTACTAATGATACACGATTGCAAGTTACAAAGAAATGTGTATTAAAATTTGCAATTACTTAAAAGTTTAGGGATGAGGTAGAATTGGATGTAGTACCACTTGACATTTGCAAGATTGTACTTGGGAGTCCATATTTGTATGACCGGAAAGCAGTCTTTTATAGAGAGCAGAATAAGTATCATCTTTTTAAAGAAGGTATGGAATATATTGTACGAGCACATAAGATCAAAACCAATCTAGCAATAGTCTCTGCAGGACAAATGAAGAGGTTGGTAAATGCTAGTAAGAATTTTGTGTTGATGATGGTTAAGATGAAAAATAATGAAGTCTCTAAATCTTTTGAAGAATGTGACCCTAAGCATAAATCTAAACTGATTGACATCATTTCTGAATATGATGATTTGTTTCAAGATCCGAAGGGGTTACCGCCGAAGAGAGAGATTCAGCATGAGATACATTTGCAGCAGGATGTGC
>LPNX010400114.1:1213039-1252010 GCA_001517045.1 Pseudotsuga menziesii
CTCGGGAGTCGGGAGAAAACCTTGGAAAGTGGGAACCGGCGACAGGACAGTGGAACGCGCGAACCGGCAAAAGGACAAAAATTGAAATTCGATTTGAAATTCGTTTGAGATTCGATAAAGTTCGAGTTCGTTAAAGTTCGATATGGTTCGATTCGATTCGCCTTGAGGTTCGGCGTTGAAATTCGTCGAACCTAAACGAATTGCAAATTTTTTTTGGAGTTCGGCGAATTTCGAACTTCAAGCATAGAATTCGCCAAACCCTGTGACATAGAGTACAAAACATAAATCCATTGATGCTGTTGCAATCATACAGCTAGGGTTATTTGTTGATAACCCTTCAACATTGTTGTTCAACAGAACCACTCCAAAAATAGAATTGGGAGTCATCTTTTTGATAGGCTTCTACACCTTCTATATTATTGTCATTGATATGGTCTTGAGTGCTGAATGGCTCAAAAAATTGGGGACTTATTATTTACGATGCAGAGAATTTCATTGCTTCCAAGAATGATGGTGTGATCTATAAGTCCTATGGCAACTAACAAAGTGAAAATTATAGAACATACAAGCTTCATGTTAGCTTCAGAATCACATATAAAGTCATTGAATGGCATCATCAACATTCTCAACACGTTATGGCAATTCCAAGCCATAAGGGGTCTTTTCTGGTGCGTCTTAATTACCCAGTCATGCACCAGATTCTACAACTTTATACAAGCTGGAATAGATGCAACTTCTTGCCACTGATTCAACTACAATATCTTATCTGAAATTTCTATGCTGTGGAGTCATATTGCATTTTGTGTCAGTCTCTTTGTCTTAGCATCTAAGAATAATGCCCTGAGTCTTAATTATGTGCTACACTGTATACAAGACAAGTGTCAAACATGCTTGAAAATAAATTGCCTGTACATGGCATTGAGGACCAACTTGTGTTGCATTCAAAACAAGTGTAAGTGTGCTTGCAAATAAATTGCCTACATATGTCGTTGACAACCAACTTGCATAGAGTGTCAAGTGAGCTTGAAAATGAATTGCCATATTCCATTGAGGACCAAATGGATGCATCATGGCATCTTGAATAGTGAATTGCAAATATCCTTGCGATAATTTACAACTCACACCCAACTTAGTGCTTTGAGCTTGTCCTTGATTTTTCGTATTTGGTCATTAGGGTGGTGTCTCATTTGTGTCATTTGTGCTAATTTTTGGACATCTTTCGTTATGTCTATTCGTTATGTCGATATGCTTTATTGTGAATTTCAAAATACATTATATGTAACAAACCATGAATAAGAGAGGTTTTCGAACACGAAAACGAGTATGGAAAACTCCTAGGGAACATCTCCTAGATGTTTTTTAAAAGAATTTCAAGACATAAATGCCATTTACAAGATGTAAATGTTGTTTTAATTTATTTTTTAAATTATGTGAGCGGGCCAAATGACATAAATTATAAAATCCGATATAAGGAAATATAGCAATAATTAATATAAAATCAGAGATTTAAAAATATCAATAAATTTTGCATTGCCACATACCATGCATTGCAGTTGTGACAATACACACTCAACTGTGTCGAGCTGTGCCATCCATCTTCTTCTTTTTGACCTTGTTTTTCCTTTTAGTCTTTTTCTTTCTCTCAGAGATCTGTTCAGCTTTCTCATCTTCACTTCTGCTCCTCTTGCCGATGGATTCTGTTAAAACAACATCTTCATTTCTTTGTTGCTTACTTTCAAGCTCTGTAGGTCCATGATCCTTACCTTGATATAGGTCTCTTGTCTCCTCTTGTAACCGATGTTGTTCCACCAGAATAGGATCCTGTTTACGCTGTTCTACAGGTTCTGAACCTGCATTTGCGACATTCATATTTGGCTCACCATATTCAACTTCACCTGAATCCTTCACCATCGATTTTTCTAAATCCTCTCCAACAGCACATGGGTTCTCCACATTTATCTTTACTGGAACACTTTCAAGAGCAGGTGCATTCTCAACATTTAATTTTTCTGTACTATTTTCAACTGAATGAGAATCCGTTCCTACCAATAGTTGATTATTTGATGTAAAGTTATCAGCAGGCATCTTCGATAAAGACTTGATAACCTTGCATTCTTCAGTAGGTTGCTTAAAATCATTGTTTCGTTTATTTTCATCCTGAAGTTCAGGCTGGGGGAATGAAGTGGCTGAAAAAAGACTTAACGGATCAGTGGCATCAACAAATCTATATAGCATTGTTGAGAGAAGAACGAAACTACCAATATTTCAAATTGCATAAAGATAACTAAGGAGAATGCAAATAGTATATTTTCTATCGACAGAGCTCACAATCTTGGGTGCGCATTGACCGAATTGCTTCATATGCAGCATTTCCTGCAGCCTCCTTCTTATTGTTTCCAGGAGCTCCAGTGTAGGAAGCCCCGTTAATCTCTACGGTTGCTGTAAAGGTCGGGCAATGTGCTTCTCCTTCCGTTGTAAATTGATAAATAGGAAGAGGGATGTTCCTCTTTGTAGCAAGGGCTTGAAGGACGTATTTGAGCTGTCCTGTCTCCTGATTGGTTTTCACAAATAAAATACTCTGTCATATTCTAACTTTTTAGAATTGGCAACAAAATGAACAAGCACTTAACAATATTGACAAAGGCTCCAGTGTAGATCCAAGGGCAATCGACCTACTAGATAAAGACCGATTGATTGGTTTTACATCACGATATATTCTCGATGGGTGGTGGGAAGAATCAATCAATCTTTATATAGTAGATCCAAAGGCAATCAATCAATGAGCAATGCTCTAGACATTACCTTCAACTATTTATATCCTGGACTTCACTATCTATACTCTTATTGAGGGCAGGGGAGGGAAGAATAAGAAGTCGTCTAAAAGTACAAACAACAAAGATTGAATTGAAAGTTGATTAGAAATTCATATAGAAAAAAGAAAAAGTATTGATTCCATGTTTCTATACGTTAATACAGCGTTCTTACGAAGGTAAACCACTCATTAATACGGTCCCGTGTTGCTTGGGGTACCAATTCATTCAACCATCATAAAGCGTTTCTGTGGTTACTCTTCCCTAAAATGGGTTTAGCTCCCCGGTCTGCCACCTTTCGTGTCCTTCTCTCCCGTGTCGGAATTTCTTTTTCTCCTCCTATAACCTCCATTGCCGTCGATGATAAAAGAAATGAGAACACCAAGGCAAAGAAATGAAATCGCCAATTTGAGCAGACTAAGATCAATCAATGGAAGAAGTAGTAGTGCTAGTTGAAAGACCTCAGAAACAAGATCTGGGAAGCAAAAGAAAAGAAGAGAAATTAAGTGAGACTGTGTTAGAGGAATCAAGCGAGCCTGACACAAAGAATGCTGAACTGGAAAATCAGATAATGCAGAATTGGGCTGAACTGGAAAATCAGATAACACAGAATTGGGCAGAGGAAGTTGAAGACACTCTTGAAACAACCTCATCCTCAGATTTAATAATCAGGGTACAGGAGGATGAAGTTGATAAAGCTACTTTGCTTTTGGAGGGAAAATAGTAAAAATCAATTCGTACAGGGCCGTTAGTGATGTTAAGCTGTGCTCCAGCAACAATTCGTACAGGGCCGTTAGTGATGTTAAGCTGTGCTCCAGCAACATCTATCTCTGAAATTGCTCAGGAATAAACTCTTTCTGAACTTGGAACATCTAAAGTCAAGAATGGAACTAATTCCATTCAGCCATTATGACAAGAACTGAATCAACTAGGACCCGGGTATTTACATATGCTCTCGAGTTTCCATTCTTTGGGGAGAGCACCTCATACTGACCTGGAAATGAAAATAGTATAATATAGAACAAGACGCCGTCTCCATGCTTCAGCAAAGCGGTAGAGAAAAATATTCAGCTGTAATTGTGGCACGTGCTCTACAGAATTTATAATTATTTCCCCACTAAAACAGAACAGAGAACAAAATGGAAATAATTTCCCAGAACAGAATGAATACATTTTTTTGGGCTACTGGGTTTTGGCTTTAAGCCATGCTCGTGTATATACCATACAGCAACCAGCTACCAGCTGGATACAGTCTAAGACTTTTTTTGGGCTACTGGGTTTTGGCTTTGAGCCATGTTTGTGTATATTCCATACAGCTACCAGCTACCAGCTCGATACAATCTAAAACTTCTGTTGCGTAATTTTTCAATTTAAGGAAACCATACAAATCAAATACAACATTTTTCATAGACCAAGAAAACGTTTTGAGCATATGGATAGAAATCAAACTTACTCCAAACTGGGGATCTAATCCAGGCTTAAGCAAATCTTCAGTCGCTGCCTGAGCTGCAGCGTTCTCTGCTTCCTTTTTGAGTTTAAACCCGGGAGGCGAAAAATATTGTGCCCCGTTTACCGTCACGCCGCACTTGAATTGGGGAAGATGGTCTACACTGTCATTTGAAGTGACGTAAACTGGCAATGGCAAAGAATTCTTCTGTGTGTATTCTTGTAATCTACTCTTGAACATTTTGGCCCAAACAAGATCGAGAAGAAATGTACAAACCAGATCGAGAAGAAAAAGGCCCAAATAGTGATCAGAAAACCCAGGTGTGTACTACAGAGCGGACTGATTGCTGGCTCCCGCATCGCCCTAATACTATTCCCCCAACAAACATTTCTTGATTGTTTCTGCACGAGTTTTTATGAGTTTTTAGGGTTTAGCAGGCGTCTTTGCTTGATTCGTGTGATTCCAAATCCAGGACAGGTGGTCCTCGTTGTTTTGGTAATAGTGCCTCTAACCCATCGGGTGTTAATAATCGAGTTGTCTAAAGAGGGACTTTTTGACCTATGTTTTTGGCTGGTTTTTACGAGTGTTTTGTGATGAATTTTTATGGAATTTTCAAAACGTTCAACAACATTGCTAGATCTTACAAAGTGTGAGGTGTTGGGGTTTTTCTATCACTTGATTTCGTTCCTGAGCTTAAAATTGCTAAACAAACAACAAAAATTACAAATTTTGTAGTTAAAATTCACCAGATTCCGAGGAAAAATCAACGTGAAAAGTCAAAAAGTCCTCTCATTAGACAGCTTCGTTAATAATATTCCAAAAGTAGTTGATGCTCGAAGGTTGGCTCGGGATGAGGGTGATGTAGTGAAACTTTTTGTTAGAGAGAGGAAGGTCTGAGGAAGGCCAAAATGATCAATCCCATGGCTATAAGGACCCATCTATTGGCTTCGATTTGAGGGTAAATCGTATGGTTGGTTCTAGGGCTAAAGCTAAGTGGGCGGCTAAGGCTTACAAGGCGGAGCCACGGAAATATCACATTGTCTAAGGGAAGGACATGAATAGGGGAAGGACATGAATATAGAAAATGTGGAAAGTTTGTCTTATCATGTTTTGGTTGGGCGTAAGGTTGGAGATGATTAAGTGGAAATCATAATATTGGAAACACTTACTCAACTATTGTTTAAGATTATTGTTTTGGTTTATGGTTGGTTTTGTTTCTACTTCTTGGTTAAGGAGAACGGTGCTTTGATCCAAGACAAGTTTTGGGTGATTGCTGTTGGCACTTTGGTAATTAGTCGATGGCATTTGGCCTTCATTCCATTGAAAGAGAGAGTGTCATGTCGTCATGTGTGAATGTTGTGGCAAGGGTTTCTCCAACAACTTTGGTCAAAGAATGTTTTGACTTGGCAAATAGAGTGGGTAAATACATTTTCATGGATGAGAAAATGGTACATGTTGAAGACAAGCGTATGGCTTGGATATTGGTTGAGATTGATGTCTCGGAGGGCCTACCTATCAAGGTGGAAATCAGTTGGGGGGGATTACAATGTTACTAATATATTGGATTTTTGGAAAGTTCCAATTCGATGTATTTTTTGTCCGGGTACGAGACACCTGAGAAAGAACTATTTGATCCTTGTGGAGGCTAATGGGAGTAATGCACATATTTCATTAGAACGATTAGGGTTTTCGAATCTCCCAATGTTCCAATGGTGGGTGAGGTTGTGTTGAAGCCTGGAAAATCCCAGGTACCGACAGTAGGGATTCTCCCCAATAACCGTTCCCAACTAGATCGTTTATCGTTTAGTATGGGGAATCCATCCGGTTAGCGGCCCGGCTACCATAGAAATAAAGGAATGTTTAAATCTATTTTATCGATGGCGGCCTGGTCCACCATTTATGTAATTTTATGTTTTATAAATGATATACAGGTGATTACTAAAATAAGAACCTCACAAGCAGTTGGCCGCGTAGTGATCTCGCCTTACGTGAATCTGTTGAGGCCTGGAAAATCGCAGGCGGCAACAGTAAGGGATTCTCCCCAATCAGCATTCCCAACTAGCCCGCTGACTGTTTGGTATAGGGAATCCGTCCGGTTTGCAGTCCGGCTACCGTGAGTCGAGTAACAAAAACAAAGCTTTACCGGTTGCGGCCCGGTCCACCGAGTTTTTGTATTTTAACTTAAGAGATGAAATGCACGTGCCTAACTAAGTGCAAGGTGATTAGACTGCGAGGGGCGGTCACGATGTGATGCGCAGGTTCTTACCTCTCGTCTTAGACCCGCAGGCAATCAAATCATATACAATGAGAAAGAAACTAATTGTCTAATCTAACACTAGGGAACGAGCCATCAATTTTAAGTGAGTAATTCAATTTTTTGCACATGCAGTATGAAGAATTACAGTTAGTTGATACTCCTTTCAGACACATGAACAATCACAAATATTTAACAACCAGGTAGCCAATTGCTGTATGAATGCCATTATTACTCACATGGAACGATCATGAAAATACCAAAGAACATTCAATAAGAACATAGGTTTAGGAAATTAAACATTCTCATAGTAAATGAAATGCAGCTGAAAACGAAATAGTTCCTCTCCAACATCATTCATCGAAACGCATTGATACATTCCATTTCACTTTCTCCAACCAAGTAGAATTGCAGTTCCTTTTGCAAAACGAAGTAGTTCCTCTTACAAGCAAACATTTACAATTTTTTCCAGGGGAAAAAGCCCCTGTTCAGTCAGGCTTCCCCTTATTTAAACTACAACTCCTGCCTCTTGGGCTGCCCTCAGCGTGTGACCTTTCAGCGTCCTTGACGATTCAGTTTCTTCTCTGGTCGTTGCGTTCTCCCAATCATTTTCCATAGGCGTTTACCTTCTGACCGTAACTGCTAAAACTGCCTCCTCGTTGTCTCTGTCATTTGTTTGTTTTGTCCTTTTCCTCGCTCTGAATTGCTTCAGCGATCTATGGAATTCTCCCTGCAGACCACATTGGTGTATTATCCACTAAACTGAGATATTGGGCATTGAAAATTTCTAACCATAATAATAATTTCACAAGGGGCTAGCCTGGTTCATCCGGGCGAGAACTCGCGGCAACACTAAATCGGCGGTCGGGCAATACTTGGATCGGGCGGGAACAGACTTCTGCATCGGATGGGGAAAGGCTTCAGGAGCCGCAACGACGGAGGAGCATAAGAACCAGGTAAGTGACAACACGGGCGATAAAGGCAACCGGACGCCAGAGAGGAGGGTATCGGAGGCTAGATTTCTCTACCACTCGCAACGGCGGATGAGGCAAAGGCTGAGTGACGCGGGTGGGAGAAAAGAGCAGTGAGTCGGACGTCGGGTGAAACTCTAATCGGGAGTTGACTCTATCCTCCCGGCCGCAACGGCGGGCAATCAGAAACTTAGGAGCAAGCGATCGAAACAAACGAATCGGGCGTCGGACGAAACTCCAATCGGGCGGAAGTTTGATCAAGGAGCCGCAACGGCGGGTGAGTTGAGGTTCAGCATCTTCCGAAAGAGGTCCGATCCAAAGTGAAAACCAACAGCGTTAAGGATCAATTACAGCCAAAAACATTTTTCTTTGCTAAGGCAACATTTTCATGTTCTATGAGTATTAAACAGACCACACGACCCGAACTAAACTGAACGAGGCAGACAAAATAACGGGTATTCAACTTCAAGACGAACAGATATGTTCGAGGGGCCAAGCCTTTAACAATCAATCCAAGCAAAATGATGAGGAGGGATCCCAGAGTTTAAGTGAAAAATCGGGGAGGAAAAGTTGCGGCAGCAACAACTGGCGATTTCCTGGTGAACCTAGATCTCTGGGTGATTTCTTTCTTGAATGGCAGACTGTTCCATAACAAATGTATCCATTGAACTCTTCCAGCTATACAGATTTCTCAATAATAGAAGTGTGTACCTTAATCATTGATATCAGTCCAGTTCGGACGATGAAAGTCAAGATTTTAGAGTCCGGATAACTCTGCTGAGGCCAAAAATATGAGTTCATTATTAATTTTGCTTTCAGGTAGCCGGCGACATTGGACACCACAGGATTGTAGCAGGTGATGAACAGAAACGTTCATTTGTTCCTCACTCCCATGCCATTTCAGCAACTTTTATGTTTTTGGGTTTTGTCCCCTTTTAATGCGAGTCTTCATGCGTGCCTTTCTTACTGAATTTTAATTCAGGATCCTCTATCCCATAGTGCCCTTTTGTGTGAGCGATGTGCTTAAAGTTTCAGCTCACGGACGGAGAGGATCATCGGCAAATTAGTACTTTATGATCTAGATTTAGCTTTGAAGCATGATGTCTTCATAGGAATTCTGACTCTTATCTGCCTTCTGGCATTCATTTCCTGGCATGGGATCATTTATATTTAACACTCTATTCATCTTGCTCTTCTCCGTGGGTCCCCTGTCATCGCCCACCAGACTTTTAAGTGTAAAGTGTATGGAGCCTCAGCATAGTATTCTAGACTTTTGAATCTGATTGACGCTATAGGGGTTTAAACAGGACCTCAATGCACACAAAGATTTCGAGAAACTATTTGGTGGAAGGAATTCACATGGAAACCCACAGTCTAACTATTCAACAAATGTTTACTATTTCCAGAAATTTGGAGTTCCCCACATAACCACGAGTTAACCACCTTTATTGAAAACAAAGACTCAAATTAAAACAAATGAAATCATAACTCAACACAGCTTATTTATGTACAAGTCAGAAAGCTCAAAAACAACTTAAGAAAAATAAGGTTTGAGAACCAGACCATTAACTGGCAGGTTCTCCTCCCATCCCTGTAAATCCTGTAACATATAAGTAGCAGGGCCAAGTTTAGCGGTGATTTGAAACGGACCTACCCATAACTGTTGGAACTTAGTGTGCTTCCCTTTCTCATCATGGGGATGATCCCATTCGAGAACAAGGTCTCCCACTTCCAGGTCCCTTTTTCCAGCTTTATGTTTGTCAAACCATCTCTTCACTACCTCCTGCTGCTGTTGGAAACGCTCTCTAGCCTTGGATCGGGCCTCTTCTGCCTTCAGAAGATTGTATATTCTTACTTGGAGAACCTCATCATCTAACCCCCTAGATTCCTGAGCTAGTATGGAAGATGGGAGCATGATGTTGGGGGGCAAGATAGCTTCCTTACCGTATACAAGGGTGAAGGGTGACACTCCTATTATAGACTTGGGGGTGACTCTGTCAGCCCACAGGGCATTGGGTAAGGCTGAGTGCCAACTTCGCTGGTTTTCTATGACGATCTTTTTTAGGATTCTAATGAGGTTTTTATTTGAGGATTCAGCCAGGCCATTCCCTTGCGGATAATAGTTAGTAGAATAGTGTAATTTTATACCTTTCTCATGAGCGAATGCAGTAATCTTAATGGAAGAAAAGTACTTAGCATTATCAAAAACTAATGAACTTGGAACCCCAAACCTGGTCATGATATGATCTTGTAGAAAACTGATGACTTCGTCTTCGTTTATCTTGCGCAAGGGGATAGCTTCGACCCAGCGAGTGAAATAATCAGTTGCAGTAAGAATATACCTGTGTAACAGGGAGGAATTCGGCTTTATTTCTCCAATGATGTCTATTCCCCATTGCTCTAAAGGCTCCGTAATCATTACAGGATTTAAAGGTGCTGCTGCTCTAGGTTGTCTTCCACCACATCTTTGGCAAGTATCACATTTTCTGACGTGCGCATGTGCATCCCGGAAGAGCGTTGGCCAATAGTAACCGGCCCTAAGGATTTTGTGGGCTGTAGTGTCTCCTGAATAATGTCCGCCGGCCGGACCATCGTGTAATTCAGACATCACCTTCTCAGCGTCTTCTCTTTCCAAGCATCTTAGAAGGACTCCATCATAGTTTCTTCGGAATAATATGCCCTCTACGAGTTGGTAGGAAGCTGACTTTAGACGCAAAGCTCTTCTTTGTTTGGAACTCCAATGTTCAGGCAACACCCCTGACTGCAGGTAATGTACAAGGTCTCTATACCAAGATTCGGGAGCTGTAAATAAAGGACAAACATCCATTACATGCAACTCAGCTTCATCATCCCATGCTTGTTCTTCATCATCACTGCTTCCAGTCATTAGCTTGCATAACCTGACCTTTCACTATAGTGGCTGGTTTGAATTCCAAGTCGTATTCTTGAAGGGTTGTCACCCAGTTGCCTCTTCTTTATCCCAATTCCTTTTGAATGAGAAGGGATCTTACGGCTGGGTAAGGGACTATTACCTTGGTTCGATTTTTTAGTATATAAGGCCTGAATTGCTTGACTGCCTTAAATACTGCGTATGCCTGTTTGTCAATGGCTGGGTAGTTTAATTCAGCTCCTTGCAGCCCAGTACTCATAAAAGAAATTGGGCATTCATCACCCTCGTCTTCCTTTTGTGTAAGTACGGCTGCCAATGAATCATCGGACGCAAATGTATATATAATAAAATCCTTGTCAAAATCTGGACTTTTCAGAGAGGGCGCATGTGCAACAGCAGTCTTGATTTTACTGAAAGCATTCTTTTATGTTTCAGTCCACTTAAATTGTGTATTTTGCTTAACCATCTGCTGTAATGGTTTAACAGTCTGGGCAAAATCAGGCACAAACCTACGCACAAAATTTATCGTTCCCATGAAGGATTGCATCCCATTTTTATTATGAGGCATAGGGATTTGCTCAATAGCCTTAATTCTTTCTGGATCTATGGATATATCCCTCTTCGAAACTATATGCCCCAGTAACTTACCTTCAGTAACCGCGAACACGCACTTCTTAGGATTGAGGGAAATACCATATTTCTTGCAGTGTTCAAAGATTTGCTTTAAGTGGAACGCGTGCTCCCCTCTTTTCTTCGAAAAAATCGTGATGTCGTCCAGGTAGACCACCACACTTTGCCCAATCAATCCGCGAAAAGATATGTCCATCGCTCTCTGAAATGTTGCGCCAGCATTAATCAGTCCAAAGGGCATTCTTCTATATGCGAAAGTTCCCCATTTAGTTCTGAATGTCGTCTTCAATCGATCTTCTTCGGATACCAATACTT
Source organism: Pseudotsuga menziesii (assembly GCA_001517045.1). Lineage (NCBI taxonomy): Eukaryota > Viridiplantae > Streptophyta > Pinopsida > Pinales > Pinaceae > Pseudotsuga > Pseudotsuga menziesii. Next base: position 1,224,357 of record LPNX010400114.1, read on the forward strand.
GGTTGTAGCCAGAGAAACCATCTAACAATGAAAATATTTCAGAACCAGAAACCATCTGAAGCAATTGCTCCATGGGAGGTACCGGGTAGTTGTCTTTATCCGAGGCGCGCTTTAAGTTTCTGAAGTCCACGCACAGTCTGATTTCTCCCGACTTTTTCCTGACAGGTACCAGGTTTGACACCCATTCAGAATGCCTGACTTTAAAGATGATTCTGGCGTCTAGCAATTTCTTCACCTCGCTTTGAATCAGCGACTCCAGCTTGGGGTGCATTTTTCTTAACGGCTGTTGATATGGCTTAACGCCAGCTTTAATAGGAATGATATGCTTAATAATACTAGTGTCGTAAGTTTTCAAATCTGCATACGTCCAGGCGAAGACATCCTTGTACTGCTTAAACTGACTGAGAAACTTGTCCCTTTCCGCGGGTGAAAAACTTTTACCGAGGTTGACGAACTTGGGATCCGTTTCAGTCCCTAAGTTAATTAGCTCAAACTGTAGAGTTGAGCTGTGCGTCTTCACATTAGCGGGTCTTCTAAATTTCTCATTCAAGTCAAACATTTTCTCCAGCGTCCTGACTCCTTTGGGAATGAAATTGTTATATTTCATTTCAGCCTGATGTTCCTCATCATCTATGATAGCCCCTTTAAAGACTTCACCGTTTGTCAAGCATTCAATTATCTGTTGATCATCGTCAAATACTCGCAGGTTGGTGACCATGTCCGGTACTGAAGGCCTGAAAAGTAATTCAATAGAGCATTTGTTATTAGTGGGAACCAGCCTGGCAGCTGATGTAGCTAAAAGATCAGCAGCTGCGTTTTTTATCCTTGGGATTGAAATAATGTTAAATGCATGAAAATGTCTAAGCAAATCCCATACCTCGTTTTGGTAAGCTTTCAAGTGAGGGGAGACACAATGTATTTGATTTCTTATTTGTTTCACAACTATTTCTGAGTCCCCAAAAACTTTTAAATTACTAACCTCTAGCTCGATCGCTTTCTTGAGTCCCTACACTAATGCTTCATATTCGGCTGTATTGTTAGTACACTCAAACTCTAATCTACAGGAAAGGAAGTGTTTATTTTTTTGTGGATCAATAAGGACGCAGCCGGCCCCTGACCCTTCTAATGTCTTTGAGCCATCAAAATATAAAGTCCAGAAAACATTATCTACTGAAAGTGAATTTACTCCTATGGCTAAATCTACTATTTTACAGTCAAGCTCATTAGCCTGAGAAAAACGAAGGAGATCAGGTTGAGTGTCAGATGTGTTGCTAGCTTCTTCCGCTTGATAATTCCCTGGTTCTAGTTCAAGAAATTAGTTTCCCAGTACAGATTCAACCGGTACATTCTTCTCATCTAATTGAGTGATGTTATACTTCATGTAAGGTTCTCTCAAAACTTTGATCTGATTGGGACTTCCTTTGTACGGTAACCAAAGATGTGACCAATCTGAAGTGAAATACCCATTTAACTTAGCTGACCAATCCCTACTCAGGACCAGGCCGTAAACATCTGGTATGTCAGCCACTACGATGTTAATAACTTGGCATACTCTGCTATCAGATGCTAGGCGGATTAGGACGTCCTCCATTTCACCAATCACCTTAACGTCTGTCCTGTCCAATTGCACCACCCTCCACGTGGATGGCTTAGGCTGCCCATTTATTTTCTTGCATACCGATATGGGCATGACATTAATTGACGCCCCTGAGTCTACTAGACAATTGTGCACGTTATGATTGAAAACTTCAAATGTCAGGAGGAAAGGTGGATGTTTAGTTTTAGACATACCTTCGGTGCTAGCTTCTCCGATTTCTTCTTCATCCCGGGGCTGATTTTCAGTGGGCAGTTCCTCTTCAGACATTTCAAGTGCTTTCAGCAATTTTTCTTTCTGTTGAGGTACTTTGCACATTTCGAACAATGGGACGTTTGCTTTTACCTTCTTCAAATCTTCAACAATGTCATATTCAATTTGTGATCTAGTGGGCTGAGATTTACCAGCACTTACGTTCTCTTGATTTGACTCAGGCGATGTTTTGTTCTGTCTAGGGTCTTGGCTGGTAATAGTGAATTCTGGTATCTTATCAGTCAAGGCCTTGTCTTGAAACTTTTTCCTAACATTCCTTTGCAGCCTCCTGATCTTTGGGAGTAAAAGACTGTCATCACTAACCGTCCCTTTACTTCTAGTTGTTACGTTAGCCTCTCTGACCCCTTTGCGTCCTTGAGTATTTTCCTCTTCAGCATCGAGCACGGAAACAGAACTCCATAAGGCCATAGTCTCTTCCTCCTGTTCTTTTGTAGAAGTGGAAGCAACACTTTCTTTCCTCTCCTCATCATCTTCTTCTGTCAGTCTGGAATCCAACATCTGATTCATGACCAATGTCATGGAATTTATCCATTGCGGACAGTTCTTTTCGGAGTGAGGCTGCTGATGAAAAGTACAGAAATTTTCCATACCTATGTCTGTCAAATTCATGGATGCATTCCTTTGAGGAGGAGGTTGGGCCTGATTGCTGTCTTCTCTTTTCTTATAGTAAGGCCTGTAAAACTTTTGTGCTTCTTTTTCTTTCTCTAAATCTATGATCTTGTTAGAGAGCTTTTGCACCATTTTGGCCATACCTTCATAGTCTGATGCTTTCTCCTCTCTGGGCTTAGTAAATAGTAAGGTTTTCCTTTTCTCCCCTGACTGTTCAGGATAATCTTCGACGCTCTCCCTTTCAGCCTCCACCACTTCTGCCTCTTCATAAGTCTCCGTCAAAGTAGGCTTGGCCCTACCTTTTGTGAACATGGCTAAATCAGGACCCAAAGCTGAAGTATAGTATTCAATCAGTACTTTGTCTGAAGGCTTATCTATTTCAAAGAAATTTTTTAGATATGCTGCAAACCTTTGCGTAAAGCTGTGCACCTTTTCTCTTTTCTCTTTCTTCAATGCACACAGTCCTTTCATGAGGGCAGCGTGAGTCTTTTGGACGGCATACTTACTTCTGAATATTCTCTCGAAAGTATCCCAGTGTGGGATAGAATTGGCAGGCAATCCAAAATACCACGAGGCCGCGGCTCCTTTGAGGGTATGCGGGAATAGTCTACAAACCACATCTTCGTGCTCCCCAGCCCTCAGACCTTCTAATGCCAAGTAGAAACTCTGTAGATGATCATCCACCAGGGTTTTTTCGTTTGGGTCAAATTTGGGCAGTAGCTTCTCAAAGGCTTGGGGTAGGTCGTGCAAAGGTGGGGTCAGATTCAAAGGAGATCTGGCTTTCCATGCGGGTGGTGGAGGATTTGGTGGGGGTTGATTGGCGTTAACACCGGCCATGAGTCTGGGTGGAGAGTGAGGGGGTGAAACAACAGGAGAGCTGTAAGGAGTGTTTGGGCCTATTTGGTTCAAAGGCAATTCGACCTCCTGTAAGGTAGTTTCCACAAGCTCTTCCCAGTCTCCAACCAACACTGAATCTTCAATCAGAGGACGGTCTTTCTTCTTGTACTCTCTTCTAGGCAATGCGGGAATAATTGGCAACCCTCCAATCTTCTTTACATAAGCACGGGTATGTCTTCTTAGATCATTTACAATCTCATTGCGAACAGGATATAGATGTTCTCTGTTTTCTTCTTCTGGAAATGGATTATGTGGTCCACTACTTTCAGAACTGTAACCAGCGGAATGTTCTCTGTAAAACGGGTTTCCTCGGCCAGCCATGCACTGGCGGCCCTCCTTCTAGCGCTAAAAACTGTTGAGGCCTGGAAAATCGCAGGCGGCAACAGTAAGGGATTCTCCCCAATCAGCGTTCCCAACTAGCCCGCTGACTGTTTGGTATAGGGAATCCGTCCGGTTTGCGGTCCGGCTACCGTGAGTCGAGTAACAAAAACAAAGCTTTACCGGTTGCGGCCCGGTCTACCGAGTTTTTGTATTTTAACTTAAGAGATGAAATGCACGTGCCTAACTAAGTGCAAGGTGATTAGACTGCGAGGGGCGGTCATGATGTGATGCGCAGGTTCTTACCTCTCGTCTTAGACCCGCAGGCAATCAAATCATATACAATGAGAAAGAAACTAATTGTCTAATCTAACACTAGGGAATGAGCCATCAATTTTAAGTGAGTAATTCAATTTTTTGCACATGCAGTATGAAGAATTACAGTTAGCTGATACTCCTTTCAGACACATGAACAATCACAAATATTTAACAACCAGGTAGCCAATTGCTGTATGAATGCCATTATTACTCACATGGAACGATCATGAAAATACCAAAGAACATTCAATAAGAACATAGGTTCAAGAAATTAAACATTCTCATAGTAAATGAAATGCAGCTGAAAATGAAATAGTTCCTCTCCAACATCATTCATCGAAACGCATTGATACATTCCATTTCACTTTCTCCAACCAGGTAGAATTGCAGTTCCTTTTGCAAAACAAAGTAGTTCCTCTTACAAGCAAACATTTACAATTTTTTCCAAGGGAAAAAGCCCCTGTTCAGTCAGGCTTCCCCTTATTTAAACTACAACTCCTGCCTCTTGGGCTGCCCTCAGCGTGTGACCTTTCAGCGTCCTTGACGATTTAGTTTCTTCTCTGGTCGTTGCGTTCTCCCAATCATTTTCCATAGGCGTTTACCTTCTGACCGTAACTGCTGAAACTGCCTCCTCGTTGTCTCTGTCATTTGTTTGTTTTGTCCTTTTCCTCGCTCTGAATTGCTTCATCGATCTATGGAATTCTCCCTGTAGACCACATTGGTGTATTATCCACTAAACTGAGATATTGGGCATTGAAAATTTCTAACCATAATAATAATTTCACAAGGGGCTAGCCTGGTTCATTCGGGCGAGAACTCGCGGCAACACTAAATCGGCGGTCGGGCAATACTTGGATCGGGCGGGAACAGACTTCTGCATCGGATGGGGAAAGGCTTCAGGAGCCGCAACGGTGGAGGAGCATAAGAACCAGGTAAGTGACAACACGGGCGATAAAGGCAACCGGACGCCGGAGAGGAGGGTATCGGAGGCTAGATTTCTCTACCACCCGCAACGGCGGATGAGGCAAAGGCTGAGTGACGGGGGTGGGAGAAAAGAGCAGTGAGTCGGACGTCGGGTGAAACTCTAATCGAGAGCTAACTCTATCCTCCCGGCCGCAACGGCAGGCAATCAGAAACTTAGGAGCAAGCGATCGAAACAAACGAATCGGGCGTCGGACGAAACTCCAATCGGGCGGAAGTTTGATCAAGGAGCTGCAACGGCGGGTGAGTTGAGGTTTAGCATCTTTCGAAAGAGGTCCGATCCAAAGTGAAAACCAACAGCGTTAAGGATCAATTACAGCCAAAAACATTTTTCTTTGCTAAGGCAACATTTTCATGTTCTATGAGTATTAAACAGACCACACGACCCGAACTAAACTGAACGAGGCAGACAAAATAACGGGTATTCAACTTCAAGACGAACAGATATGTTCGAGGGGCCAAGCCTTTAACAATCAATCCAAGCAAAATGATGAGGAGGGGTCCCAGATTTTAAGTGAAAAATCGGGGAGGAAAGTTGCGGCAGCAACAGAATCAATTGTCCCTCAATCACCCAAAGCACAGAACAACTAGTTTAATCTAATCTATTCTAAACTAAATCTAATTATCCCCAGAGAGCAAAGTTATATTGAAATGAGTAAATATACGGTATGTTTGCGCACAGAATCCTACAGATAGCCATTAGATTCTCCATGCATAAATACAGTAGAAAAATGACACAAAGATAGCTTTGTGAAGTTAAAACATTTATTACTCATTTTATTGCATAAGATTCATAACAGAAAATGAAATCATTCATAAACACAAAAAATAGTCCAGCGAGTTTAGAACGATCTCACAAATTATACAGCATGCCAAAAGAGAAATAATTCCTCATTCAGCGATCCACACAACCATCTTAAATCTCGTGCAGTCCTTCCTCCAGCGAAAATCAGTTCTCTTTATTATAAAAAGAAATAGTTCTTCTTACAAAAAGTTTCAGCATATGAGAGCTAGAAAAAGTCCTCTAATCTCCTCTACTCTACTCCTACTTATACTTTCACAAAATGACCTTTTGGCTTCCCTAGCCCTTTTGGCCCCCTTAACAAAAACTCGTCCTCTAGTGTGCTCACTAGGAAAATTTGGGATAAATACAAAATATTATATATAGCTACCATGTTGTAATGTCCTCATTTTTAATAATTGCATAGGAGGACAATTCCATCAATCCTACTAGTTCTCTAGGTTGAGTGGAAACATTGGAAAGTTAATAAGGGAGGTAATAAATGGTGTTTAGACATTAGAAGGAATAAATATTTATTTAATGGAGTTAATTAAATGAATGTAAGTGAAAAATGAAATGACTATGGAGAATGGAGACACATGGAGACTATGGGGCCCACTCAAGCTAAAATTACTATGTTAAATGGCATCCTCCTCTTGCAATCTCGAATATATGGGAAGCCTAATGTTTTTGGATGGATTATAAAGTTAATATACTTGTCCATATACTTCATAGGTCGAATTTGGGATGAGTTGTAACTTACATGGGGAGAAGAAGAGCCAAATGGGAGTTTCATAGACACTTAGCTAAATTCCTCTTACATTTATGACATCTATGACACCAATGATGGAGATTATATGACAGTTATGATAAAAGTCAAATCTGAAGGCTGACATCTGACATATATGACATGTCAGGTCAAAATATACCATCCAATAGAGCTCTCATGTGAGTTTGGGAAGCTCAATGGGCTCCTACTCGAATTTGGGGAAGGTAGAAGGCTAGGAAAGAGGGGACACATTTCAATTCATGATCACACGCCCTAATTCGACTTGGATTGAGTTTGTGGATGGATTGGGAACCTTAGAAGGATAAGGAAGTTTATAAAATATAGGAATCAACCAAGAGAATGGCATTTTGATCATTTGTGAAATTTTTTATTGTGAAGAGAGAGAGCTAGTGGATGACTAGTTCATTCCTTAGCCAATTTTGAGGGTGATTGACATCCTAGTTGGTGTTTGGAGAGGCCACTCGGGTATTTCAAGGAGCTTAAATGGAGTCATAATTTATAGGTGCAAGCTACAACGAATCGTGGACATATCAAGTTTATCTTGTTCTTCCTTTCATCTCAAGTTTTCTCACCATATTTCATCTCTATGGAGTGAGGCGCACTTTGTGAGCTATTCATCTCTTTGAGGGAGCTTCTATTGCTCCAATATTTTGTATTCTGATGTAAATGCTCTTCTATTTAAGTTCAGAAAGCTCTTAGGTTGAAATTCCAAGAAATCTCATGTATTATTGCTCAATAATGAAGAAACAATGCCATTTCCCCACTACCTTGTTGTAAACTCTTGTAATCTTGATGGATTTGAATGGATGTATAAACTATTGATGATTTATGAATGAATGGAATTTAATTAAAGTATATTATGGGTTTCATATTCAGTAACTAAGAATTTGTGGCCATTGGGTCGAGTTCCATAGCAATTGGAGCAAACTACACCTCATTTCCCCAAGGGTCCCAAAACTAGTTTTTTATATCTGATTGAAAGAAGTGATAACAACCATGGGAGTTCGATTGGTTATGCATATGAGTCTCTGATAATTTCTTCTACACATCCCCTTCTTCAATTTAAGAATTCGAGTGGGTTTCTGCACATTTGGGAAGCCATTTCTACCACTTACCCCAGGGGGATTTGAGCCCAAAATTGCCAGTAAAATCATCTATCTTGTTCAGAATTTAGTACAGACTTGCAGAAGTGATTGGAGGGCCATAATACATTTCTGAACATAATAAATAAGTTATTATATCATTCATACACCTTCTCTGGATATTTGGGAGCAATTTGGTTGATTCGGAGAACAAGACACTAAAACTAGTCAAGAGCCAAAATTGTGAAAAAATTGGAAAATTGGGCATTTTGGTAAAAAATTTAAAAAAGGGACATTACGCATGTGATAATAAGATGAAAAATTAAGAGGGCCCAGCTGATGATTTAATGAAAACACCCCATGTACAAGCTTCAACAGCTATTACTCGAAAATCCACCGGCTCTAGTATGTGTGTCGTCAACTCGTGCTTGGCGAGTTGCGATTCGATTTCCTTCACCCTCGGCCGAGATTGCATTAACCATCCATCTAACAGATATTTATGCAATGAGGCCTGTGAAACCCAGGTTCTGATAACTTCTTCATCAATATTCTCAACTTTCCGGATACTTTCTTCATACACGTGCAACTTGTCTTGCAAATTCTTCAAATGCTGCTCCTTTTTCAGGTAGTCCTGAATTTGTATGGTTGACGAAGCTTGGCACCTGTTATGTGTGGCAATCATTTTCATGTAAAACTATTTACACTTTTCCACAGTCTTATCAATCATGGTGTGCAATCTTACTATGGCTTTGTTGCTGAGATCTAGGATGGCCAACTCCATCTTCAACCCTGCGACTGCGTTTTGGGGTACGTGATTTGGAAAGACTGGATTGGTTTCAATCCAAAGTAGTTGAATTTGAATCAGCTCTGCAACTTCCGCTACCTCCTGTTTGAATCCTGATGAGTTATCTGATATTTCTTTTAGCCTGACTTCTATCTGCTTGATTCTGTATAGTTCTTCTGCCGATTTTAGTTGAACTTGGTGTATTTTTCTTTGCATTAGGCGGGCTTGGCTGCGAAATGGAATAAGGTCAAGCTGATTTTCCTTAGCTACCTTGATTTGTTCTTATAGTATGTTGTTCTGAGCTTCCATCTCTTCTGTTCTCTTGCTTGCCGCGACTTTCTGTTTCTCTAACTCTGAAACTTTGTCTTCAAGATCTCTCTTCTCACCTTCAGTGATTGCTATTGACAAAGTCAGTGCGGTCTTGTCCGATTCCGAAATATGATATGCTCCCTTGAGCTTCTCAAGATATGACAAGGTATCATCATATTTTATCTTTAACTCTTGTCCCTCTCCTCTCTCCTTCCTCAAGGTTTCTTTCATCCGGGACATCTTTTCTTTCGACTGATCGACATCCTCAACCATTTTACTGACATTAACTGCATTGGCTTGGGCTGCTGCTAAACCTGCCATTGCGAGAAGTCGAGGGTCTTCATTTTTCTTGTGCATAATTGTCTCTTCAGTGACGATGACAGCCATGGGTTGATCACCTAACTTCATTCTCTTTTCTCTCCTCCTCACTATCCTCTTTTTATCTGGGTAAAAAAAAACCGTGTCAAGATTGCTACAGCTTGCTCCTGAGATGGAATAAAGGGTATCAATTCAAGCTCTACCAAGGGAGATGGGTTCCCTGCCACTGTGCTACTTGATGAGACAAATGAATCCATGGGATTATTATGGTCCTATTCATGTTCCAGATTTTCCTGGTCTCGGTCTTCCTCCTCCCTCTGCTTAAGTTCATCGACGACTTTTTCTACTACTTCTCTTGCTTGATCAGCCGCTTCCTTTTGTATTCTTTCACTCTCTTCCCTCTGCCTCTACTCCTCTTCTTCCTTCTGTCGTTGTTCTTCTTCTTCCTCCTGCTGTTGTGCCTCCTCTGCTAATCGTTGCTCTGCTTCCCATAACAATCTGCAGGCTTGCTCTTCCCTTTTCTTTGTAGCTTCTTCCTCTTGCTTTTGTTGTTCAGCCGTACCACTACTGCTTCCTTTTCCTCCCATAGTTGTTATTTTCTTCTTGAATCTTCTGCTTAAGGCGTCCATATTGCATGCATTGTGTTATATCTCTTCATCTTTATCCCAGTAATTTGTGTATTCAAAGTTCACTCCCACTGACGCACAATACTTCGAAATTTTGTCCTCTGAATCATTTATGTGAAAACTCTTTTATCCAAAACAGAAGTTTTCTAATTCCTTCACAAATTCTGGCGCACTTTTCACCTTAGTAAACTTATAACTACCTATGTACAAAGGTAGTGGTGGGTATACAACCTTTTTCATATCAAATAAGAAGTTATCGATCCCATCTATGTAGAGTTATCTCACAACTTCTTTATGAATAACATAGTCAGTGGCATACTTTGGTAGCAAAGAAGGGGCTTTAGATCCTCCAAACATTCTTAAGTATAGACCTTCTTCTGAGAGGTAGTAATGCCCATTCTCTCTCACCATCTCCAATGCTCTTTCAGACATGCAATTGTAGTATGCGAGGAAGATTAGCTTGTAAAGTGACATTAAGAAATCCTCATAGATGCTCTTGTAGAAACTATAGTATTTGTGCACCCAAAAGATCTGATATGCAGAATATATAGGGGTCTTGGTCTTATCCCATTTGCAATTTAGTGTTGGGAACTGGTGGGTGCATAAAATGCAATCAATTAGGAAAGAGCTCATATAAAACTCAGACTTCCTCTGCATCAAACCTCCAAGTGCTGCACTTGTGCATGAAGATAGATTGTTTGCTATGGCGTTGGCCCAGTTAAAGATGGTACCCTTTGTAGCTACAAAATAGATCAATGGCACCCAACTTATCTTATAAAGCTTTCCATTCACCTAGCCGAAAATACGGTTTAACATCAAATCTAGAAGCCGGTATGGGGTACGTAAGTTGGCGATTTCATATTCTCCTCAAGGCTTAATGCGGAACTGTTTCCCAGGAATCATCATTCTCCTTACACAGTCAAAAACATCTAAGTCTAGCTCTTTTATCCACTTTTCTGTCATATAGATATGAGGTATTGGTAGCTTACATGCTTGATCTACATATGTCGGGCTGTAGGCAACAAAACCTTATTCATTAACGCTTGACAGAATCATCCTAGTTGTATTTGCCCTTGGAAGAATCCAGCTGATTATCTCAGCACATGGGAAGAGTTCGGGACGTGTAGACACTGTCATGATAGTGGACTTCGTTATATTTGCATATATTGGTATGCCCTCTAAACCCACATCTGGGGCAGCCTAATTCTTGATCATCTGATAGATTTGAGCCCATATGAACTCTGGCTCAACTCCAGTGAGAGCTTTAGTGTCTTCATAGATAATTTCCAGCTTCGGTACTATTTCTATCTTTGTATCATCTCCCGTAGTCTAGACCTTCTTCTTTCCCTTTTTAGGCATGGTGCTATATAAAAATCGAGGCTACAAAACCAATCAAACATGTCTTATAGCATGACAAATAAATACTTAACATAACAATCATATCTAAGATTGAGCGAAAAGAACAACAGCATGAGGTTATAGTTAATAAAAAAATTCACCAACTCATTCTGGAACATTTTAGTAAGCTTTATGATGCCAGGGACACAATCTTCGGCTACCTTAGAACCCCAAAACGAAACAAGGCTACTATTGAAAAAGAGTTGAGTAGCGAATCTCCCATGCTAGGTTTGAAAAATACCCCTGGCTTCTGCTAACGATGCCCTACTCGTCTTGCAACTGGGAAACCTTTCCACCAAGGATTTTGATGCAGGAGCATTTTGGCATGCCAGCAATGTGATGAGTTGGTCACATGTTGTGGCATATTTTTGTTGTTTTGTTGAGTCATAGTTTGTTAGCACCAGTAGGAGTGATTACGTATCATGACTCCCTGCGAGGAGATCAAGGCGCAATTTGTTTGTTTGTGAAAGGGATGTTTTCATCATGCTTTGTAGTTGTTTGTTTTCAGTTTCAGGACCACTTAGTGTAGGAGGTTACAGTTTAGCTTAAATAGGCAGATCAGAGAAGGGAGAAGAGTTCTGCTCTTCAGCATTAGAATTTTGAATTTGCAGAGAAAAGGATAGACCTGTGTCTGGTTCTGCTTGTAAATATTTTGAATAGACTGAAGAAGAGAGTCGAGCTATGTGTTTGCTTAATAGAAAGAGTAGTTATGTGTTTGCAGTGTTATTAGCCTCTATTCATTTACTGTTTGAACTGTGAATCCGTGAAGAGCTGACTTCGACGGTTTTCTAAACATTTGTGTATTTCTGTGAAATTATTGATTCAAGTGTTGAATTGTTGCTTGAATAGATGAAATAGGTTGTAGATGCATGCATAGAAGTGTTAGGCTAATGAATCTTTAAGATTGCAAGCTGGGTTGATCGATTCTCTAATCAATCAACGCAACATGCAGATTTTCTACCATTAACAAGTTTTGCAGAGAATGAACGGTGGGGATTGAGTCCAGGAGAGATCCAGGAGAGATCCGCAATGAAAGTTGCGAGGGCGATAATGAATCTACAAAGATCCGTGAGATCTGCATCAAAGAGTAGATCGACGGTCGTGGAGAAGGCCACAAAGATCTGACGATTGGAAAAGTTGTGGGGGAGCAACTTTGGAAAGTCGGTTGGGCATGCCGCATCCCACATCCCACAACCCGCATGTGGAAAGCCAATTGCAAAAAAGCTTGTTGCAGAAATAGAGTTGAGGAAAAGCATGTTGCAGAAATAGAGTTGTGGAAAAGTTGTTGCGGAAGCAGAATTTCGGGGAGGTAATTTTAGAGAAGAATTTGGCCGAGGGCTAAATTTGGTAATCCTATTAAGTGTAGGAGCCACCAGATCCTGGAGGTACTAGTTGGGTTAGTTGTGGTTGATCCCACTTGCACCAGATTTTCTCTATGGAAAAGAACGAAAAACCTCCATATGGCTTACAACCTCAAGAAATGGGCAGATCTAAAAGGGTTATGGGAAAAGAATCCTCCCAAACCTACCCCGACCAACGATGATACCATCTCTGCTCATGCTTTGATGAAAAGAATAGGGAGTGGTGCAAACGACAAAACGCTCATCTGGCCACGACCTTGCTACTGAACCCACCTGACATGACAAATCTCATGGCGAGAGAAGAGAGGACGCTTATCGTGGAGCAAGTAAGGAAAAACCTACGACCATGCTAGCAAGGAGTGGAGTGACCAGGGCTTAATGCACAGTAGAGAACAAGGCATTTTCAAAGGTCTTTGAAAACTAAAAAAATGCAAGGAAAACTACCTATTGTCTTGGGATAAATAGTTTCTAAGGACGGGAAAACCTAATCCCCTAAGTCCAAACCAAAGCTTCCCATAAAAATCGTAAAATGTGACTAGGAAAGGACTCGAATCCTACTTGGCGAAAGTACACTGAAAAACGTGCATAGCTGGAAAAATCCTCATGATGGTTGATAGCTCCACAAGGTGATGGGGGTGAGCACTAAAAACAAAAATCAACAATAACCGTAACATGACCTTCGACGGATTAAATAGAAAAACATCATATGGGTAATTAATATCCCACGAGCGAAAACACCGTTGGTGCCCAAAAGGAAAATCACTGGATTGACAACAAACTGTGAATGTGACGGTATCGGGTGGAAGCTTGGGATAGATTTGTCGTTCATCGGATAGACTCGGATTATCTTACCGGGAAGATGTTATGACCCTGCATCAGCAAGATCTTACAACTCCATCGATGGCGAATACCTTGTTCAACCGCAACGGTATTGGTTAGCCTTCCAAGAAAGACATTGGTTGCGAAAAATATGGGGCATTCAACAGCATCGCCAAAAACTCCTGAAGCGGGCCGTCGAAAAAATTATGGAAAGTTTCTGACACGGCTAGCGGATAAGAAACAAAACCCCTTCCGATGTCGTCGAAAAGTTTCGACAAGATGACCCGATGCACCGGGAAAGTTCTACCAATAGAACTCGAAAGTCCTCCTCGATAACATCGACTCTGGAGCCTGAGTCTAACCAACGAATCAAGGAACTTGCATGAGTTTTCTGGAAGAGATAAAAGGATGCAAAGGATCGACAGGTTTAAAGAGTAGTTCCTCCGCTACGTCGGCTCAACTCAACGAGTTCATCCGATGTGGCCGATGAAAAAACTGAGTTTCTTCCTAATGTTTTTTTTTTTCGATTTGTGGACAAAAACTAAGTTAGGGAAAGGGTCCTTAGAGAGCAAAGGTAGTCTAGGAAAGAATAGAAACTAAAAATCAAAGGGGGGCCCTAAAACATGAATTTTTTTTGGGGGTAGTGATTGCAATAGCAACAGTTTGCTATTTCGACGGATTTGAATGGGGTCACTCAACAATATCTGGTGGTGGACTCTTCTTCTTTCATAAGTAAGTTGGAGTCCCTTTTCCCATAATTTTATTGTTCACTATTTGATTCAGAATTAAATGTTCTGAGGGATGTTGAAGAAAAACATCAATTATCCTTGGATCAATTTAGTCCTTCTAGTAGTCTGCATCGTTTATCTAAAGCTTCTAATATTTATTCACTAGTATCCCTCCTTTAATTGGTTTAGAGACTTCTCAGGTTTTGGTGCCATCTTCTGATTTTGGGGAGATTGTGCCTTATGTGGGGGTTTTGGATGGGACAATGGTTGTGTCGTCGGCTTTGTCTTGCCCTGCATTGCTGAACGGTCTCTCCAATTTGGCCTCTATGGGGTCAACGATCACACTAGGGTTATGAGGTATGATTCTAGCACAGTGGTTGTAGGTGATTCTGAAGAAAAATCAACAGATGATTCTTTTGTTGCAGGGGAATGTAACTTGTTATTGGAAGTATTGAACGATAGTCTTGTAAGAAAAAAATATCCTTAATAAAAACCCTTTACTTGTTTTCTCAGATAAGCAATCCACTAATATTGGGGTTTCTCCAATCTCTTTATTAGATGCCAAAATTGACTATTCAAAGGAATAAGGGGAAGAAGAGAAAAAGGGAAAATAAATTTTGGACCCTAAGAATTGTGAAGTTGTTGGTTCTGAGTATATGCCTAGTTTTGCTCGCCTTAAAGGAGTATATTATTATTCCCATCTTTTGAATTCTACTTCTAACTTTGGGGCCCTTAGAGGTTTGATGCCCCCTACAGGTGGTTCTAAATTATTTTGACAACCTTCAACATTACGGGAGTTGGGGGGCCTCCCAAACTCTTAGCCCTCAATAGATTATTTGGGTTAATTAAGCCAGATATAGTGTTGATTTAGGAAACCATGTGTTATGGGAATAAATCATGTGAATTTTTTTTTAATTCTGGTTGAAAGGTGTGTGCAGTCGATGTTATGGATCTCTTTGAGGGTTTACTTTCCATTTGGAACCATTTGATGGTTGATTTCAAGGCCTTCATTACTTGTGTAGGAATCTCGCTAGAAGGGAAATTTAGGGATTTGGACAAGGAGATTAAAGTGGTGAACTACTATGGCCCATATGCAAAGAGAGAACACTTTTGGGGGAACATAAAAGCTAATGCACTTTTAAAAGAGTAGGGACTGCTATTTGGCGGTGTTAACCTTATTCTACTCGCCAATGAAGTCTAAGGGAGCAACCCTCGACAAGATCCTTTATCGACATATTTCCAACATATTTTCAAGGATTCCAACCTCATAGATATCCTTCCTTCTGTCATATCTCCTGCTTGGAGGAATGGTTTATTGGGTACAAATGGGGTGGCCAAAATACTTGATAGGTTTTTTATGGTTTAAGACTTAACAAATGATGTGGGAAGATATAGGTCATGGCCTATTAATTTTGGTATTTCAAATCATCAACCTATATGTTTTTAATTAGATATTGGAACATCTTTACATTGTTTTCCTTTTAGATTCAATCATGCATGCTTGGAGGAAAAGGATTTCATCAAATTGATCAGAGATAATTGGAACTTTGTATCCTTGAGGGAAGAAGGATCATCAATCATATTCTGGTTGAGAAATTAACTAGGCTAAAGAAGATTGTAATTCACTGGGAAAAGGGAAAAAAAGATAAATTAAATTAGGAATTTTGTTGTGTGGAAGGGAAGATATTTACTCTCTTTTCAAACAATGTTTTTTGTTTTTTTTTCAAAGCATGAAAAGGAGAATCTAAGCCTCTTGGAATCCAGAAAGACATAAATCTTGAATATTGAGGAGGAAACTTGGAGATTGAAGAGTTGGGCGATTTGGTTATCTCAAGGAGATAACAACAATAAGTTTTTTCATAATTATGCTAATCATAAAATAATTATGAATGTTGTGTGGGACATTAAGAACAGTGAGGGGATCAAGGTGACTTCACAAGCTAATCTGGAGGAGACTGCTAAGGAACATTTTACTGAAATCTTTAAGGATCATGGTCAGACCAATATTGTATCTCAATTATAGGTCATCCAAAACTACTCTATATTCTTCTCCCATGAAGAAGGTCTCAAGGTAGGGGAAGATGTTACTTTAAAGGAGATTGACGAAGTGCTTAAAAAATTGCAAAATAAAAAAGCCTTGGTCTAGATGG
Organism: Pseudotsuga menziesii; assembly: GCA_001517045.1. Classification (NCBI taxonomy): domain Eukaryota; kingdom Viridiplantae; phylum Streptophyta; class Pinopsida; order Pinales; family Pinaceae; genus Pseudotsuga; species Pseudotsuga menziesii. The sequence continues at coordinate 1,240,493 of LPNX010400114.1, forward strand.
TTGGACTGTTGAATTCTTTAATTTGTTGGGGATGGATTTGTTGAAGGTTGTTTAGGAAACCAAAGTTCAAGGGAGAGTCTTAGATACTTTGAACTCTACTTGCATTTCTCTTATATCAAAGAATCCAAATCTTGAGACTTTTAATGACTTTAGACCAATCTCTCTATGCAATGTGGTCTATAAGATCATCACAAGAATTATATCCATTAGAATACAACCAAAATTGGTTGAGTATATGTCAAAGGAACAATTTGGGTTTTGATTAAATAAACAGATCCTTGATGCCATTAGTGTCTATCAGGAGTGTCTCCACTCTATAAAAACAAAAGAATTGGCAGTTATGACACTTAAGATAGATATGGTCAAAGCCTATGATAGAGTGGATTGAGGGTTTTTTTAGGATGGTTTTATTACAGATTGGGCCTCCTCTGGAAGTCATGGATTGGATTACGACTTGTGTCTCTTCTGCTAAATTTGTTGTCTTGGTAAATGGATCTCCATCAAAAAAAATTAATAGCTCCAGAAGACTCGGGAAGGGCTATCCTCTGTCTCCACTGTTGTTTATGCTTGTGCTTGAAGAGTTACGTAGACTCATTGGGAAAGATAAAAGTGATAAAACACTTACAGGTGATAAAGTCTCTTCGATGCATTTTATTACCCACTTATTCTTTGTGAATGATGGTCTTCTATTTGGAAGTGGTTATATAAAGGACTGGGAGACCTTTCATGACATTGTCAAGGCATTTTGTGAAGCCTCAAGTATGGAGATTAGGATGTCAAATCCAGTTTTCTCATAAATGAGGCGGATGAGGATGTTTTGCAACATGTACTAAACCTTTTTCCCTTGAAGTAGGAATCTATTGAGAATGGTTTCAAGTATATGGGATATTTGATTAAGGCAAACAATTATTTAAAACAATATTGGATATGGCTTATAAAAAAATGGAAATACGGATTGGATGTTGGTGTTACAGGTTGTTGTCCCTTGGTGGTAGACCAACCCCTGTAAAGTTTGTTCTTTAAAGCATAGATGCGTATTGGTTTTCATTGGCCGAAATTCCTATTTATATTTTACATTCACTAAGAAAAACCATGATGAATTTTCATTGGCCTGGAAAGGATAAGAAAGAAAAAAATCATTTGGTTAACTGGGAAAAAATTTGCTTGCCTAAAAAATTTTGGGGTTGAGGGATTAAAAATCTTTCTTGGTTCAGTTCATCCTTATGTTTGAAAAGTATATGGAGGGGATTGTTTGGTGAGGGACTTTGAAGTGAAGTAATGGAGGTAGAATATTTGAGAAGAAATTTTGTTGTAGATTGGATTAGATTGCCAAACAAATTTGGCTACAGGTATTCAAACTTTTGGCAAGGTTTTATCAGGTATTTCCCTTAGTTGTGGTATTGGATGTCCTGGAGGATTGGGAATGGAAACATGGCTAGGGTGGGAATTGATCCAATCTTGGGAGGTGATGAATGCTACAATTTTTCATGACAATTGATTTCCCTTCTTGATGAGAAAGGTATACAAATTTTAGCCTAAGTTAGGAAATATGGTGCTTTAGATCATTCTTGATCGTACCGATTGAGTGCAAAGGATTTGGGACTGTGTAATATACCTGACCCCGAAACGAAGGCCAATGACACCAAATGACAAATGGTAAGGATGAATTAAGTTTTTGAAAAATGGATTAATGTTTCTAAGGCTGAGTCATCATATCATTAATCCAATTAATTTAATATTCACCCTTCAAAATAAATAAATTGCAACTTTTTAAAATGCAAAAATAGTCTTTCCAATTACTCATGTAGATGCAAGATTTTGAAACTTAACCAGATTTTCCTGATTACTAGACTTAGACCTTAGCATAATTAAAACATTTATGGGTGACCATAATCAACCCATTGACATTAAATAATTATATTTATGAAATCATTTGCAAACAACTACAATTGGAAATTTCCAACAACTAAACTAGGCAATTTACGACACTTTTGTAAATCTAGATTTCAACAATTTCTTTAGCAATTTTGCATTGCTCATTAAAACATATCTGAAACTAGCATTTACATCCATTCAATAATGAAAAAAAATATATATACAAATCTTCCATCTACAACCATTGAATCATATAGGAGATCAAATATATAACTAGTTGTTAAATTCCCAACTAAATCATCTAATAAGCATCCTATTCCCTACAAAACCAACTGTGAATCCAAATAACTAGCATATCAGCCTATGGAGGCATTATACAACCACTAAGGGCACACTTGCATGATTAGGTACATCCACAAACATGGATAAACCAACATATCTGTCAAAGCAATTAAAACAATCCAATTTCTAAGTGGAAACTAGTCATTTAACAACTGAATCTATAACTAATTCATTTGGCAAGATTAAACAAAGATTCCCTCGATTCCCAAGGCTCACTACAAACATCAACAACGCAATATAATAATAATATACAACCATACAACATCAAATAATCAAACTACAGAGAGACTATGTATTCATTCCAATTTTCTAGCAAAAAAAGACATTTTCTAGTAGTCAAAACTCAGTTATTTCATTTGTAGAATCATATTACATATATGATCAGTAGTATAGGGTGCACTTGCAGGTTAACATACAAAAAATAACACATGAATAAACATGTTTCAAGCTTCCATCGAGATCATATCTCAAAGTCAAGGAGAATACACCAATTTCCAAGTAGTTAAACCATTAAATCTGCACCCAACCATTGATACATAAACTATGCACATCAGCAGGAAACATTTCAGTTATGGAAACATTGTATAAACATATGAATTTAGATAAAATAAGTCACTTATATTATTCATGTGTAACTGGAATCAAACAGTCCACGTACCACCCAACCTTAGGCACTACCAAGCCAAATCCTCTTAGACATAACACATATCCACAAGCAGAGGTGCACTCAAGAATAGTTCAAAATATCAGTTTTAGAAGCCACAAATCTATTCCTCACCACCTACTTTCTCCTCCACCTTTGTAATATCCCTAATCTAATATTCAAATCAGAATATTAACTTTATGCAAAGTAGCTTAATGTTTTAAAATAAAACTTGCAAACAACCAGTCGACTATTGGAAGCTAAGCAGATAAGGGTAAATGACTGATACTTTTGGTCACATGGAAGCGGGAAGAGGGAGGAAATAAAGGAAAGAATATGACTGATAGTGTGTCTTCCCTAACACATTTAGTTCAGGGACCATTGAGGTTTCAGAGTCTGCTCCGCAGAAACCTACTTCCATGCTGCTGGGTCACCTAACCGTGAAACTAGGAAGCACTTTTCTCATATCCACAACCAAAGGATTTGGAGAAATGGTTTGGATTGGTAATAAAGTTATTACACATGTATATAAAGGTATATTAAGGTTTTAAACAAATATGGACAGTCACAAGGCATATTAAGGGTGGAACTATGAAAACTAGTTACCAAGACTGTGCAACTAGTCAAGATTCAACGCTTTCCAAAGGCAATAAGAGAGGTACTGGGATTCGGTTTTAAACATGGAATGCCATAATTATGGTGTTAAACAATTTTCAGAACAGAAATTAAAACAAATGTATTTGTTTAGGTACATAAAATGCTTAGAATTGGAAAACTAGTCAGTTTAGCCATGAATTCTAGGTAGGGTGTAAAAGATTGATACAAAACTCAGTCAAAACAGATCAGAATGTTATGAAACTTGCAGAGACTCTAAATAATACTATATCAGAACCATTAGGGTCAAAATAATTCTCAGAAGATTCACAGAACCCACCTCTCGTAGCACAACTCCAAAATTATGACTCTGGTGCTAGGAAACCCAAGAATTTCGATCTCTGAATCTCACAAAATTTTGGAATGACTTGAAGATGGTATGAATATGATATTCAACAGTAAATTATACATCAGTATACATATCATATCATACATATGTCTAAATATCCATTACATAGCTCCAAAATTGTTAGAAGTCCATAGAACAGAGAGAAGGGGAAAAGAGGGAGGAGGGAGGATTTGATCTCTGAACTGGATGATGAATTTTGTGATCTTCAAATTCGATTTGATCAGCTACAGGACCTGAAAATAAAATCAATGATAATGGCTGAATGCCATTATCCTCTCACAAAAAGCTGGGGCATATCTCCCATGCTTGACTAGGGGCACATCTCCCGATTCTCAAATGCACAAATGCATTCATAAAATTTCTCAAACTAGCAAAAGATGTGAAAGGGAGTTGGAATACTTCTTTTATAGAATTAATGTTGACCTGTTGAGCAAGTTACTTGGCTTGGTGACTTGTGAGAATAGGTCACCCATGAGTAGACATACTTTCCTTGCTTTGCTTTGCTTTGGCTTTCCTTTTCTTTCCTCTTTTTCTGACTTTCCTGCTTTTCTGAACTTTCTTGCTTTTCCTGTTTTATCCCACTTTCTGGATTTATGCTACTTTTCCTGAAATGTTCCTCTTTTCTCATTTTTGGCATCATTTTTGGACTCTTGTGCTTACTTGACTTCTACTCGAAGTAATTCCTCCAACCTTATCCACTAATTCGAATTGGTGGGCCAATTTATCCATTTATTCAACATAACAAATAAAAATATTAATTGCACCAATAATATTAAATGCTCCATAATTATTTATTCCAAGTGGGTAGGAACTATGGATCAATTTAAATGCACACTCCTAATTAATTAATTGCCTCATCTTAACCCCTCATTAATTATTTAATTCGATCTATCACTAGGATCCATGGGGTTCGATCTACTTCATGGTGCTGTCAAAATGGGAACATGACAGCCCTCCCTTCCCAAGATTGCTTGTCCTCAAGCAAAGTATCCCAAGAGGTCCATCATGCTTTTGTTGCACTACTCTGATCATAATCCTCTCTCCAAGAAAATATCCACTACATCTGTAATTGAACATGCCTACTTCTATCCAAGTGAAGTAACTAGAAAGTGTGCCAAGATCCCATAAGGATATCAGAAATGCAAGTATACCAATACGATGTAAACTATAATTCCATCCAAGGAGGTGTTCCCTATGCGGGAAATTGAAACCAAGTGCAACATAGATGAATTGGTGCAAAAGAGGGTTGGCTTGCTCCATCATGCCAACATGCAAACAACTTCTCCAAGGACAAACAATGCCAAGATCCCATTGCTTGTATGGAACCCCCATGGATAGGAATACCATCCAACAAAATATGTTAAGCAAAAGAGTGTCTGGATCCCACTGTTCATGATGCGTCTCCCCAAGCATTAGTAACAAGAAAAAATCAGCATCATATGAAATGTTGGGAAAGATGAAAACATCATACCACCATATTGGAAAATCATCCTTTCCAATGCAAACATGAAGCTTTGAGGGCACCTCAATCAATATGTGCAACTCTCCAATGTAGGGATGAATCAAAGAAAGACTATACATCCCCAAATATTCCTCCAAAAAGTGAGGCCATAATTCCACCAGTCTTTCCATTCCAATTGAAATGTTCTCATGTGACCAATGCACACAAGGAACAAGTGTGTTATCCATGAAACTTAAGTGACAAGGGTGAGGATCCCATGTCCTAAAATGCTGCTCCAAAAGAGAGTAAGTTGTATCAAAATCAGTCATGTTCATGTTTCCCTCAAATAACAAGGTATCATGGTATCTATGGAACTCAATAGGTGCTCCCCTCTTCATCCAATGGCTCAACTCTCTACCATTGATCCAAGGGTGCAAAACTCCATCTATTGACCCACACATTGAAAGTAAGTGTAGATCTGATGCCTTCTTGTCAAAAGTGGCTGAACACACATGCATTTTCTGCTGCTTGTAAATCATAGAAAAATCAGCAATATTAAAAACAATTTTCTTGCAACAAGACATAAAACTTTTACCTTCCATATTTTCCTCTTCAGTGATTCCTCTATCCAACCATCCAGTGGATGAATCAGAGATATTGCTTGCTGATTTATATGATCTATAATCCTCCATCTCTTCTGCAATACAATCTATCTCCCATGGGGACAAATCATGATCCCCCTGTTGTGCATGTGACACAAACCCAAAAAAATTATTCACCCATTGTTCATTCCCCATTGGTGTCGTTCAAACTAGGACATGTGGGAAAGTACTGTGAAACTTCTTTGCATGTTTGAAACCTCAAGTAATTAGACTTATGGCTGCAAATTTTTCATTATTGGCTGGCCCAAATTGGGTGCTCTCATCCCACTCTTCCATGGGAGAGTGTCTGTCTTCAAGGAACAACTCAAGTTTCCTTGGAAAGAAATCAAGTGCTTGGTTCTCATCAAACTGTTCTCCACACTCTTCAAGCACATACCAAATATAATGCTCCTCATGGTCCACCCACTCATGAGGTTCCTCCATGGAATTTTTTATGCCATTTACTCAAAAGGGATGACTCTCAAGAAAGATTGAGGATTCAGTCAATTCTTGCCACTCTTGTTTGAATTGTTTTATCTTCATTTGTGATTCTAAGAGGGCACTTTGAGTGTATCTGAAAGAATATTGGGTGGCCGGAAAATAAAATTTGAGCTTGTAGTTCTCTTCTTCATATATGCATATACTTTCTTCATCGTGCAGTGATGCTTCCCGCAATAACTCAACAAGCTCAAACATGTCATTTTTATCTGAAATCAATTGTGAGAAATTACCTTTGATTGTGGACATTGCTTTCTGGATATTATCCATGGCTTCAAAGGAAGATTGCTCTTCCCTTAAAGCATCTTCTCAACACATATTTGACACTGAAGCATGAGTGTCATGGAGAATTTTTAGGGCCTCTTGGATCTTATGTTCATCCATCTTTAATGACCCTGCAAGAAGATGAGGTTCTTGTAGATGTTCCTCCTCTTCATTTTCCATCACCGGATCAATTTCATGCAGTGCACTCGAGGTTTTGTAATTTGATCCATATGTTTTTGCTGCAATATATTCATCTTTTAAGTCCTCAACAACATAATTTGGGCTGCAACTTGAGTGCTCATTCATCCTTGGTGCACCAGAAAGATATTCTCTCAAAATTTCATCCTTCATACTGCATTCATTTTTTACACCAGAATTTTGAACCTCGTCACTGGGGGGCTCAACCATTCTGAACTCTTCACTGGAAGTGGCTACCATATCATATTTACACAATGACACATAAAAATAAGAATTTACTAACTGTCCATGTGTGATGTTATCCTCCTTATGTGGTGGAATTATGATGGCTTGTTCACCCACCCATTTCTCTGCTTCACACCCTACTGAGATGTGCTCAATTTGTGTTTCCTTGTGAGTCTCAAGGGGTGACTGTAAGTCTGAATCGTGATTCTCTTTTGGATCAGATCCAAAAGATGTCTCACCACCATAAATCTTCCCCGTCTCTTCTACACTTATCTTGAAATCAACCACAAAGAAATTTGGAGTCGTCTCACCTTCCACGTTACCAACAACTAGATGTTGGACTGCTGGATCTTTAGTTGTGCATGGATCTTCTTCACATCATTATGACGAAGGATTTGGTGACTCGTCATCCTCATGGATGCTGCAAATACATTGATCTCTCTTTCGAGATAACCCAAATAATTTCTCAAAGAAACCATGTACAGATGGCTCTAATGAATCTTCACTTTTGGTCCTCTTTTCTTCCCCTTTACTTTGAGAAGTGGAACAACTTAGTTCCTTTCTTGATGGATTCTTGGTCTTCAAAGAACCTACACATGTTAATTTTTTTGAAAACATAGACTCTCCAACTTTATTTCCTTCATGCTGAGAGACACTGCTACTCCCTTCTCCATGTTTGCTTTCCAACTGCTTGGCAAGGAATTCTCTAGTCTCTTGATCTAACTGGATGATGCTTTGAGATACATATTTCATCCCTTTCAACGCTCTTTGCATCAAAATTATTAAATATTCTCTATCATCCATTTTGAATGCTCTTCTTCCTCATACAACTCAAAGTCTAAATCTTCCATGAATGGAATAAATTCCACAACTGCAACTTGAAGATATTGCTAAGCTACTTTTCCACTGAGAGTTACTTTCCATGGGATGAGCCAAGGAAAGTGCTCTGATACCACTGTAATATCCCTGGTCTGATATTCAGATCAAAATATTAACTTTTCGCACATTAGCTTAATTCTTTAAAATAAATCTTGCAAATAACCAGTCGACTTTTGGAAGCTAAGCAGATAAGGGAAAATGACCGATACTTTTGGTCACAGGGAAGCAGGAAGAGGGAAGCAATCAAGGAAATAATAGGACTGATATAGTGTCTTTCCTAACACATTTATATAAGGGACCATTGAGGTTTCGGATTCCGCTCCACAAAAACCTACTTCCATGCTGCTGGGTCACCTAACCGTGAAACTAAGAAGCACTTTTCTCATATCCACAACCAGAGGATTTGGAGAAATGGTTTGGATTGGTAATAAAGTTATTATACATGTATATAAAGGTATTTTAATGTTTTAAACAAGTCTGGACAGTCACAAGGCAGATTAAGGGTGGAACTATGAAAACTAGTTGCCAGGACTATGCAACTAGTCAAGGTTCAACGCTTTCCAAAGGCAATAAGAGAGGTATTGGGATTTGGTTTTAAACATGGAATGTCATAATTATGGTTTTAAATAATGTTCAGAACATAAATTAAAACAAAGGACTTGTTTAGGTACATAAAATGCTTCAAATTGGAAAACTAGTCATTTTAGCCATGAATTCTAGGTAGGGTGTAAAGGATTGATACAAAACTCAGTAAAAATATATTAGAATGTTATGAAACTTGAATAGAATATAAATAATATTATATAAGAGCCACGAGGGTTGAAATAATTCTCAGAACATTCACAGAAGTCACCTATCATAGCACAACTCCAAAATTATGACTCTGGTGCTAGGAAACCCAAGAATTTTGATCTTTGAATCTCTCAAAATTTAGGAATGACTTGAAGCTGGTATGAATATGATATTGAACAGTACATTAGATATCATAATACATATCATATCATACATATGTCGAAATATCCATTACATAGCTGCAAAATTGTTAGAAGTCTATAGAACAAAGAGAAGGAGAAAAGGGGAAGGAGGGAGGATTTGATCTCTGAACTAGATGATGATTTTTCTGATATTCAAATTCAAATTGATCAGATACATGACCTGAAAATAAAATCAATGACAATGGTTGAATTCCATTATCCTCTCACAGAAAGCTGGGGCACATCTCCCATGCTTGACTAGGGGCACATCTCCCAATTCTCAAATGCACAAATGCATTCATAAAATTTCTCAAACTAGCAAAAGATGTGAAAGGGAGTTGGAATACTTCTTTTATAGAATTAATTTTGACCTGTTGAGCAAGTTACTTGGCTTGGTGACCTGTGAGAATAGGTCACCTATGAACATACTTTCCTTGCTTTGCTTTGGCTTTCCTTCTTTTTCCTCTTTTTTTGACTTTCCTTCTTTTCTGAACTTTCCCGCTTTTCATACTTTTCCTACTTTTCATGTTTTATCCTGCTTTCTAGATTTATGCTGCTTTTCCTGAAATATTCCTCTTTTTCTCATTTTTGGCATCATTTTTGGACTGTAGTGCTTACTTGACTTCTACCCCAAGTAATTCCTCTAACCTCATCCACTGATTCGAATTGGTGGGCCAATTTCTTCATTTATTCAACATAACAAATAAAAATATTAATTGCACCAATAATATTAAATGCTCCATAATTATTTATTCCAAGTGGGTAGCAACTATGGATAAATTTAAATGCACACTCCTAATTAATTAATTGCCTCATCTTAACCCCTCATTAATTATTTAATTCAATATGTCACTAGGATCCATGGGGTTCGATCTACTTAATGGTGCTATCAAAATGGGAACATGACCTATCAGGTGGAATGGTAATCCTTCACCACCTAGGTCCCTTAGGACATCGTTATTCACCATCAAGATTTATGTGCAAGTTCAAGGCGAAGACAAGCAGTGGACACGAAGGAACTACACCAAAGTTGACCAGGCTTGCATCAAACACAACACAATATCACAATGCCTTCAAGCACATAATTCACAATGATAGAAATGCATACATGGCTTTCCAAGATCACAAGCTTACCAAGCTCTCAGAAAAAATGGCATGAAAAACAACCATGCCGCAATAACCCCTTCCCAAGGATATCAACCAAGGATTTATAGAACAAAGGAGGAAATTTGAATCCAAGGAGGTCAATTAGAACCAAGGTAAGGCAACTCAAGTCAATCGAAGGAGGTTAACAAAACCACAAGAGACTAACTTGAATGCAACCCAAGTAACTCGAATTTCAACTCCAAACCACCCAACCCAACTCCAACTCATGTGGGGAAACATCATCCATGAATATATACTCAAATTAGTGAGGTGAGGAGTTACACAAACCAAGGCATCTTCCCATAATACCAAATATGAGTCATAATGAAGGAGGAGTTACACTTCTCACATGAACTGGCTAAAAATAGATAGTGAGGGAACCTTTGTGCAAGTGGGGGTTACAAAACCAAGTGTAACCTCCAAAAATGAGTTAAAAAAACACCAAAGGGGGCACATTCAACAAGTGGAATCCATCAAGCCAAGCATCAAGTGTCAAAATAACTCCAATGGCCAAAATAATCAAAAGTTGGGTTCAGTGTACAATGTTTGGGTGACCATCAACTAATAACATCACCAAAGCATAAATATGGACGAGGATAAGCAAACTTAGTCCAACAAGTTCTAAAGTTCTACGAATGTCCTCGTTCCCTCTCACACTGTGGATTAAGGCCTCATATACTCTTTTGTGGTTTCTAGTGTGCCAATTGTTTTTATTAATTAATTATTTACAAAATATATAATAATAATGTCTCTTTGTTCTTAAAGACCCTTGTCCCAGCAACTAGTGCCACAATAATAAGCAAATACAAATTACATATGTCCGAGGGTTAACACACGGGGTATTATATTCCCTTCCCCCTTAAATAATGTATCATACTCTATGCATATTACATATATGCCTTTACAAAAGAATAATATAATGCCCATACATGCTTCAGAAAGATAACATCTTTCAAACTTTAACATACATGCCCATACATGCCTTAGAAAGATAACATCTTTCTAACTCTCATAGACACGCTCATGCATGCCTAAAAAAGATAACATCTTTCTAATCGCAACACTTCCCACTACCACCTACTTTCATGTCTGACTCCACTGCCTAAGGGAGAACATGGACTAGTAGAGTGGACTCAAGGAAGAAAGGGTCAGTCTTCAATCCCCGTTATAGGGTTTTCAAACCTCATTACAAGGCCTTCAAACCTCATTACAAAGCCTTCAATCTTCAACAAAGATACATCCACCTGAAAATCGTATTTCATTCACTCGTATGATTAGCATCATATATATACATATACATATGTATATGTATATATATATATATATATATATATATATATATATATATATATATAGATAGATATACATATAGATATACATATGTACATA